>CM060905.1:742396709-742996709 GCA_030737815.1 Allium fistulosum | reverse complement strand
GGATATACGGATCCCTCGAAAATGAAGCTTGATTTTGATGTAAATTAACAAGAGTAAATCCATCTTCAACTTTCACTTCGTTTCCAATGTTTGCCCAATGACACTTAAAAATTGGAATATAAAATTTATGATAGTCTAACAGGATTATGTCAGTCAAAATCCCATAATAAGTGACCACATCAACTATTTGAGAAACATCTTTCGCACTTGCTCTACACATGGTAGTAGCATCATAAGTCACTTCAGAATTTTGAGTTTCTCTCTCAACATCTTTTGTGTGAAAACATAACCCATTAATTATATATCCTTTGCAGGACAAAGCAGTACTACTTGGACCATAAGTAATCCATTTTAGAAAATCATCATGTTCATTTGAGTTTAAAGATATCTGAAAAAATTCAATCCATTCAACATAGAGTCAAAAAAATATATTTTCAAACCAAAAACAAAATTTAAAAGATTTGATCAACCTTTTTTTTAATCCATTCAGCAAAGTTTTTTGTGTGAATTTTCCATAGCAATGTAGCATTTCTTTCCAAGCGCTTATCCGAACTTTGTAGCTCTTCCAAATGCATACTATCATAATATAAAAGGTGCTAAGTCACATTTATAAATACACATATATTAAGACAATAAAAAGAAACAATATGTGCTTACTCTAAAAATGGCTCGGTTATAGCCATATTCATTAGCACAGCCAAATGAGCTACTTCCTTCTCATTAGCCGTCAATGTAAATGTTTTGCATGTTGATATCGGACGTCCTTCGAGTATTGCATCATCATTCTCATAATCTTTGTTTCTACCTTCTTTATCCCATAATTGTGATGATTTCTTTAGAAAATCACCAAAGAATCTCACAGATTCTTCGGCGAGATAATTCTCTGCAATGCATCCTTCAGGTCTTGAATAGTTCCTTACATAATCCTTAAGTGTTTTCATATACCTTTCAAAAGGATACATCCAACGAAAGTGAACCGGTCCACATAATCGAGCTTCTTTTCCAAGATGAATTGTTAAATGTATCATTATGTCGAAAAATGAAGGTGGAAAATATCTTTCAAGATCACATATAATTCTGACAATCTCATCATCCATTTGTTGTAGCTTTTCTCCATCAAGAACACGCTGACATAGATTATTAAAAAATGCACATAAACAAGTTATTACTTTCCTTGGCCTCTTTGGAAGCAATCCTCTAATTGCAACCGATAGCATCTGTTGCATCAACAAATGATAATCATGCAACTTCAATCCACTAACTTTGCAATCCTCCAACGACACACATCTTTTGAAATTTGAGCAATAACCATCAGGCCCCTTAATACAATCTTCTACAAATTTTTTTTTCTTCAGAACTAGACAAAGTATACGGAGCCAGTGGAAGATATGTTTTTTCCCACGAGGTTGCGCATATAAAGCATGTCGAATTCCCCAATCCTCTAAGTCTTTTCTAGAATTAATGCCATCTTTTGATTTGCTATCATGCAACATTGTGCTGAGTAAACTTTCACCAACATTTTTCTCAACATGCATCATATCTAAATTGTGGCGGAGTGGAAGTTCCTATAAACATCAATAATATGACAATTAAACGTTATAAAATTTATAGTTATATTTTTATGAATAAGAAAAATTTTGAATACTAACCTCCCAGTATGGTAATTCAAAGAAAATAGATTTTTTTTCCACCGTGATAGCTCTCTTTTTGTAGGATCGTTTTCGCCTTCTTTATTGTCAGTACATTTTCTTTTCTTACTCGTAATCGTTATAATTTGCTTCTTATTTAGCTTCTTCTTATTCTTTCTCTTCTTGTCTTTTTCTATTTCTTCATTTTTAAATTTTCCAAAATCATTTGGAAAATCTTTCAAAATAACAGAAATATCTCTACCTGTAAGAATTCTAGGCTTGTTACCTTTCTCCACAGTATTATCAAACCCAGCCTTTTGTTTTCTTAATGGATCGGATGAAGGTAGAAATCTTCTGTGTCCCATATAGACATTTTTTCGACTATGATTTAGCCATCGATGGTGAGTATTAATACCACATAATGGACAACCTTGTTTCCTTTTACACAACATCCAGCAAGATTTCCATAAGCTGGAAAATCGTTTATGGTCCATAACAAGATTGCTTTTAAGTTAAACAATGACTTGCTAAATGCATCATAAATCTCCACTCCGTTACTCCATAAGTACTGCAAATCTTCTACCAAAGGAGCTAAATATACATCAATATCATTTCCAGGTTGCTTAGGGCCGGGAATTAATAATGTTAACATAATATTCTCATTTTTCATACATAGTACAGGCGAGAGATTATATGTCACAAGCATCACTGGCCAGCAACTATACTTGGAACCCTTAATGTCAAATGGGTTGAAACCATCAGTAGCAAGACCAAGTCGAAGGTTGCGTGGATCACTAGAAAATGATTTCCATTTATCATCCACCATGCTCCATGTCAAAGAATCCATAGGATGACGCATTTTATCATCATTACTTTTATTACTAAAATGCCACCTTAGATCTTCTGCCATCTGCTCAGATCTAAACATTCTTTTAAATCTTGGAATAATTGGAAAATATCTCAACACTTTGACTGGAATACCTTTCATTACCTCTTTCATCCGCTCATTTATCTTCCATCTCGAAGAACCGCATTTGGGACAACTAGTCAAATCTTTGTATTCTTTTCTGAAAAGACAACAATCATTTTTGCAAGCATGAATCTTCTCAAATCCCATATCGAATACTTTGAGGAACTTCTTTAGTTCATATAAAGTCTTCAGAAGGACATTATTTTTGGGTAATAACAATTGCTGCACGCTTAGAAGCTTATCAAAACCAGTATCAGATAATCCGGTTTCACATTTCAAATTATACAGCGCAGTGATAGCAGATAATTTTGTTTGATCTATGCAATCAGGATATAGTGGAGTTTCTGCATCTTCCAAATTTTTAAGGAAATCATCTGTTCGCTTTTGTGCATCATCATCATTTTTATTCTCGGAGAAAAAAGTATGGTTGACAAACTCTTCATCTTCAAAGTGAATGGCTTGAAGTAACTCATATGTGTCATCCAATTTCACTTTTTTAGCTACATTTACTTGCTCGCCGTGACTATACCACTTACTGCACTTGTATAAAGGATCCATTCCTCTAATAATCAAATGCTCAACAACAATGTTATCATATTGATGAGTAAGATTTCGACAATCTAAGCAAGGACACATTTTTTTTTCATATCTCCTAAATTTCTCTTAGCGGCATGCACAAAATTCCATGCTCCTTGCTCGTACTCCCTACTAGTTCTAAATTAAAATTTAAATTAAAAAACAAAGTTATTGACATAAAAAATCAAATTTTAATATTAATTTCCAAGTTAAATATTAATCCAAATATTGCATTCTTACCTATGCAAATGCACCCAATCTTTTTCCATCGCCATATATAATATTGCAACAAGCAAATTTCTAAAAAAACAGAAGCACAATATGTGAGGAAGACTTTATTACCGATGCACAATCTGTCAAATTAGAGGGAAAATTTTCTAAAAAAACAAAAGTTAAATATTATTTCTTATGTCAACTGAGTTTAGCATACTATGTCAACTGAGTTTACTTCAAATTCATAATAAAATAGCATTCTGCAGCAGGGTTTAGTTGTCAACTAAGTTGCTATTTTGGCAATGATTCGACTGAATTGTAAACTGAGTTGTTTTCATGTTAAATAAATTGCATATTCACGCTTTTTGACGCATGAGGCTTTTTTGGAATATTGAGAATAAATTAACATACGATCATCATAAACTCAATTAAGAAGGCAACAAGGCGTTCAATTCACGTCTACAAACAAAAAAACATACTTAAAATAAAGAAACTGCAACATCAGTACTTAGTCTTAAATAAATTTTCGAAATTCCATAAACTTTTGATCACTTTAAAAAACTGCATTTAAAAAAAACAGAAACTGCATTAAAAAAAACAGAAAGTGTATTTAAAAGAAAAACTGCATTTTAATTTTGTTTTAAATTACATTTAAAAAAACAAAAACTGCATTTTTAAATTTTATTTGATCAGAAGTTCAACAAAACAGTACTTGCTTAATCTTTCATTCGCAGCTAGCATCTATGATGGAAACACCGATACATAATACATAGTTAATTAATCATTCAAGACAAATTACATTCCGTAGTTTGACATTCAGAAATTTGACAACCATTCTTCGTATAGTCTGAAATCAAAGGGTTACTAGGCTGTAAGATCAAACTGCAAAATACATTGATTTCCCACTCAATATATTAATAATGCATATTGCTCTAGTAATACTCGAAAATATTGATATATTAATAATGCATATTGCTCTAGCAATACATTGATTTCCCACTCCTTATATGACCATCCAGAATATGCATTTGTTCTTAAATATTGAGGTTTGATAAAGTAAATGATAATAAAATGTACAAAAACTAGGAGGATTTTTAATTGACTGTTCAAAATAGAGATTCAGGTAATAACCTGAAAGTCTTCCAAGTGCACTTTGCCAATCTTTGAAATCCACCGCTGAATTTTCTTGTGGTGCCTGCTATAATAGAAAACAAGCTGAAGCAAATTTACAGAGGGACATCAATTAAAACAATACCAATGACTCTGAACTCATGCAGCGAAATAATGCAAAATCCTCTCTTTTTCTCCAATACAATTCCTCTCTTTTTCTCCAATACCAATACTCTACCCTCTCTTTTTCTCCAATACAAATCCTCTCTTCATTCGATCAAAATAAAATCCAAAATACAATATAAAATCAATATAAATCCCCTCTAATAGTAAATCGATCATTATATTTACATATTTACATCTAACTAAAGAAAGTTATTGATCTACACTACTACAAAGTTGAAACATTGCATTGCTCTTACGGGACTACAATTTTAATTGTCGGGTTAAAACTTTTTGATTCATACTTACCAACTATTCTGTAAAATATTGTGTAAGCATCAAATTGTTGATGGGTAAGTTCTTATCATGCCCATAATCATGTCCTACAAATTATGTGTGATATTCCAAGCACATACAGTTGGTATTCAAACTTCTACTAACTGTGAATATCAACTACCAATACTCAGAACTCTTGAACAAACAATCGTGTACTCACGCAACACTGATAAATAAACTTTTCTTAATTTGTTTTAGATTTATTTGAAATTTTAAGGATGGAAATTTATACAGTTGCTTGTATATTTGTTTTAGGCTTTTGTATACATGAAGCATTATATAAGTAAAGCTTGATAAAAACATCCACAAAGAATTTGATTTTTAAATATATAATACATATAATATAATTAGGTATACATACAACAATAATTCAGCCCCGATGATTTTCTTCATGGGTATGCAAGGCATTAAGAAAGTGAATCCTCTCTCTATCTACCAAACCATAAATAACTCACCTATTTGCTGACTATCTTATGTGCTTCACAAAACTAGCTGCTTCCAATATAGACTACATTCTCTAGACCTAAACCATATTCTACATTATGGCTGAACTAAGAATCAATATGCACAAATTCAATATTCTTATCGTAAGTCTTGACTATCAAAGGAAGCAGTAGATTACACAACACTCTACCTTGCAAGTAATGTACACAACACTCTACCTTGCAAGAAATCCCTACGGCTCCTATTATCTTGGAATACGGCTCATTACAGCTTGGGTTACTACTACCAAATGCATGCCACTTTTTAGAAAAATAACTAAGAAGCTTACTGCATGACCCAATACAAAATTAACACAAGCTGAGAGACTTGCAATAGTTCAATCAATTGCCATAGCCATGATTACATATTGGGCAAGACACAAGCTAGTAGCTATGATAAATAGGGCCCTCAATAAGTTTCGATGGCATAGGGATCCTTACTCAAAAAAAACAAGTCCCAATGGCTTTCCATAAAACTTAAGTACATAAAAGCAAATGGGGGCTAGGGATAATAAATATTAAAAAATGGAATCAAGCTACTATATCATCATACTACAACAGTACAACTTGTTTTTCTCTAATAACTTCAATCTTTAGGTCAATTGGGTTAAAAATCACTTAATTAAAAATGGCCATCTGGAGTTGGAGGAACTTACTCAAACTCCGTGAGACCTTCCTACCCCTAATTTAGTACAACCCTCTCTCTAATCTGTGGGTGACATCGCCTTGTGCTAAACCTGGCGTAATACTAGATAGACTCGCAGATCATATTCTCAAGCCGTTAACTATAATACTTTTTAATTCTAAAGCTTGTGACTACATTATAGACGGTAATATATCTCTTCCCTGCTCCAGCTCGAACCTCATCTGATAACTCTGGTTGAGCATTTCATCAAACTACTTGCCAAATGCGGCTTATTTAATACATCAAACTCCACAGTGCTTGTGCAGCTACTGGAAGAATTGATCAGGTGTTTCACATAATTTATTAACTTAACATACTATTGCCTTAGGAATTAGGATGAGAAGAGATAAGTACCTAAATAATTATGAGTAATCTCCCACCGAACTGGAGCAGTTAATCACATGTCAAATCGCAGCCAAACTAACCCATTCACCAAATTCAACGATTGCATTTTTGGAGAAATTTAGGTGTGCAAATAGATAACGAAGTTCGTGTAGATCGGAGTAAGAGGAGTGTGGAGGAAAATTTAGGGTTTTATTTGGAGATTACAGGATTTGAGGAAGAAGAAACAGATTTTAAGAAAGAAAATGGCTGCCGTGTTATGGGATAGAGTAAAGGGGGGAGAAAATGAAATTAAGAAACGAAGAAAGCGGGAGCATGAAAATTAAGACCGCCAAATATTTGACTATAGTACGCTATAGCAATGCACGCCTTAATAAAATGACAGCAACTACCGTCACGCAACTGTCTTTTGCTGCAATTAATAATAAATTTTGTTGTAGTGAATCTTGGGTGAAGATGAAGAAATTGATGAAAGCCACATTCTTACCTTATAATTATCAATCGCTTATGTATCAGAGGTTGTAGAACTTGAGGCAAGGAACAAAGACTGTTAATGATTATGCTGATGAATTATATCAATTGATTGCGAGGAATGATATCATGGAGACGGAGGAATAGTTAACAGCTAGATTTGTTGGAGGGTTAAGAATGCAGATTCAAGACATGGTGAATATGTTTGATCCCAGATCTGTCGCTGAAGCACATCAGAAAGCACTTTCTTGGGAGAAACAAGGGAGACGAGGTGGTGGTGTGTTTACAAATTCTAACAATCCAACGAAAGGGGCTAGTAGCAATGTGAATGTTTCGAAGGCTGTTACAAAACCGGTCGTTAATGAAGTTGCTAAGACCAGAATAAATAGTGGTATCAAATGTTTTAATTGTTAGGAGATCGGTCACAAAAGCAATGAATGTCCAAAGCCAAAGAAGCGAACGATGATTGCTGAGGTTGAGAATGAGGAGGTAGAAGCTGAATGTTCTAATTCACTACATGATGAGGAGGAAGAAAATGTGTCGGGAGACGAAGGGTATTCATTGATGATGAAGAGGTCGTATTTGACACCAAAGCAAGAGGATGAGACTAGCTGGTTGAGAAGTAACATCTTTCAGTCAACATGCACTATCTTGGGAAGGGTTTGCAAGTTTGTTATTGATGCAAGAAGCTGTGACAATATTATCTCTATAGAAGCTGTGAAGAAATTAGCATTGAAGACTGAGAAGCATCCTAAACCTTATAAGTTAGCTTGGTTGAGGAAAGGTGGGGAGGTGAAAGTTGGACGAAGAGCTTGTGTTAATTTTTCAATTGGGAAGAAATACAAAGATGAAATTTGGTGTGATGTTGTAGACATGGATGTATGCCATCTGTTGTTGGGGAGACCATGGCAGTATGATAGGGCTGTGCAACATGATGGACGTGCTAACAGTTACAGTTTCATGTTTGAGGGTACAAAGATTACTTTAATTCCTAAGAAGCGACAACACGAAGAAAACAAGTTGGAGGAGATTGAAGAGTTGAAAACTTTATTATCATTGAAGGAGTTTGTTAAGGAGGTAGAAGAGGAGCCTGAAGCATTCTTGTTGATTGGACGTGAGAGTCATGAAGTGGTTGAGATCCCTGAAGAAGTGAAACCAGTGCTGGGAGAGTTTGACGATGTATTTCCTAAGGAGCTACCAACGGAGTTACCGCCGTTGAGGGACATTCAACGTCAAATTGATCTTGTTCCAGGAGCTGTGTTACCTCATAGACCACACTACAGAATGAGTCCAAAAGAACATGAGGAGTTGAGAAGGCAAGTGGAAGAATTGCTTGAACAGGGGCGTGTGCAGGAAAGTTTAAGTCCATGTGATGTGCCAGCATTGTTAGTGCCGAAGAAGGATGAGACATGGAGGATGTGCACTGATAGTCGGGCACTGAACAAGATTACTGTGAGATATAGATTTCCTATGCCTAGATTGGATGACTTGTTGGATCAGCTTAGAGCTACTATCTTTTCAAAGATTGATTTGAAGAGTGGTTATCATCAAATTCGAATCAGACCAGGGGATGAATGGAAAACAGCGTTCAAGACACGTGAGGGGTTGTACGAATGGCTGGTTATGTCGTTTGGTCTTTCAAATGCACCAAGTACATTTATGCGGGTGATGAATCAGATTTTAGACCATTCATTGGGAAGTTTGTGGTGGTGTATTTTGATGATATACTGATATATAGTGGAAGTCCAGAAGAACACTTGCAACATCTGAGAGAAGTGTTGATGGTACTACGACAGGAACAATTTTATGCTGCAACAAAGAAATGCGTGTTCATGACGCATAGTGTTTTATTTTTGGGATATGTCATATCGAAAGGAGGTATACAGGTGGATCAGAATAAAGTTGAAGCAATCAGAAATTGGCCACAACCCATGACGATAACCGAAGTTAGAAGTTTTCATGGTTTAGCGTCATTCTACCGAAGATTTATTCCACACTTCAGTAGCGTTGGCTCCAGTTACTAATTGTATGAAAGGGAAGCAATTTTCATGGTCGGAGGAAGCAGGATTTGCTTTTGAGAGAATCAAAGAACTTTTGACGACAGCACCAATTCTAGTGTTGCCAGATTTTCAGTTGTTTTTTGAATTGCATACTGATGCATCGAAGGTTGGAATTGGAGGGGTGTTGAGTCAGAAAGGTCGTCCTATTGCACATTTCAGTGAGAAGCTATCGGGTGCAAAGATGAGATATAATACTTATGATGTGGAATTTTATGCTATCGTGCAAGCTGTGAAACACTGGAGACATTATTTGTTTCATAAAGAATTTGTTTTATATACTGATCATGAAGCGTTGAAGCATATGCAGGGACGGGACAAAATTGCAGCAAGGCATGCTTCATGGATCGCATACATGAAACAATTTACTTTTGTGGTGAAGCATAAGTCGGGAATTACGAATCGAGTGGCAGATGCATTAAGTCGAAGGAATCATGTGTTGACCACAATGAAGGTAGAGGTGACAGGGTTTGACGTGTTACCAGAACTATTTGTTGATGATTCTTACTTTGTAAAATATGTAGATAAAGTCAAGGAAGGAAAGACGGATGAGTTTGTAATGGTGGATGGTTTTCTTTTTAAAGGAAATCGATTATGTATACCGGAGTGCAGCTTACGAATGAAGATTGTGAAGGAGTTACATGAGGAAGGCCATGTGGGAAGAGACTGTACATTACAGTTGATTTCGCAATCATATTTTTGGCCTACTATGAGAAGAGAAGTAGAGAGGTTCGTGGAGAGATGTCATATTTGTCAAGTTTCCAAAGGGACAGCGACGAATGCGGGATTGTATATGCCATTACCTGTGCCTATTAGACCGTGGGTTGATATCAGCATGGATTTTGTCTAGGGTTTTCCTAGAACTCAGCGAGGAAATGATTCTATATTTGTTGTGGTAGATAAAATTTCCAAGATGGCACATTTTATCGCTTGTAAGAAGACAGCTGACGTCGTCCGTGTTGCTTAGTTATTCTTTAAAGAGGTGTATCGATTACATGGGCTACCTGAATCTATCGTTTCAGATCGGGATACTAGATTTCTAAGCCATTTTTGGTTAAGTTTGTGGAAGATGGTTGGAACAAAGCTGAATTTTAGTAGCGCTTATCATCCGCAAACAGATGGGCAAACGGAGGTGGTTAACAGATCATTGGGAAACTTTTTGAGATGTCTTGTACAGGATAATTTGAAGAGTTGGGATATGAAATTATGCCAAGCAGAGTTTGCACATAATCATGTTGTTAATCGAAGTACTGGGTTCAGTCCGTTTCAAGTTGTATATTCAGCAATTCCAAAGGGACCATTGGATTTGACGACAGTGCCATATCAGAAGGGAGTTGTTAAGCGAGCTGATGATTTTGTGACTGAGCTGCAGGAGTGCCACAAAGCTGTTTATGAACGATTGCTTGCATCAAATGAGAAGTATAAACAACTAGCAGATAAAAAGCGAAGATGTGTGAATTTCAGAGAAGGTGATTTGGTTTACGCCGTGTTGACAAAAGATCGTTTTTCAGTGGGAACGTATAATAAGTTGAAAGCTCGAAAAATCGGTCCAGTGGAAGTCTTGAAGAAAATCAATGAAAATGCATATCAGTTGAGGTTACCGGATGATGTTCTTACGTCTGATGTTTTTAATGTCAAATATTTGACTCCGTATTATGGGGATGAACTTGTTGTGGAAGAGGAAGGTGCAAATTCGAGGTCGAATTTTTGTCAACTGGGGGAGGATGATGCAGCGCGATCTGCCAATTTAGGTCGCTCACAACCTAAAGGAACTTTAGGTCGCTCACAACCTAGTGAAGGTCGCTCACGACCTATGGAAGGATGCTCGCGAGTTACTAGATTCAACATTAAGGCATGCAAACGACCTAGCGAGGTAGCAGAGTTACGCAGTAATGATGCAACCCAATTTGGTGAAGTGATAGGTCGCGAACGACCTAACGATTCCTTTAAGTTGCTCCAACGACTTAGTGAAGCTCGAAAACGACCTAGCGGGGTAGCAGAGTTACGTAGGGAAACATCGGAACGACCTAACGACCTATGCATTCCCAGTAGGTCGGTCATGCTAACATCTTCTTAGGTCGCTTCGATCTTAACGAGTTACGACCTATGTAGGTCGCGTACGAAGTTTATGCCGCCTGGATATCTTGAGTCGCAGTGTTTTAGGTCGCATGTGTTGTTAGGTCGTAGGTCGCGATCAATGGGCAAAAGTTAGGTCGCGTGAGTTGTATTTTAGGTCAAGGCCGATCTATGTGTTGTAAATATGTGATATCATGTGTTGTAATGAGCTATATTTCGTGTTGTATTGCTGTGTTGTTTCTTTAGGTCGCAGATGACCTTAGTTAGGTCGTAAGTCGTAAGTGTTAGGTCGGTGCCGACCTAGGTGTTGTAATATGTTGAGTCGTGTTGAGTTGTAACCTCTATAAATAGCAGGGTGGTGTCATTTGTAATAGTTTAGTTGATTTTGAAATAAAATTTGTTTGTGTGCTTTGTGCCACTTCTCCAATTGGTAGTTGAGTGTGATCTCCTATCTCCACTTTCGGTAATCGAGTGCGCTCGATTCAACGACTGCTGAAGCCGATTCACGGTATCTAGTGCGCTAGATCAACGTACGAAGAATCTTAGATCTTTAAACACGGTATCGTGCGCGATCAACGTGTTTGGGATAGCTAGAATCCGGCATCTTCGGATCAACGGATTTGGGCCATTCGGTATCTTCTATTCCATCGATTGCTACTTTCATCGTCACATGCATTTTGATTAATCCGCTGCTGCATCAGTTTATGATCATATTCAAGCTAATCCGTTATTGAAGACAAAGGACATTATTAACCTATTTCAAACTGAGTATAATATCATTTTGAAGTATTATTTTGCTTATAGTGGGAAGAGATTGGCTTTAGAAGATTTACATGGAAGTGATATGATGTCTTATCACCATTTTAAGTCTTTATGTGATGCTGTAATTGAAAGTAATCCTGGTTGTAAAGTAGTTTTGGAGTGTAATCATGATACTCGTCAATTTGAGAGGGTTTTCATTGGATTTGAAGCTTGTGCACATGGTTTTCAATTTTTTCGGCCTTTAATATTTGTTGATGCTACTTTTATGAAGGGTAGAGCTCAAGGTTGTTTGATGGCTGCTACTGGTAAAAATGGCAATGAAGGTATGTTGTAGATTAATTTATAATTGCATTAATATCTGCAATAATTATTATATGTTGCTGCAACAACAATATTTATTAAGAAGAAAAAAAAAGTATTTTACTTACGGAAATCATTGCGGAAATCGAAGCAATTTTACATAAAAAATTGGTGAAAAGTATGCAATCTTTTTGAATTAGTGAAAAATTGTTGTGCAGTAATATTTGGTAATAGTTGCAGTTTTGTCTGCACCTTTTCAATATAAGTGAATAGTATTAAGCAATTTGTTCAGTTATTTATATATTTATTGTTTTATCAGGTTTTTTTTCCTATAGCAGTTGCAATTGTGTCTGGTGAAGATGAAAATAATTGGATTTGGTATTGTGAACAGCTTAAAGATTTTTTGAAAGATGATAGTAGAAAGTTTGTTTTCATTTCTGACCGTCATCCTGGTATTCTTGTTGCTATTCCCAAAGTGTTTCCAGATTCAGTTCATGGTTCCTGTTTTTATCATTTAAACAATAATTTAAAAGTAGCTTTAAAGTCTGAATTTTCCAAATCAAAAAAGAAATGGTTGATAGATTTGTTTGGACATGTTGCATATGCTTCTATTTTGGATGATTTCAATTTTGCATTGAAGAATTTTAAAGATGCTGGTGGTTCTACTGTGGCAAACTTTTTGAATGGAATTCCCTTTGAGAAGTTTACTAATGTTTTTTTCCCTACTTGTCGTTATGGTGAAATGTCTTCAAATTGTTCAGAGAGTTTCAATAAATGGATTTTGGACGAAAGACATTTACCAATCACTGCATGCTTGGATAGTATTAGAGTTAAGTTGATGAAGTTAATTTCTGATCGTAGAGAACTTGCTAATAGTTGGAATAGTGTTGTTTGTCCGGTGAATGAAAATCAGTTGAAAAGTCTTCATTTGGAAGGAGCTTCATGGTTTGTTATAAAATCAAGTGATCATGTGTTTGAAGTTCATTCTCCTGTTCATCAATCTGTTGATTTAAATAATCGGACTTGTTCTTGTAATTTTTGGCAAATTTATGGTTTTCCTTGTGCTCATGCTGTTAGATGTATTTTGAGTTGTGGAAAGTTAAATGTTTATGATTACATTGAAGATTATTTCAAAGTTGTTTATTTTCGATCGGCATATTCTCATCCAATTAATCATATTATAAACTTTGTGAAAGAAGATGTTTTGATTGAAGATATGGTTGTAGCACCTCCTAAAGGTAGAAGAATGCCTGGTCGACCATCAGCATTTAAGAGGATAAAATCTGCTGGTGAAATTTCAAAGACTAGTAGATGCAGTATATGCAAGAAGTTGGGTCATAATAAAAGGACTTGTTCAGTGAAACACATGTAGTCTTTTCATTTATTTAGAAAGCTAAAATGTATGGAGTTGAGTTTATGTTTTTCTTATTCATTTTAATTGTATTTTCTCTGTCCTTAGGTTGGATGTTTAATGTCTGTAATGTATTAATCATGGTATGCTTTCGATTAACCATTGTTGCAGTATTTTCTGCAATTATTACTATTAATTGCACATATTTCTGGAGTTTTTTTGAATATTTGTTTACTTTTTATACCCCTTTTGTGAATACTACTTTTTATATGAAGATGATATTTGTGTAATTGGTTGGCACAAAATAAATAAGATGTATCCATAAGTATGTGCAATTTTTGTTAATAAATATGGTGGTATCAGCAATTATCTATTTCTTATGCTGACATTTCTGAAATTATCTGGTTCAAGAAATTCGAATATCTAAAAATTTGTGGAGAAATCTGTAGATATATGGTTTTATTGCTGACATATCTGCAACTATTTGGTGAAGAATTTCCAATAGCTAAATATTTTTGGAGATATCTGCAGATATGTGCTTCTTTTGCTGACATTTGTAGAATTATTATGAGTAAGAATTTGGAAAAAATAAATATTTATTGAGATATCTGCAGAAATATGCTTTTATTGATGACATTTCTACAATTCTTAAGAGCAAGTATTTAATAACCAATAAATTTGTCGAGATAACTGCAGATATGTGCTTTCATTGCTGAATACAATTGTAAGATATTTTTTGGTAATAAACTCTAATATTGTGTTAACACAGTAATATTGTCTTTCAACTACATAAGTTTAGCAAAATATGTACATACATTTCAGTATTCTTACAGAAAACATTACAGTTTGATACATTCCTCAAATATTTTGGTTTGCTTCAGAAAGTAAATTTTTTTGTGTCAAGCTTTCTTCTAAGCTCCAACTGTAAGGTTTGCAAGAAAGAATTTGATGTGCTAGTTCAGCTCTTTGTAAATCCATAGCTTCATATGAGAATTCAAGGTCTTCATTGTTGATTTCTTTGTCTTCACTTCTTTGTTTCATAATGTTCATTACAAACATGCCACAGTCAACTCTACAATGATTGACAAATATTACATAAGTATTAGAAGAAATTTTCTATGATATGGAAATATATGTACATTTTTGTTGTTGTGTACTTACGTATCAGAACGTTGTTGTGGGCTGTTAGCAAAAGTGACTTGCTTTGATGGTTCATGCTCTTCTTTTTCCAATTTCTTTAGTAAGGCAGTGACATAATATCTCTGTAAAAAAAACAAAGATTTTGTTAAACCGTTTACTTTTCTTTGATTTGTTCATTTTTTAATTTACATTCCACCTTTCTTGCTGCCTTCTGATGTTCTCCTTCGTGCCGTGGTTTTATGGAATCGTAGTGAATCCATATTCTATCTTGTTTAATAAACTCCAACAGTGTAAAATGTGATTTTTGGTGGATAGGGAAGAACATTTTATTGCAGTTTGTAAAATTTTGAGCTACTACATTATCGATTAGGGCTTGTGTTACATTCTTTGAATTGCTCAGTAGAAATGTCTGTAGGAGAATATATTAGACAATTGAATTTATGAAAATTTAAACAAATTCTTCAGTAGAAGATTATAAAACTTACAGTAGCGTAAACTTTGAAGTACAAGTTTTCTGGATGAACTTTACGCAATTCATGTGAATACCAGTCAATGATCTACAAATATTATTATAAGGAAATAGTGATAGTATATTTGTTGACAGAAGACTATAATATGATTAGCAGAAAAAACAATAAGTTCTTGAAATTTTTGCATAACAACAGGTTTGATTAAATGTTGCTGAAAAATCTGCAGATAAATGTAATTGTTTTGAATAAATGGAATTTTACTGACAAAACAATAAGTTTAAAGAAATATTGTTGATAAATATGCAGATAAATGGAGTTATTGCGGATAAATGTGTTTTTGCAGATAAAACAGCAAGTCCAATTAAATGTTGCTGATAAATTTGCAAATAAATGGACTTTTTAGTAAAGTTCTACCTGGCCATCAAGAAATCTTCCTATAGTTAGTTCACCAAGTGATGTTCCAGTTACAATTATGTCATCGTCTCCATTTAAGTATGCACTTTTGTTGTGATATAATGATCAATATTAGTAAATGTTTGCATTTTTCAAATATTTTCTGATATGTCACCAGGAAATTTAAATAATTACTTTTAGTTAAGCAATTATTGGTATACTTGGCTACTAAAAGAATTATACAGTTTTACCTGAGGTCGGAGTTATTAAAGAAGTCCTCAAGCAGCTTGATTTTTTCTTCGGATAGACTTCGTACATTTGACCTCCTTCTGACATTTATTTTTGTACTGGTAGATAATTCTTTTGATCTAGGTTCAGATTCATACTCTTCAACTATTATTGGTAAGATTTCTACTTGCTGTTTTGCCTTTTTTGCTTTCTTTTCAGTTTGGAAATTCACTTCTTCATCTAATTTATACCTTTTTTTTGGCTTTTCAATTTCCAATGTTTTTTCTTTGATTTCTTCAGTTTTTATTTCTGCTGAAGTAGATATTTCTACGGCTTTTTTGTCTTGTAACTGTGGATAATTTTGAATGCTTTCACCTGAAATTAATTTGAATGTTGCTTAATATTTCATTATTGGTTTTTGGAATACAATTATTGGTTTTTGGTTAATATAATTTTTGTGAATAATTGTGAAAAAGTGAAAAATATGTTTGCACTTTACAACAGTTGTTGCATTAATATCTGCAATTATTCTTCATATTATAATAGGAAGAATATTTGCGGATATATCAACAAATATGTTAAATTTTTACAATCTGGTTGAAAAACTATAATTATTCAAAGTATTACCAAATGAAGGATCTTGTTCAATTGCTTTGTCTTCCTCAACTGTTTTTGTTTCTTCACCATCTTCTGGATCTTTCTGTTTTGCTTCAAAATTTATTTTTTTCCCATTATCAACATCTTTTTCTTTTTGTTCCTCTTTTTCTTCAGCTTTATCTTCCTCCATTAGCTGAGATTCATCTTCAACAGTTTTGTCTTCAGTTTGAATATCAGTTAAATTTTCATTTTCTTTTGTCCTTTGAGCTGAAATATATGTTTTGCAATTTAACTCTTTAGTATTTTTGACATAGTTATAGATTTTATGTGTTATGTTACAATGTATTATGTAAAAAATGAAGATTGTGCTGCTCTTTTTAATAATTATTGCAATGATATCTGCATTTATTCTTTAAAAATGTTTTTGTCATTTAGTAAGAATATTTGTAGATATATCATCAAATATTTTAAATTTTTACATTCTTGTTGGAAAACAATATATTGTTGAAAGTATTACCAGATGACGTATTCTCTTCTGTTTCATTATCTTCACCTTCTTTGTTTTCTTCACTTTCATTTTCATCTGAGGAGTTTAGTTTGCTACCAGATCTTTCTATTAGTTGTAGCTCTACATTCTCAGATTCTGTGGATGATGATGTTTCCACATATTGTCTCAATTGCTTTTTAGTAGTGTATTTTCAGCTTGAAGTTTCCTGTTGTCCAATTCAAGTTTTCTTATTAATTCTTTATATTTTTCTTCTCTTTTCTTGTATAATGCTTCATATTCTTTATCTTTTTCAACTGCATCTTTCAACAATTTTAGCTCCTCTCCTTGAAAATCCTGGAATAAATAATTGAATCAAAATTGAAGTTTAAGAATATTTGTATGTAATTATGTAAGAATTGTGAATAATTAGAAAAATGAATATAATTTTAATTATGATTGGTATGTATGTCCATAAATATTTTTAATAATGGCAGAAAAATCTGCAAGTATTATACAAAATTGTAGATATATCTTTTATTATTGTAAATAATTGTATAACTATGTTCAGATTTGCTATTTTAAGTGCAGATAAATATGCAATTGTTTATAAAAATTGTAGATAAGTCATCATCTGTAGTGAATAATTGCAGCCAAAAAAAGCTCAACTGCTGCTAATAAATGCAGATATATCTGCAACCATTGTTAACTGTTGCAGATAAGTTTGCAAATAATAGAGTACTGGCTATTTTTTTTACTGAAGCTTAACAATTCTACAAATTAAATTGCAGTTATACTTACTGAGTTGTATTTTATGGTCAATAACATTATTGGCTTGAGTTTTGATATATCCCATTTGCCAACCAAGGGATACGAGTTATTGTATTGCAATTTTGCAGATTTCAAAATTTGTGTTTTCTCACAGATCCACCACTGCAAAAAAGACAATTAGTATTAGAATAAATTATTAATTAATAGGATATTTATCTAATTAGTCAAAAATTTAATACCAGTAATAATGTAACGCATGCATTTATTTTCCTTGGGGAGTCAATATATTTTTCAATTTGATTTATCAAATGTTTGTGAATCGTTTTTGGCCATGATATCTGCTGCATTTTATCTTCACAAACACAATATGGAATCATATTCCATGATACAGTTGAGTTTGGATTTGATATTAAGAATGTTGCAACCAAATGCAGTTGCAAAAGCTTTGCCGTATCTGCTTTTTCTTCTTTTGATTTTCCTTTTATTGTTGCAGACAATTCCCTTTCTATGTTTTTTTTGTTGACACATGTTTCTCCTTCAAAGTGTCTGCTGATGAATGATGTAAACTGAGCATTGCTTTTACCCTCTTTTTTCATATGGCCAGAAGTTTTGATTTGCTGACCCTCTGTAGGAATTGATAACAATTGGCTAATATCATCCTCTGTTAATGTTAGTAACATATCTCCAAACTGGAAGCAGTTCAAATTCTTTCTATATGCTTTGATGATTATGTCTATTGTTGTGGAGTTTTTTGTGTTTTCCTTTGCAGGTATAATTCCAACATATATCATATGAATGAACTTGTAGAAAGGTAAATTCTGGAGATATTTTGTATGTGATACTGTCAGCAATTCTTCATTCTTAATCCTGGCAAGAACATCGATGAAAGGCCTTAAATTATTTCTATAGTTATCTTCTCTTGATGTAATTTTCTCTTCACTGTTTGTTTTTCTTTTTTTCTGTACAATATTTGATCCTGATTGTTGTTCAACAGGAACAATTGAAGTTTCTAGCATTACTTTTTTCCCTTCTTTTATTTCTTCTTTTCTGTTCTTCTGTAAAAGTAAATTAAAAATTATGAAATAAATATGCACAATCTAATAATATGATAGGTGATGTTAAATACTTGCAGTTATAATGAATATGCAGAAAAAACAGAAATGTATGCAATTATATTAAATAATTGTAGTTTGTTCAGCAAATTTTAAGGTATATGCAAATTTTCATATATTTGGAATTGTTGCATATAATTTAGCAGTTTTAAAAAACAATTGCTTATATTTCAGCAATTATTTCAGTAACTGTGATATCAAAATTTTATTGTTTCTAATCATACATATTTCCCGAATTTTCTTCACTTTTTGGAAATAGAATGGTAATCCAATGAAAGTATTGAAAAAATTGTTAGCTTATAAAAACTTTTCTTCAATATGTTGTACTTGCATATATGTTAGCATTTTAAAAATTATTTGCTTAATTTTCAGCAACAATTTGAATAACTGTAAACTTTAAAATATGGTTTTTGTTATTATAAATATTTTTAGTTTTTTTTTTTCATTTTTTTCCAACTAAATTGGTATTTCAATGAAACTGTTCAAAAAAGTTTCATATAAAAATGAAATTACTCTGTTTAATTGAATTATTGCTGAAAAGTAAGCAGTTAAATTGAATTGTTGCTACTATATATGCAATATTGTCAGTAATGCTTATTTTTCTACATACTTAAATGTTGCAAAGATATTCAACATTGCTCATTTGTAACGACCCCGAAATTTAAATTTATTTAAATTAATAATTTAATGCATTTTTGAATTAAATTGAGTAATTAAATAAATTTTTGATAAAAATTTGTAAATTTAATTAGGAAAATTTGAGCGAGTTTCCCCGGATTCAAGTATATTTTGGATGAATCATTTAAATTTAAATTATTGTGTATATATTGGATTTGAAGATAAGATCTTAAATAAATGATTTTGAAAATAAGTAAATAAACAATAAGTGTTTAAGTTAAAAATATATATATATATATACAAGATAACCATAAAGTAAATAAATTTGTAAAAATTTAACAATAAAATAAAATATGGAGATTCATCTATATTTATAAATAAATTTTATATATATATAGTTTTATACCAATTTAAATCTTAGTTACATATTTATGAACTAGTATAAAAATAGCACAAATGGAATAAATGAAACAAAGATAATAATAGAAGTAAAATAAAATTTAAATAGAAGTTACTTATATTTCAAAATACAAGGCAGCAAGTGTATAGGTAAGTAAGAAACAAGACACATATGCAAAAAAATCAAGACAGCAAAAATATATTCAAATGTAAGAAAGCTACAACCTGGAAAAGTAAATTAATGAAACAAAGAAAAGCATAAAGAAATACAACATCACCTGTACCAGCCTCATCTTCTCAGCCGAAAAGCAAGGCAAAGTAAAAATATATTATATCTATAGCTTGTAGTTTAAGTCAAGGCAAGTGTATAAAATATGGATAAGTATCAAAGGGAACATCAAGTACAAATAGCATTAAATGTGCATATCCTAGCAGCAAACATAATCTATACGAATTGCATAAAACTTCTTTCAGCCTCCACATTTTATAAAAATCTCTGACAATGGAAAAAATATTAACCCTGTAAATTGTTTTAAACTTCAACCTGGAAGCTATTCCCATTTCAGTTCGAACTAAACAAGACTAAAAATAAAAACTTCCATTTATGAACTTAAACAAAACTTAAACAACATACAACTCAGATCGATCAGAGAATCAAGAAGAAGAATTTCAACTTGCAAATGACAACCTGTTTCAAGCATAAAAGAAAAGCTCTGCTTTCTTTCCTCTGGAAACTACTGTGAGCAAAACCCCTTAAACTTGTTCTTTTCTCTGATGTGTGGTTAATGTTTGGATCTGCCATGAAATGTTGCTTAGTTGTTAAACTTACCTGTAGATATTTATGCATATGTATATGTGGTAATATCTGTATACATGTCTGGGAACAGGCAAACTATGTTTCTGTTCAACCATAACAGGTTCTAAATCCTGTTCAAAAAAATTCTAAATCTAATCTCCTAATCCCCTTTAGGCTTTGATGTTCGAATAAAATGTGTTTGAATGATCATAATCTAAATTTTAAAAATATTGTTAAGTATTATCAACATATAGAATTACTGGATATAAGAAATGTCAGAGAAAATCAACTCAAGTCAAAAAAATTGAATATTGAATTACCATACTTTGATTATATAATCAAATGCGAATTCCAAAATGATGAATTTTAAAAATAATATGGAGATTTTTAAGTTGTTGGATTTGGAGAATTTTTGGGTAGAACGAAAAACATGTTTGGACAAAATTCCGGCGATCAACGTGACTAGGGTGGTCGGGGTTCATGTCAGTGGTGGCTGGTGGGTCAACGATGGTAAGAAAAATGCAAGTAAATTTTTATATCCAGTATTGTTTGAGATTGGAATCAAAGTAGGGTTTAACCCTGCGTTTTGCAAGTGGTTGTCGCAGAGAAATTCTGTCGTCACCACCACGTTTCTGGCGATCGCGCTAGGGGGAACACGTTGCTGGAGTGTAGGCGAGTGGCTGGTCGAAGTTTCGTGGGCGCTGATGATCTGTGGTGGCGGCACGAGGAAGCTCGTGGTGGTCGAAAACTGTTCCAGGTTGGATTTAATTTCTCGATTTCGAATTCATCGTGGATTCGACGAATGGATTGGCCTGAGGGCGTGAGTCGATGGACGGCGACATGTGGGAGGTGGCAGCGTTGATCGCCGTAGCTCTGGCGCCGTGTGCACGTGTACAGGTGAACGTGTGCCTGGTATGGTCATTCGCAGTTGAGGAAGGAGGATGGTGCTCGGGTCGATCGCGTGATATTTGTGGGTTTGACTCGAAGCAGGAGTGGGTTTAAGTTTAAACTTAAGCTAGAAAAGAAAAGGGAAGAAGAAGGGTGCGTGAAGAACCAGGGGAAGTCTCGGGGTCGAACTCGTGAAATCTGCAGTTTGACTCGAAGAAATTTCGTGAGGCTCGGGTAGGAACAATTGTCCAGATTTCAAAGCAAAGCCTATTCTGTTTTTTTTAATTTAAAGTTTAGTTTTAAAATTATAAAACAAAGTTTTAAACAGAGTTAAAAAGTCAAGTTTTAAAAGTATAACTTCAAGTCAGTTTGGAGCTAAGTTTTGAAATAAACAGGTTTGGATTTAAATTGTTTTTATAACTTAAAGAGTGCTTAAGCATCTAAGTGTTATATTTTATTTTATTTTTGATACTTAAATTTTAAAATGCAATTTGAATCTAAATTTAAAGTGTAATGTTTTACACTTTAATGATAATGAATCCATTAATAAAAGGAATCAATTATCTTAGAGATAATTAAGGAAATTCAATGATTTAATTAGTAAGATAATTAAAGAATGATTGGTTTAATTTATGAATTAACCTGAGATAGTTTCTTAAGAAAGTAATTAAGAAATGTTATTAGTTAATGAAGATAATTAACTAGGGATTATTAAGTAATTAAATTAATGTGATTAATTTTGATAGTTAATTAGATTTAATAAATTCAGATAATCAATTATAAATTGTTTAAATGCAATTACTTAATGAAATTAATTAAGGACTAGTTACTTATTAAAATTAATTTTAGATATTTTGATTTATTAAGAAGTTAATTAATTATGTAATGAGTTTAAAGGTTAATTTAATTAATATGATTAATTAAGAATAATTTAATTAATTAAAGTGTTTGATTAGTTAATTTATATTAAATGATTTGGAATTAATAAATCAGAATTGGATAATAAATTCATAAGTAAATAAATTTGATGGTAAATAAATTGAATTTAATAGGATTAAACAATTAATAAATCCTATCTATGATTAATTTTGAATACTTGACCTCACTTATGAATGATTATATCGTATGAGATTCTTGAATTGCCTGTGATATATCCTGATTTATGTTGTGATCTGTAATGTAGTTAATTATCTGTGATACATCAGTATATTATCTGTGATTTGTGAATGAAACGATAAGCGTTATAGTTTATATCGCTTATCAACTATATTTCTGTAATTTGATCTGTAATGATTGATGATGTTGCACTATTGTGTGTTAAACCCCTGGACCACACTTATTACACACACAAAATATGGATTTCACGTGGAAATCGGTTAAGTCACAGATAATTTAAATTCGATGTTTTTTTGAAATTGAAAGTTTTAATTTCAATTGATTTTGAAATTAGAAATTTGGGGTTTAAAGTAAAAAGCTTTTGAAATGGAATTTCAAAGATAAAAGTTATTTTAAATAACTTAACCGAGTTTTGAAAATTTAAATAGTTAGATTTAAATTTGGATTCAAGTTTGAAATTAAGCTATGATTTGGAAACTAGGGAGTAAAGATGATATAAATGTGTTTATATGAATTTAAACCATTTTAAAAGTATAAGTTGGGAATTTGGATTTAACCCAAGAACCTTAACTCGTATAAATGAATCAGATTTCCAAAATGAAAACTGTTTGTTTTCAAAGAATAAAAGCTTTTAGATAAGAAATGAAATTCCAATTTAGGTAAAGGAATTTCAAGATTTAATTGAGAAATGGTTTTCCAAGTTATAAATGAATTCTTTTCGAAAGCTATGAATTAAATCTGTTTATTTTTAACAGATTTAAAATGATGTTTTGTTAAACCATTCGAAATGAAATTGTTTTGAAAGCTATTTGTTAAATCTTTGATTTAAAGATTTAACGAGTTAATCAAATTGAAATGGGAATTAATTTGGAAATTCTGTGATTAAATCTTTTATTTAAAAGATTAAAGTGTGGAAATTGTTTAAACCATTTAAGGTTGTTAAAATGAATCTTTTTGTTTAAAAGATCTGAAATGGTAATTTGTTAAACCATTTGAAAAGAAAGTTTGGGTTTAAGTTGTGACTTAATTGAAATCCCAATATCCATATGTTTTTAAAATATTGCGCACATTATTCGGTTTAGCCGGGAGAGGACCTTAGTGTCATATAACCCATTCCGAATAGTGATACGTCGTATATGGATAGCATTTGAAGACCGGTGTTGAAGACCGGATATTTTTCGAAAATGAAAGGACAACCTGTCGAATGTCTCTGCACTGGGTAGCTCCCGGTATAGAGATTTATATCACTCTTTTGTGACGGGAAGTCCGAACGTGATTGAAAGTTATCCGGATTTGCAAGGGCTTCGTGAGAAGTGCCTTCGGTTCTGTTCGAACCCGGAACAGACTTATATGGATACATGTCTGACATTACACTTTGAGATATAAAGCCGATTTCTTTCAAATACATTTCTGTTTGGTGGCGGAGAATTTATTCTCTTAGCTTAACACCCTTCTCTGAGACGTACGAGCTCAGAGGTTATGTAGTTGAAATTTATCAGCGATATATCCCAATTTGGTAACGTGGCATGCTGAGTGTTGCTGTGTGATGATCAGTGTTTGATCATTTGTGATAGGATCATTTGTTTGATCATTTATCTTTGTGATCATAGGTTGATCATCTGTTGACCCAAAGCATGGCTTTGTGACAGAGCGTAGCTTTGTGGACGAGACTTCGTCAGGGCCTCACAACCCGGAAATGGTCAAAACAGGATCGTTGCGGCAAGGTTATGAGGGTCGCGCCCTTTAGGGTATGTCATTTCCTTCTGGAAAAGGGTGGTATCATGGTATGGAGCCCAGATACTTACTCATGTGGATACACCTTCTTTATGATGTGTGATGATGGTTACGAGCGCTCGGATAAAGGTCCCAAAGGACCGGGTGATGGCATATTCGTGAGTTACCTGTTACAGGGGTAACCCGGCCTTGTTTGGCAGAGAGCAGTTTGTCTCTCGGGGCGTCCCGCCAGAGGCGTTCCCATGCGGCGGAAGGAAGTTCCTTAGCCTGACCATTTGTTGGAAAATCCAAAGAAACAATACGAACCTTGTACGGTTTTAGTTGTATAACCTGCTATGGAATGTGGCGGTAACCTGCTATTGAACATAGTAGCTATAGTAGGCATACGATACTGGTCGTATGTTGGCTAAGATTAATATTATACTTTCGAAATGTTTCTGCACTATGCACTAATGATAATATCCAATGATTTGCGTAGTAAGCATGTTTGACTATCATAAGAAGAAATCTCCTCCAATTCTGCGTTTGCATTGTGTGTGTGGCGGGAGGTCTTATGGTAGTTTCATTTTCTAAAAGCATTGCGGATTTCAATGTTTAAAACCCTTTGTGCTTGTTTAAAGATAAAACTGTTTTTGTTGCTCACACCAGTCCCATGACTGATCCGGAGTTTATTGTTCCCTTCCTAAACTCTGGGTGCCCACTATTTTCCACACGGGCAGTCTAGAGTTGGGTTTTTCAGATATTCAGGTTTAGTAGATTATCTGGAGCTGGTTCAGTTCTTGGAGTTCAGGACTGCACTTGCTTCTCTTTGTGGTTCGAGCTGATATTGGAGTTATATTGGAGTCATTCTCCGATTGATCATTTGGAGATCTCTTCCATTTGTTGTTACTTCCGCTGTATCATTTTTGTTATCTCTGATATTGTTGTATCATATTGATATCATTGTTGTATATCATACTGGATATTGTATTCATTGGAGTTGTATATGATATCATTTATTTCTCTTTATTCCGCTGTGTTATTTACTTAATTGTGTTATAGCTCCGGAAAGCCAGATTCGGCGTTTGAATCTACGGCATTTTGAGTACAGAGTGGAGTACGGGTGCCGATTTTCGAAGGCCGAGTTTTTGGACTCTTACATTTGGTATCAGAGCTAAGGTTGAACTTTAGCTCAGGAGTATAACACGTTAAGTAGCTCATTAGAGATAGAGTGAAGTAAACTCTAGAATGAGTAATTCTCAGATATCCGTCTGAACGTCTCAGTAAATTCTCTTACTATCCACTGATAGTAGATATGAGTGCTAGAAGAAGACGAGATAGGGGACAAGGGAATACGACTATAAATGGTCAATACCCTGCAACAGTGGAAACAACTTTCTTATCAATTTTCTTTGATTCGTTTCCAAATTCTTTCATTTCTTCGTATCAGCTACAAGAAGAAGTTTCAGTATGATGATGGCTATACGAATCGTTGTAGAAGATCTTTACTTCGTATCTTCATCAATTTCTTATCAGTTTTTGATTTAAACCTCAATGAATTTTAAAATTGGAAATTTTAAATTGAGTTAATTTGATTAATAGAATATGAAGGCTAAATTGAATTGAATCGATAAAACGATTTCGTTTGAAACCAAATTTGAAATTCTATTGAAATTTCTGTGAATACCAAAGTTCGAAGAGGGACAAATTGGTACGTATTCTGTGATATTCCGACTTGAATTCGGAATCCGTATCTTGTGTTTGAGTAATTATAGGAGATCGAATCTATCTATCTATCTCTGCGATTGCTTTCGTGCCTGCGAATTTCGAGGACGAAATTCTTTTAAGGGGGGAAGTTTGTAACGACCCCGAAATTTAAATTTATTTAAATTAATAATTTAATGCATTTTTGAATTAAATTGAGTAATTAAATAAATTTTTGATAAAAATTTGTAAATTTAATTAGGAAAATTTGAGCGAGTTTCCCCGGATTCAAGTATATTTTGGATGAATCATTTAAATTTAAATTATTGTGTATATATTAGATTTGAAGATAAGATCTTAAATAAATGATTTTGAAAATAAGTAAATAAACAATAAGTGTTTAAGTTAAAAATATATATATATATATATACAAGATAACCATAAAGTAAATAAATTTGTAAAAATTTAACAATAAAATAAAATATGGAGATTCATCTATATTTATAAATAAATTATATATATATAGTTTTATACCAATTTAAATCTTAGTTACATATTTATGAACTAGTATAAAAATAGCACAAATGGAATAAATGAAACAAAGATAATAATAGAAGTAAAATAAAATTTAAATAGAAGTTACTTATATTTCAAAATACAAGGCAGCAAGTGTATAGGTAAGTAAGAAACAAGACACATATGCAAAAAAATCAAGACAGCAAAAATATATTCAAATGTAAGAAAGCTACAACCTGGAAAAGTAAATTAATGAAACAAAGAAAAGCATAAAGAAATACAACATCACCTGTACCAGCCTCATCTTCTCAGCCGAAAAGCAAGGCAAAGTAAAAATATATTATATCTATAGCTTGTAGTTTAAGTCAAGGCAAGTGTATAAAATATGGATAAGTATCAAAGGGAACATCAAGTACAAATAGCATTAAATGTGCATATCCTAGCAGCAAACATAATCTATACGAATTGCATAAAACTTCTTTCAGCCTCCACATTTTATAAAAATCTCTGACAATGGAAAAAATATTAACCTTGTAAATTGTTTTAAACTTCAACCTGGAAGCTATTCCCATTTCAGTTCGAACTAAACAAGACTAAAAATAAAAACTTCCATTTATGAACTTAAACAAAACTTAAACAACATACAACTCAGATCGATCAGAGAATCAAGAAGAAGAATTTCAACTTGCAAATGATAACCTGTTTCAAGCATAAAAGAAAAGCTCTGCTTTCTTTCCTCTGGAAACTACTGTGAGCAAAACCCCTTAAACTTGTTCTTTTCTCTGATGTGTGGTTAATGTTTGGATCTACCATGAAATGTTGCTTAGTTGTTAAACTTACCTGTAGATATTTATGCATATGTATATGTGGTAATATCTGTATACATGTCTGGGAACAGGCAAACTATGTTTCTGTTCAACCATAACAGGTTCTAAATCCTGTTCAAAAAAATTCTAAATCTAATCTCCTAATCCCCTTTAGGCTTTGATGTTCGAATAAAATGTGTTTGAATGATCATAATCTAAATTTTAAAAATATTGTTAAGTATTATCAACATATAGAATTACTGGATATAAGAAATGTCAGAGAAAATCAACTCAAGTCAAAAAAATTGAATATTGAATTACCATACTTTGATTATATAATCAAATGCGAATTCCAAAATGATGAATTTTAAAAATAATATGGAGATTTTTAAGTTGTTGGATTTGGAGAATTTTTGGGTAGAACGAAAAACATGTTTGGACAAAATTCCGGCGATCAACGTGACTAGGGTGGTCGGGGTTCATGTCAGTGGTGGCTGGTGGGTCAACGATGGTAAGAAAAATGCAAGTAAATTTTTATATCCAGTATTGTTTGAGATTGGAATCAAAGTAGGGTTTAACCCTGCGTTTTGCAAGTGGTTGTCGCAGAGAAATTCTGTCGTCACCACCACGTTTCTGGCGATCGCGCTAGGGGGAACACGTTGCTGGAGTGTAGGCGAGTGGCTGGTCGAAGTTTCGTGGGCGCTGATGATCTGTGGTGGCGGCACGAGGAAGCTCGTGGTGGTCGAAAACTGTTCCAGGTTGGATTTAATTTCTCGATTTCGAATTCATCGTGGATTCGACGAATGGATTGGCCTGAGGGCGTGAGTCGATGGACGGCGACATGTGGGAGGTGGCAGCGTTGATCGCCGTAGCTCCGGCGCCGTGTGCACGTGTACAGGTGAACGTGTGCCTGGTATGGTCATTCGCAGTTGAGGAAGGAGGATGGTGCTCGGGTCGATCGCGTGATATTTGTGGGTTTGACTCGAAGCAGGAGTGGGTTTAAGTTTAAACTTAAGCTAGAAAAGAAAAGGGAAGAAGAAGGGTGCGTGAAGAACCAGGGGAAGTCTCGGGGTCGAACTCGTGAAATCTGCAGTTTGACTCGAAGAAATTTCGTGAGGCTCGGGTAGGAACAATTGTCCAGATTTCAAAGCAAAGCCTATTCTGTTTTTTTTTAATTTAAAGTTTAGTTTTAAAATTATAAAACAAAGTTTTAAACAGAGTTAAAAAGTCAAGTTTTAAAAGTATAACTTCAAGTCAGTTTGGAGCTAAGTTTTGAAATAAACAGGTTTGGATTTAAATTGTTTTTATAACTTAAAGAGTGCTTAAGCATCTAAGTGTTATATTTTATTTTATTTTTGATACTTAAATTTTAAAATGCAATTTGAATCTAAATTTAAAGTGTAATGTTTTACACTTTAATGATAATGAATCCATTAATAAAAGGAATCAATTATCTTAGAGATAATTAAGGAAATTCAATGATTTAATTAGTAAGATAATTAAAGAATGATTGGTTTAATTTATGAATTAACCTGAGATAGTTTCTTAAGAAAGTAATTAAGAAATGTTATTAGTTAATGAAGATAATTAACTAGGGATTATTAAGTAATTAAATTAATGTGATTAATTTTGATAGTTAATTAGATTTAATAAATTCAGATAATCAATTATAAATTGTTTAAATGCAATTACTTAATGAAATTAATTAAGGACTAGTTACTTATTAAAATTAATTTTAGATATTTTGATTTATTAAGAAGTTAATTAATTATGTAATGAGTTTAAAGGTTAATTTAATTAATATGATTAATTAAGAATAATTTAATTAATTAAAGTGTTTGATTAGTTAATTTATATTAAATGATTTGGAATTAATAAATCAGAATTGGATAATAAATTCATAAGTAAATAAATTTGATGGTAAATAAATTGAATTTAATAGGATTAAACAATTAATAAATCCTATCTATGATTAATTTTGAATACTTGACCTTACTTATGAATGATTATATCGTATGAGATTCTTGAATTGCCTGTGATATATCCTGATTTATGTTGTGATCTGTAATGTAGTTAATTATCTGTGATACATCAGTATATTATCTGTGATTTGTGAATGAAACGATAAGCGTTATAGTTTATATCGCTTATCAACTATATTTCTGTAATTTGATCTGTAATGATTGATGATGTTGCACTATTGTGTGTTAAACCCCTGGACCACACTTATTACACACACAAAATATGGATTTCACGTGGAAATCGGTTAAGTCACAGATAATTTAAATTCGATGTTTTTTTGAAATTGAAAGTTTTAATTTCAATTGATTTTGAAATTAGAAATTTGGGGTTTAAAGTAAAAAGCTTTTGAAATGGAATTTCAAAGATAAAAGTTATTTTAAATAACTTAACCGAGTTTTGAAAATTTAAATAGTTAGATTTAAATTTGGATTCAAGTTTGAAATTAAGCTATGATTTGGAAACTAGGGAGTAAAGATGATATAAATGTGTTTATATGAATTTAAACCATTTTAAAAGTATAAGTTGGGAATTTGGATTTAACCCAAGAACCTTAACTCGTATAAATGAATCAGATTTCCAAAATGAAAACTGTTTGTTTTCAAAGAATAAAAGCTTTTAGATAAGAAATGAAATTCCAATTTAGGTAAAGGAATTTCAAGATTTAATTGAGAAATGGTTTTCCAAGTTATAAATGAATTCTTTTCGAAAGCTATGAATTAAATCTGTTTATTTTTAACAGATTTAAAATGATGTTTTGTTAAACCATTCGAAATGAAATTGTTTTGAAAGCTATTTGTTAAATCTTTGATTTAAAGATTTAACGAGTTAATCAAATTGAAATGGGAATTAATTTGGAAATTCTGTGATTAAATCTTTTATTTAAAAGATTAAAGTGTGGAAATTGTTTAAACCATTTAAGGTTGTTAAAATGAATCTTTTTGTTTAAAAGATCTGAAATGGTAATTTGTTAAACCATTTGAAAAGAAAGTTTGGGTTTAAGTTGTGACTTAATTGAAATCCCAATATCCATATGTTTTTAAAATATTGCACACATTATTCGGTTTAGCCGGGAGAGGACCTTAGTGTCATATAACCCATTCCGAATAGTGATACGTCGTATATGGATAGCATTTGAAGACCGGTGTTGAAGACCGGATATTTTTCGAAAATGAAAGGACAACCTGTCGAATGTCTCTGCACTGGGTAGCTCCCGGTATAGAGATTTATATCACTCTTTTGTGACGGGAAGTCCGAACGTGATTGAAAGTTATCCGGATTTGCAAGGGCTTCGTGAGAAGTGCCTTCGGTTCTGTTCGAACCCGGAACAGACTTATATGGATACATGTCTGACATTACACTTTGAGATATAAAGCCGATTTCTTTCAAATACATTTCTGTTTGGTGGCGGAGAATTTATTCTCTTAGCTTAACACCCTTCTCTGAGACGTACGAGCTCAGAGGTTATGTAGTTGAAATTTATCAGCGATATATCCCAATTTGGTAACGTGGCATGCTGAGTGTTGCTGTGTGATGATCAGTGTTTGATCATTTGTGATAGGATCATTTGTTTGATCATTTATCTTTGTGATCATAGGTTGATCATCTGTTGACCCAAAGCATGGCTTTGTGACAGAGCGTAGCTTTGTGGACGAGACTTCGTCAGGGCCTCACAACCCGGAAATGGTCAAAACAGGATCGTTGCGGCAAGGTTATGAGGGTCGCGCCCTTTAGGGTATGTCATTTCCTTCTGGAAAAGGGTGGTATCATGGTATGGAGCCCAGATACTTACTCATGTGGATACACCTTCTTTATGATGTGTGATGATGGTTACGAGCGCTCGGATAAAGGTCCCAAAGGACCGGGTGATGGCATATTCGTGAGTTACCTGTTACAGGGGTAACCCGGCCTTGTTTGGCAGAGAGCAGTTTGTCTCTCGGGGCGTCCCGCCAGAGGCGTTCCCATGCGGCGGAAGGAAGTTCCTTAGCCTGACCATTTGTTGGAAAATCCAAAGAAACAATACGAACCTTGTACGGTTTTAGTTGTATAACCTGCTATGGAATGTGGCGGTAACCTGCTATTGAACATAGTAGCTATAGTAGGCATACGATACTGGTCGTATGTTGGCTAAGATTAATATTATACTTTCGAAATGTTTCTGCACTATGCACTAATGATAATATCCAATGATTTGCGTAGTAAGCATGTTTGACTATCATAAGAAGAAATCTCCTCCAATTCTGCGTTTGCATTGTGTGTGTGGCGGGAGGTCTTATGGTAGTTTCATTTTCTAAAAGCATTGCGGATTTCAATGTTTAAAACCCTTTGTGCTTGTTTAAAGATAAAACTGTTTTTGTTGCTCACACCAGTCCCATGACTGATCCGGAGTTTATTGTTCCCTTCCTAAACTCTGGGTGCCCACTATTTTCCACACGGGCAGTCTAGAGTTGGGTTTTTCAGATATTCAGGTTTAGTAGATTATCTGGAGCTGGTTCAGTTCTTGGAGTTCAGGACTGCACTTGCTTCTCTTTGTGGTTCGAGCTGATATTGGAGTTATATTGGAGTCATTCTCCGATTGATCATTTGGAGATCTCTTCCATTTGTTGTTACTTCCGCTGTATCATTTTTGTTATCTCTGATATTGTTGTATCATATTGATATCATTGTTGTATATCATACTGGATATTGTATTCATTGGAGTTGTATATGATATCATTTATTTCTCTTTATTCCGCTGTGTTATTTACTTAATTGTGTTATAGCTCCGGAAAGCCAGATTCGGCGTTTGAATCTACGGCATTTTGAGTACAGAGTGGAGTACGGGTGCCGATTTTCGAAGGCCGAGTTTTTGGACTCTTACAGCTCAGTATAGTTGCATATCTGTCGGCAATAATATGAATAATTGACATTAAACTACTCTAAAAATTACAGATAACACTAAGTTTATTCTGTTTAACTGCTTTATTACTAAAAAGTAAGCAATTAAGGTTAATTATTTGCAGCCATATGTGATATTTTCAGTAATGTTTACTTAATTTCGTTTATACACAAATGTTGCGGAGGAATTCAAAAAAAATTCAACACGGTTGCATATTTGTCTGCAATAATTGTGACTAATTGACATTATTATGATATTAACTATTAGATTTGTAATTATTATGAAAAATTGCAGGCAAATACAGACATTGAACGAATATATTGCTTAAAAATAAGCAAAAACACATTATTAACATCTGCTAAAATTTGAAGAGAGAAAACAGTTTTTTGAACAATTTTTTTACAAATATTACAGTAATTATAGAATGTTTTTTAATTTATCGTCTGCATTCTCAATTATCTTTGTATTACCTTAAAAAGCTAGATTACATGCATGGCTAACTCAAAAATCTCCAAAATCTTTGCAAAAACCCTAAGATCTATCAATTTAAAATAGTGGAATATAAATCGACTACTTATGAAATTGAGATATATCACCTTCGATCTTCCCATTTTGCCTCGTTTGATTTTGAAAACGTGAGATATTCGACTTGATTTTGGTTGTTCTGTTTGTTCACTTTTGTAGAATTTTCGGATTTTGTTGAAGAAAATGTGATTTCAATTGTATCAAAGGTTGAACGATAAAAAAACGTGGGTTCAGGGTTTTACGATGATTTTCGAGGGTAGTTTGGGAAAAGAAAAGGCTGTGTTTAAAAATAGGGATGAAATTTTTATGTTTTGTGTCTAAGGGATGTTTGGTGAATTCTGAAAGTTATTAAGGATGTATGGCAAAAGTTCCCATAATACTAAGTATCATGAGCTTAATTTCTTAAATCAACCTCCCAAATATTTACTTTCAAATAATAATAATATTATTTACTTCAAAATCTTGAAAACATATTCAAAGACACCGGGATTTAAGTTATCAAATTCTTTATTTTAATCCTTTTCATTTTAAACCACATTTATAAACCATACTTTATATAAAATCACTTTCTTATATAAATATTTTCACAAATATTTATTTCCAAAATATTCTAACTTTACTTTGGATTATAATAAACATCTTTTACTAATTTTTAACTTTTAACCCAACATTATCACCGAACGCTTTATAGTCAAACTGTGAAACTTCATTCACTAGGTGTTTATTTAATGTACCCATAGTTACTGTCAGTCCAACCCCTGATGTAGAAAGATAAAGTGCTCATAAACTGGTTAGCTTAAATCAACAATAAACAATAGTCAATGTTCCTAACATGCCGAGCATAACTAAACAATCACGGTTTACGGGGTATTAAACTATGAGAAACACTGTAACATCCTGAAATTTTCAACCATTCGCATCCATACATGTCAGATTTGAATTGCTCAAAATATCAGATTGTTAATTTAAATTTGGCAAAACTCAACATATATACAGTAAATAAATAATTACATAATCATAGACATAGAGTAATATAACAATAATGCAGCGGAAACAAAAGGATAGTAGTTCATGAAGCTACTATATATATATAACAGAGTTAAACAAGATACAACAGAAGTCTCGAATACATAGATGTCTCAATATAATAGTCAAATATAGGATCAGAATACATCATTGGAATCAACTGAATAACTGAAAGCTGTATAGATAGATAGATCTCCAAGCGAAGCTCCAACTCCAAAGGTGAGTCTCAAATGCTGTATCACTCAGTCTGACCTGAGCGTAAAGCAAAAACACAAATCACTCGAGTCAGGATTAAGATTCTTATATCAATAAATCCAACTCAATTGAAATATCAACTGAAATACAAGTAACTCAAAGGATGTTTGGGATAACCATCCTCTAAGGATCCGTTAAACTATCTACTATGTAGTAATACGCTATTATAATATGACTAAAGTAAAGTAAACTATCAAAATAGCGTTAAGGCTTTACATTTTCCACCTTAACATGTTTTATATATTCCCATAGTCTATACAGTACCGTAATCTCCCTCGTAACGGGCGTCGTCAGAGGGCACTCCATAGGCATGGTACAAAACAAACTCGTAAGAGGCGCGCTAGGGTAGGTGACACAGCACAACTAGGCAATGTCGGGGTAGATATACCAATTACACTTCCGGGCCGGTGGTAACGCATAGCAGCCACTACCGCCCACCTCGAGCCACACTCCCGAAATCCGAAGGTGCGCACCAAATCAATCACAAAGTAATAGAATGACATACGATGGAGTGTGTCCGATCAGAGGTGCTACCTCATTAGCCCGTCAATTGCTCCTGTTTTAGCCACCTTATGCCAACTCACGGGAGTCGGGTCCACGTATATACCTCATATAGAATCGTCGCCACCATCCTACTTCATTCGGGAATCTCCACGTGTACACAGTTGTTAAAGTGGTTTTCAGTATCGACAGAGAGTATGCCCGTATCCGATCCCGGTCTCTTTAACAACCAAACGTTATTATAACACCGCGGTCATTTCAAAATAGTTTATACTTCAAAACCAAAATATCATTTCAATTTCAAAACCAAATCAATACGATATCATTTCCATTTTAAATATATTCACTTCCAAAATCATAGTACTTTCAAAGTTATAACATTTTCGAAATCAAAACACTTAAAATTATAATACTTTGGAAATCACAACATTTGAAATTGCAGCACTTCGGAAATCATAACACCTTGAAATTATAACATTTTGGAAATCATAACACTGTGAAATTATAGCATTTCCCTTAAACCGTTTAGATATTAATAATAGTATATATAATAAAATAGTTTATAAAATAAAATAATTTATATAAATAGTTAAAGTTAAAAAAAATATTAAAATAATTAGTATAATTAAAATAGTTTATATTAAAATAGTTTATAAAATAATATAGAAATAGTTTTAAATATAATTTGAAATACTTTATATAATAAAGATAGTTTCCACAAATTCACAAACCGATTCAAAACCACTCGACTTTCAAATTCAACTTAATTCGATCTCAATTCATAAATTTCAACTCAATTCAATTTCTCAATAAATCATTTCAAATTATATCGATTTCAAATACAGATTTGAAACACAAAATAAACCATTTAAATTTCAATATATTTCAAATCTTTAAATATTCAACATTTCAAAACTAAATTCGATAATTTTATATATATATCAAATTCACTTTACTATTATTTAATTTTGAAATATTTACATAATCATTCCAATATCATTTAAATACAACTTCAATTTACAAATTTAAATAAACAAAATATCTCATTTAAATTTATATAAGTTTGAAATATTCATTTGAGTCACTTTTAATCAAATTCAAGTTATACACATATCTTTAAAATTTCAAATCAAACTTATTGAAGTAAAATTCTTAAATAAATATAATTTCAAATCAATTTCAAATTTATCTTTTCAACCTGAATCATTATAAACTCTATATTTGAAAATATAAATTTTAAATAAATACTTAAACATATTTTATATTGATTAAATCAACTTTATTAAATCAACTTTAATAAATCTTGAAATCAATATTTATTAAAACCATATATTTCTTTTCAAAACCATAGAAATCATTTTTTTAATATATATATATATATATAGACCAACGGTGTCTGTATATAATTTTCTATCCTATGGTCAAGTGGTACGGATATTTATCATTTCCATCCGTAATTAAATATATATACGGGTATATATCTTTTTAACCCGCAATCCCAAATTAATTTCAATGAAAATCGCTTGGGTTTATTATTTCAACCCATAACGATTTCCTCCTATTCTACAGATCGTTCGGGTATGTATCATTTCAACCCATAGTGAATTCTATACTAACAGGGAACTTGCAGAGTGATAACAGTAATGATAATAATATAACAATCAGTAACAGGCATATATCATCAGTGATAAATAACAAATAATGGTGTCAGATGTCACAGGTGAACAGATACTGATAATAGCATATATAACAATGTAAATAACTAACAGCAGCATATTTCAATTATCGTTCCAATTGAAATCAAATTTAACAAATATAAGAACATTAATCGTGAGTGATTGCTCACCTTTCGAGGCTAGAGATGAACGAGAATGAGGTGAGTTACGAATCCAAGCACGAATTCCAAAGCAAAGCAAGATTGGCACGAATTAATCGACAAAGCTGATAAATATGAATCGATGAGAACCAATCAGAATCATTTTTTTTCTAAACTGAAAATATATACATTATTATTATATTATTTATATACATTTAAATATTTCGATTCAAGACAAATATAAACAAAAATAATAATATAACTTTCAAATCATTATTAAATCAAACTCATATATATATTATTTTAGTTTAAAGTCTATATACATTTCAACTTAAATTAACTGTATATGTACTTATATACTTATCATATCATATGATCCACATCTATTAATATACATAAACTTTATATACAAGATATATATATATATATAACTTGCAAATGTTTATTTAATTATATATATAAACTAACATATATAAAGTTTATATATATAAACCAACAGATTTTGTAGACTACATATTATATCTACAACATATACAAACTGTATAAACTATAAACCTATATACTATTTATATAAACTGACCTATAGTTTATGAACTATATATATATATACACATGTTTTTACAAAATTCTAGATTATATAATATAAACATTTCACTATTTATATAAATCAGCCCATAGATATAAATATAATATTAAAAACCCCAGCTTTATCTTCAAAAATTCAAACTATATATATACCATATATATAACATATATATATATATATAAACAAGCTCATATAGGTTTATATAAACACACAGGTTAAAATTTTATACCAAAAGTGATTAGCATTCTTTTAAAACAATACTACTATAGTATATATTCACTACAGACAATCCCATAGTTTATATACATTTTCTTAGGCTACTGTATAAATATATATATTGTAGAAAAAAATAAGAATAAACAAAACTGTTGTAAAAATATATACATAACATCATATTGTGAACCAGATATAATACATAGAAATCAATATATATACAACAACATGCCTACCTTTTGTAAACTGTATAAACTTTATAACTTCAAAAACTAACCCATATATATAATATATAACTAACATAATATAAAATATATAATAACTAAAACACATCATATGTATACTCTCCCGAATATTTGATATTAACGTAAATGTGCCAAATTGTATAAATATACATATCACGGCATACTACAAAACAATATATATATATATAACAGAATATATAAAACTTACTACTATCTGTAGACAACCATAGCCATACCTTATAGACAGCTGTACATATTAATATATACTTAAAATCCAATGTTTAAATAAACAAATACGTATATATATATATATATTAAAATCACCATCATTATAAGCACATATATAAATACGACATCTACAAAAGTTTCTGGAAACCTATACATATGCACAACACGCTTTCACCAAACACTTATAATATAAATCATATATATATATATATATTAAAACCGGTACCTATATATGTAACACGAGAATAAAGGCTGTATGAGCGGGATGATCATCACCGACTGTTGCACGAGGCTTGGGCCTGGAGTGCGACGCTCGGCCTAGGTGGCTGTTGCGTGGATGGCGAGGTGGACGAGCAGCTCGGAAAGAGGCTGATGTGGTGATCGGTCAGGGAGATGGGCGGGTTGGATGTGAAGGAAGGTCAGAGGCCGAAGTATAAGGAAGATGAGCTGGCTCGGTGCAGGTTGTGGTCAAGCGGAGGTCGGGGCTGGCTCGGCTAAGCTTGCTTCATGGCAAGACAAGTGGAAAGTCGCGGCAGTGTGGCGGGCAGTGGGTTGGAGGTGTGATCGGTGCTTGTGGCCATGAAGGAATTGAGAAAAGGAGAAAAAAAATGTGAAGAAAGAAAAACGAGTAGGAGAGAATGGCCAAACTCAGGTGGGTTTTGTGGTGTTCGCCTGGTGATGAGGAGAGGCTGAAGCTTCCGATGGTGGTTGGTGACTCGGGTTTGGATGAGCTTGGGCTGCTGCTTTTGATGGAAGAAGAGGTATGGTGAAAGAGGGGAAGAGGTCAAAGGAATTTGGAGATAAAAAACAGCTAAGACCAAATGAACAAAATATGTGAACCGAAACAAAATCTATTGAAATGGTGGAATGCCAATGGTTAGAGGATATCAGAAGTTTAACAACTGATGGCTATTTATTTTTAGCCGTTTGAAAATTGAGCGGTCACCAGAAGTTTAAAAGCTAAAATTTTAGAACTGATACGATTGACCATTTTACGGTTTTCGCTGTGTACCGGACCCCAAAACACAGAATTGAATATACCGTAGAGATCTACACGACGAGACGATCAAAACGGTATACATATATCAGCGATACGATTGAATTATCAAAAGTCGATATCGGTACCGAAAATGTTGCAAATCTGTCGAAAATAAAATGAACGGAGCAATAGAAATCCAAATTTGATGAAATGGAAGATGACGTCTCACTCAGAAGATGATTTACAAATTTTCTATAGAAAAATATTCAGGTTTGGAAAACATTTTATTATCATCAATTATTAACTGATTTGAATTGAAATAGAATTATACAAGAAAATAAACTTCCATATTATCTGATGAAAATTTACCAGTTGCTATGTTTAATTAGACGTATTCCAAATAATAAATTTTTATTTCAAAATTTTTTTATTTAAAATTTCACAAAAATTCAATAAATTAAATAAATAAAACCACTGAAATTTACAAGTCGTTACAAGCACTAGAGTCAAACAAACACGAATAGGAAAGCCAAATAGTATACCATCAAGAATCTGCCTCCCCTTCTCAGTTGCAGAAATAGCGAAGACCCTAAGCAGTGTCTTTTTCTTGGGCATGGGACAATCTTTAACAAAATGGTCGGGCTGATGGCAACTATAGCAACACTTCGGTGCATACTGCGGTACCTCCCCTATTGATGCATTTCCCATTTGTTCTCTCCCTCTTCTTATAGTTCTTAGCAAAGTGGTCCTTCTGCCCACACCGATGGCAAACAAGGTTGGACATATACTTCAACCACTGAAACTTTCGCTTATTGATCCCAGCTGGTATAGAAGCAAGAGGCTGTGGTGCAAAAACAACAAGCTTTGGTGCCAAACTCTCGAACTTTAAACCCATATTCACCAAATTAACAAAAGACCACATAAGATGGTTAATCATATCCCATTGGAACTCAGGGCGCATATCCAAAATGAACATCTTGTTCTTCTTTAGTGGCCTGTCAACCAATCCTAACCTGAACCGAGACAACGTAATAAACCGGTTCTTATACTCCACCACGGTCATGGCCCCCTACTTCAGATCCAAGAATCTCCTAAATAACAAAGACTTTTCGACTTCTGGAACTTCATCTCAAACTCATCTTTAAATTGGGTCCAAGAGAAGTCGTTCTCTTGGACATCTGTAGTGATAGAACTCCACCAATCCATGGTTGTTGTAACAACCCGTAAGTTAATCGCTTTGTATTTGAATATTTAAGTCATTTTTAAATATTTAAATAATGGATTTTAATAACCAAATAATCATATTTTAAAAATTAGTTAATGATTAAAATCATTTTTAAATTTTATTTACCAAAATAATTAGTTCAAAAAAAAAATAGAAAATGCGATCGAAAAACGTTTTCCGAAGATTCAACTTTTTGGTATCGAAAAAGTCATTGAAAACGTTGTGCACATTTTGTATCACTCATATACAAATGCACACACATGCACGTATGTCATGTGATAAGATAATAATTGTGTTAAAGTAAATAATCAAGCTTGGTTTAAATATAAAACTTGATTTGACATTAAATACAGAAAAATACACTAAATAACCTTAGGGAATTAATTACTACCCCAACCATAACCTAAACAAGTACCTAAAGCATGGTGTAGGTGGACCTATGGGGGTAACGTGTGCTCTAAGGTGAGTGCGGAGGCATGGAAGCATGTTACATGAATACATTTTGTTATTTTATATTAATAAGTTATTTTAATCACCACTACATCTCTTTTGCCTATAAATACTCCTCATCTCCACACGTTTTCCACTTTACAAATTCATTTCTATCATCGGTATTTATCTCTTCATATACATGAATACTTCCATGGCTTCCAAGAGAAATTCCCAAGCCAAAAACTACTGAATACACTTCTAAAATTCAAGTTAAACTTTATATATTCACCTACAAATAGTTCTCTACAAAAACCGAAGCCACTTCCACCTAAAAACCCCAAGGGCGAGCCCCATATTTTTCAGACCAAACCCAAACCTAGCCTATTAAGGTACCAAAAGTTCAAGTTAAGGTGTCGTGACAGTATTGCGTGAGTTCAGCAACTTATTGTGGTGATCCGGTTAAGTTAGAAGTGTTTTGTGAATAAAGCTTCAACCTTTAAACCAAAAGTTTTAAACTATATTTATGTTCATAATTACGACCCATGAATGCTTTTTGTATATGTATAGTGATGGTTTGGAAGTTGGTTTGGTTCATGTTGCAAAAAGTCGTCGCATTTGGAAGTTAGTTTGCGTGTAGTAAGCAAATATGAAAAGTTTATGGCTAAGTAATTATATTGCTAGTAAATACTTATTACATGATGTATCATAGCGAATTACCTTGTATATGTGTTCATACCCTTTCTTTGTAATGGTTGGTTGTATTGATAATTTCATATACTTGGATTCTGAACTACCCGTATAGCGATAGTCGCTATATCGACACTTTTGGAAAATCACCTTTTATCAAAACCGTTTGGTTTCATTATCGTGCTTGGAATTATTTTACAAATTAAGTAAATTTTTGATTAATGATGTTTTCAAAAATAATTAATTATTTTAATAATGATTATTTATTTAATTAATTAATTAATAAGGATTAAGGTCAACTAATTAACTTATTAATGATGTGTTTTAAAGTTAACTAATTAGTTATTTAATGATGTTTTAAACTTAATTAATCATTTTATTTAATGATGTTTAAGGCTAATTAATCTTTTGATAATAATGGATTAAATTTATTTAATAAATTAATTAAAGGTGTTTTTTAAAGTACTCATTTTAATTAATGACTTTTAAAGGAAATCAACTTGTTTTAACTTTAATTAATCTTTCCTTTAATGATATTTTAATTCATATATCATTTTAAATAATGATATCGGATTATTTATTAATTAATTTAATTGGTTATTAAATAATATTATTAATTAATTGAATTAATGATGATTTAAAGGTGATTTACCTTTTTTAATTAAAGGCATTGAAGTGAATTTATCAACTTAATTAATGAAGTTTTAAAGTTGATTAATAAAGGTAATAAGAATATTTTAAGTTATTAAATCCTTTTTAATAATGTTTTGGAGTTAGAGAACTTTATCAATAAAGTGTTTTTAAAGCTAATACTTGTAATGTGAAGCCAAGTATGAGTTTGGTTTTTCTAAAAGAATTTGATTTTTTATGGAAATGAATTAATTTCCATAAAGCGATTCCCTTATATGGAAACGACTAATTTGTATAATTAGCAATAAACATCGAAGAAGTAGACCTGTTGCTATTTCGAATGTTAAGAATAACCATGAGACATGAATTTGAGGTAACATTACCTTGATTTGTCCGGTACTATTGTTAACCAAAAAATAGTACAAATTTGAATTCGATCGGTGGTGGTAAGTATACAAGACTTAATTTCCATATACGATCGTTTTATATCCTCGATAGTTGGTTTCCCAACTATCGGTTATTTCAGCTTCTTAGTTATTGTCATTCTAAAACAATGTGTTGCTCGATAGAGCTGTGTTATCTTTAGTCGTAAATGACTAAATCAAAGTGCGTGTTTTTGAGGACCAAGTTATGTGGGGTTGCTCCTATCAGGGTATTTTCACATCTCATCTCGATTGGATTCAGTTTTGCGCATTTATATGTGAAATGCTTGGATTCTCGGTAAGGATTGGCAGGGTCCGGCTTGGAGTTCCTGGGGTTTTCTAGTATATTTCTAGAGGTATACTTATTTTAAGGGGGATGCACCCTCCTAGTCATTTGTTGGAGATTTTTCTTTTCTTATTTGATTCGAACCTTCAAATTTATTTCTCTATTTGCTTCGGGAAGAGTCAACCACTCTTCACGGAGTTTAATTATTTATCCATTCTTTACGTTTGGATGTTGATTTACGTGAGAGTACACCCGTTCCATGTTCATTGGCGTGGTCTCACATGTTTGTGTTTAATTTCATACCTATTGTCTTAAAGTTCTAATCATAACAGACACATCGCCTAACCCGAGTTGTTTGTTTTTCCACTAAACTCTTTGGTAGTTATTTTATTTGGGTAGTCCGAGAGTAGCAAGTTTTTGTTGGGCTCTTTTGCAGACGGCGTCCGAGCAGGGGGCTTTCATCTTCTTAGTTATATATTCCGTTGTATTATCTTATTTGTGTAAGTGTATTTTGTTTCAGCATATGTAAAGGCAGGGTGTTATAACTGCCTAAGTTGATTTGTAGTACTTTTGTGTAACTTTGATAACTCCCTGATAAGGAGTAACCTGATGTACTATTGACTGTTATGGTTTATTTTGCAGTTTCGTTGTGAGATTTTCTATTATGTTATTTATTTTACCCCATGATGATTCATCTTTTTGATGCTTGGGCAATGGCACACGAATACCGAGGATGTGTTAAGTGTCGTTCCTAGGGGTCAGAAAGGTGGATCGTCACAGCTGCATCCATAAAATTTTGTGACGCCAATTTATGTTTCATGACATCATCTAGCTCCATGTCTCCAAATATCCGATCGCATAGTCTAGGCCAAGATTGGACTTCTATAATAGTCTTCGTACCACTAGACCTCTTACCCCTCCAGTCTCTCATAATCATGGCAAAGCGAAGCAAAAATCATCTGAAGTCTGATCTATATGACCTCCCCTACGACATTCTCCCTCGATTCCTCAACTGAAGCAACATTCCTTGGTGATCGATCCCCACCATTCGTGACAGTACTACCCCGACCACCTCTAGAATTTGCAGCTCTAGTACTCATGGTTCTTCCTACCTAATCAAAGTGAAATAGCTTTAGAGAACTAAAGCGTAGAGCTATTTCAAAGGAGTTACCAGAAAGAGATATCCTTAAGGAATAATTTAAAGTCTAGTTTTTAAAAATAAAAATAAGCTCTCATATGTATAATACACTCGACTCATTTTAAGGTGTCACTTACCCTATCTCTAATGAGCCATATCCAACCAAAGCCAAGGTGTTCGCTCAACCTTGAGCTCTGATACAAAATGTAATGACCCAATGGTTCATCTCCCTAAGGTGGCGACTACAAATGGTAACCTCGTTCATCATTTTATGGCCTGCCTCTCGATTGTAACCAACCCATAAAGGGTCGTGTAGGGGGTAAGAGACAAAGCTTCGTCACACGTTCACCAGTGTGAGAACCCTCTATCATGTTGGTTTCACAATGCAGGAACGATAATATATAATATTAAAGGATTAGTACAAAGAATTAATCTGAATACAGATTATTATCAGAGTTACTAAAACCTAAGTACTATCATCAATCATGATAGTGATAATTGTCTGTCCTCACAATGTAGATATATATAATACTGAAATGCAGCGGAAATAAGAATACTATGGTAGGTAATCATCCAGCTCTTCTATATAAGCTCCAAAGCATCGTAGCTAAATTTGGAAAAATACATGGGGCTGACCCAAGCATTATAAGAAAATAACATCCGGATCAGTCTGGAAAACCAGCGTGAGAAACTTAAGAAATATGAGACAAATAACAATAATTGACCATATGGATTAACATAACGGTTTTCCCCTCAAATGAAACCAACCATTCATTAAGTCTCATATAGTAATATAATAGACAATGTCTAGAGTATAACACTTAAATCATATCAAATAGTCGTTGTGTGAACGCCACAACAATAATAGGTATACAATCAATACTACTAAGGCACCTTCGCATAATAGATTTTCCATGGAGATCTCCTTGGATCAAACCGAATTCATACTCCATGACAAGGATCAAGAACTACCTTCTGAGCAAGTATATCTTTAGATGGGATATACTCTAAGATAAACATAACTGAACCACCATCATTGTGTGATCCAAGCTATATTAACTCCTGGTACCAACATATCAATAAGCATCTTTAGACATGAAGTTAATATACCATTGAGGATTGCTAAACCTCCCTGGCCATGCCCCTTCTCTGTTATATGTCATTTTCTCGATGTCGAGGTTACGTTCGACATCTCTCACACGAGTCTTCATCACTCGAGCAGAACACAAATCCCCAAATGGATTCCATCATCTCGAACAGATCATGGATTACTAAATGGATTCGAGCATCTCGACCAAATCTCGAACCTCTACATAGGTTCCCCGCATAAGTCCTCCGACGAATGCTAACGATGTCCTCTCTCTTAGAATACTCCTTAAGGTATATAGTCCTACATGATAACATCGTTCGAAATGTTAACGCTAACCTCTCCCTTGGATTTAACCTTAGGATTGACAGTTCAACTCTATAACATTTCACTTCCCAACTGCTTTCAAAACATAGATCGCGTATATGGTTTAAAAGTGATTACGGGTTTTGAGTCATCTCATATAAGTACACACTTCCCATTTATCGGACTCTCAAAACCAATCGATGAATTCCCAGCTAACTCAATTTCAGTTCTCTCATAAGTAACCGAAAGCTATAGACGTTTCGTACCAATACATTTCCTCAAGGGTTCTTATTGGTATGAAATTGCAAAGCCTTTTCATAACTTCTTAAGTCAATATTTGGTCATGTTCGATAATCGACTAATCGATTATCAAGTCAAAACAATTGCTTATACAAATCACTATTCGTACACTTAACTCGTTTCCGACACTCCAACATAACTATTCCTCGTTCAAGATTGAAGCCATGTAAGTTAAAGTACTAGTTGCATCAAAGCCTTGCTTAGACACTTCATTCTTGAATCTCACAAATATATAAGTCCACCTTGTTGGCTTTTTGTGCTAAGTACAATATTAATGATTTCCATAAACAATTAAGAAATCAACACGATTAACACATTTTCGACATTTTCTGACTTACTATTCCTCGATCAAGAGGGAAGCCCGGTAGGTTAGAACTCTATTGCTCCATCCCTATTCGACATTAATCTTAACTCTCACAAATAGATAAGCCTTACTTCATCGGCTTTTAGTGTTAAGCATAGTTAATTACTTTTCAAACAAGTAATTATACAATCATCCATTTGGCCATTTAGCAATTCTAAACCCTTTTCGAAAACGTTTGCATATACTTTTAAAATACTTGAAAGTACTTATAATAGGTTTTAAAACATTTATCCAAAATATTACTTGAAAATAACAACTTTAAAATCCCTTAAAAACTTGAGACGACATGTTTTCTAACAAAATATCTCTTCTTTAAAAATTCACAACTAATTGTCAAAAATTCATAAAGGTCTCATACGACTTTTGAAATACTCTAATATGAGTTAGTAAACATCTATAAAAAGAATGAAACAAAATACATAAATTTACATATCTTTTCAAAACTTTTTAAGTCCAAAATCAAGGCTACATGGGGTAATTTTGCACAAATGAATTTTTGGCCACTTTTCGAGATGTTACTTAAGTTTTTACTATTCAAGCTTTTAAGAGCAACAAACATACATATAGAGCTTGATAAATATGGTGAGAAACCCCTAGGGATCTCTCTACAAAGTTACATGGCAATCGCCAAAAATAAGGTAATTCATAACTGCATCTATAGCGACTATCGCTTTAAGAGCACTTCTAAATTCGAGTCATTCCAACCTATATTCAACCCTAACCTATATGCTTTGTTCCAGATTCTAGTCACATGTCATACAAGTCCATTTAAGTCCATTCCAAGTCCATTCAAGTCCATATACGTGGATCACCTATGTCACTTACTTTTAAAGTAATAATCCAAACCGATATTTTAACATAAGTTAACAAAGATTCAAACAACATGTATAAAATAAACACAACATATGTATGTTATATTTTCCATTCAAAGTGAGGTGTTAACTAACCTTTAACCTCACTAACAAACAAGATCCAAGAACCAAAGTCCAAACCCAAGCTAGCAACCTCCTTTCCTCTCTTACTTGCTTTCAGTCTTGCCTTGGCCTAAAAATGGACCTATTGCTCATGGCCTTCCCTTTCTTGGGGAATATGGATTTGTTTCTTCAATATTTAACAAGGTGGAAGGTATTGTAATATTATACTAAGGCTTATGGCAAAGTTTGAAGTGATTTGAAGTTGATTTACAATAATTTTATTTAGAACATATGAGATGAAGAGGATGAAGAAGCCCTCAAGCTTTGCAAACTTTTGTGAATGATACTAATGGTTGTTTCATAAAATATGCACATATCTCATAACTATGCAATCCAATGCGCACACCTATACACTAACTATGTGTAATTACAAAGACAGGTATCATAAGTGATAGAATTAATAGTTGCACAAACTGGAAAACTTCACAAAACGACAGTATAACATCAAACTTAGAAACAACATACATTACTTTATGAAACCCCTTACTTAAAGTTGAAACCATAACTAACACAGTGCTTGAGACATTTTAACAAACATATGTCGGCAAAAAATAAAGAAACCAAACCTGATAAGTCAATTGAACTCAATGAATAGTTCAAACTCACAGCCAAAGAAACTTTCAACGCATTCTTTAATTCTATCCCTAATCGGAGTAGATGGAAGTATGAGATGAGAGTAATCGGTAGCAATGAGGTGGGAAAGAGTGGTTGAGAATAGGTTGGGTCTGTATTTAATGATGATGTAGCTTCGATGATTAAACTCCAGTTCCTTTCAAAGTAGTTTTGTTAGAAAATGAGGTGATACGTAAATAGAAAAAAAGGAAGGATTGATTATTGAAAGTTTGTAAGTACAAGATGAAGCTGATGTCAAGCTCGACATGGATTTGGCCAGAGGAACACTGAGATGATGCTGAGTGTGGATCAAAGTCGGAGCCAAAATTCTGTTATTAAAAGATGAAGCGGAGTGTGGATTGGGATCAGGATTTGGCCAGAGAAGCATGAGAGGAGAAGAAGCTGACGTTTTTGGAAGATGACGGGGAAAAAGTAACGGGTTGAAAATGCAGAGCCAAAATTTGACAGGTGGAGTCAAGAATTTTGCCTTAAAACCAAGAAAAAAAGGGTATGTCAAAGAGGATGTCATAATTTTTTTATCTAAATGCATATTTGCAATATAATGTTTATATTTTTCTAATTTTGAAATTATTTTAACATTTTCGAATTTTCCAAATTTTGAACACTTTATAAAATTTAAATTTTTACCTTTTAGTTTTGAATTAAATCAAAATTTCAATATTTTAATTTTAAATTTTATAAATATTTTTAAATTTATTTTGGAAATTTAAAAATTTTAAATTTTTGGAATATCAAATGTTAAATATAACCAGTATTTACAATTATTAAATATTAAATAATAAATATTACTTCTTAATTACTAAAGATTACTTATTAAAAATTAATTATTAAATAGTAAATACTATTTCTTAATTCTTAAGTTTTTAATAGTAATTATTAATTATCAATTGTTAAATAATCAATATTGATTATTAAATGTTAGTTATTAATTATTAATAGTAATAATCTAGTATTTATTATTAATTATTCAATAGTAATCATTAATTATTACAAATTAAATATTAAATATTAAATATTTCTTCTTAATTATTAATTATTATTTATTAATTACCAATTATTCAATATTAAATATATCTATTATAAAATTTCAAAATTAGAATTGTAAAAAATTATAATTAAAAGAGAATAAAACAATGAAAAATAATAATTATTCATAATTTATAAATAATACTAATTCATTCAATTTTTTCACAAACTTTGGGAAATATATGTTTACAATGGTCAAACCCAACAAGTTGTTATATATCTTTATTACAACTGGCTAAAATAAACAGTTGCTAAAATACGTTTATTAAAACTGTAAGGATAAACGAGTTGTTAGAAATCTGTTTATTACAACTGTCAGGAAAAAACAGTTGTTTAAAATGCTTTATTACAACTGTCACAAAAATCCAGTTGTTAAAAACCTTTATTTCAACTACCGTTTTGCGAACATTGTAAATAACTAGTTGTAATAGGTCATTTTCTTATAGTGCTTTAGGCTCACTTTACCTTTCGGGCCAGGCCATTAGCCAGGTAGGGCATGTTACTTGATTACCTGAATTTAGCCTAGACACTACTTTCCTAAATAGTACTAAATAGGTAAGCTTAATTAGTTAACCATAACATGACTTATTTAGAGCGCATATGCTATTGGATTTCGATATCATTGTTGGATCTAGGCCATCATGCAGTGGGGTAAATGGATAAATTATTAAAAGATTATTCCATATTGGATCTTACTAGGCCTATGAAGCCTCAATTTATTTTAAATAAAATCAATATTTTATTTAAGTTGTAAATATAAATTAATTTACATTATTGTATTGTATAATATAACATGTGTATAATATACACATGTGTGTATACGTACACGTGCAACATAAATAGTGTACATGGTTTAACATGCTCGTGTATAAAGGCCGAGATTTACACCGCAATGAACACATTAGTTATTCCATATAAATATATATTGTTTAATATATGTATGTTATATATAGTTATATAATATAATATAATATAATGTTTGTAAACTATAATTGTTTATATATATTTACATATGTCTATTTGACATTATAATATAAAGTAAATGTCAATATTGTTATAAATAATCTTGAATACAAAATCAAATTTCAAATTTCAAATTTTTATCTAAATATATGTAATAAAATATTTATATATTTCTAATTCAAATTAATATATTACTTTTAGATAAATATATATGTATATTATGTACATTTTGAAATAATTTTTTTTATATAAATAAATAATTAAATAATATATATATATAAACATATGCATGGCCTCAATAATGTCATTAAAATTAATTTTTTAATTATAAAATGCTTTTGGCTTCAAAATAGGTTTTCAAATTTCTTGACAAAATTCAAAAAAAATTTGAAAACTTATTTTAATACATGTATGTAATTTTACTAAATACTTATATGTATATTTTATAATATATATATATATCATTATTTCTATATACTATATTCGGTTTTAATATATATATATGTATGCATGATTGTTTTAATTTTCGAAAAATATAATGCACTTAAATTAATAAAATAAATGTACATGTTAACAAAAAAACTTGTCAACACCCCAAAGTTGATTTTAAGAAAAAGGTTAGTCCTTTTTAACCTCTCTTGGTTAAGTCGAGGAAGATAGGATATAGATATTTCGTTTGATTCAACCTTTCGAATGGGTTGCTTTTGTGGAAACTCTTCTTGTTGACTTTTCGACCCAGTCGAAACACTTAAAGTCCATTTCTTTTGGACTTTCGAGTCGATTTAAGTAGTTTGGTTGTTCCTGCGAAACCATCCTTTCGAAATAGTTGCGGAACGTTAGTGGAATGGCCCTAAGGATTCAAGGGAAAGGTTTGTTTTGGAGGGTTTCGACCTTGTCGAAAGCTAGGCTAGTTAGTGACTTAGGTTTAGTTTTGGAATCTAAAGTAGACCAGCTTGGGTTAAGGTTTTGACTCACTAGAAGGTAGGTGTTTGGAGAATGGTGGGTTGTAATCAAGGACTTGGATTACTTGGTAAATCTGCAGTTCCGACTCACTCGGAAGGAGCCTTTCGTTGAAGTCAAAACCTGAAAAATACAGTCAAACTTGGTAAAAGACCTTCAAACAGTGATATAATCAAAAGTATTGAAATCTTCCCTTTTATTAATCCGATAATGACTGTGCTGAACGATTATCCCTAATTTTATTTACAAATTAGGATTTACAACTTTGCAAATTTAAGAAACTACAAGTATGGAATGAGCGAATTCATATCCCCTAAAACAGACCCCTTGGGTCTTATTTATAGATGCGGGTTGGCACCTTTCGACCCAGTGCTTTCGACTTGGTCGAGAAGTGACTTTAGATACCTTCTAACTCCTTCAACACTTGTGCATCCCTTTGCAATGCTTTCTAATGGGTTCCAATGCCTCCGTCTTCGTCGAAAGGGGTGGTTGCGCCTTTTCTTCTTTATGTTTCTTTGTTGTCACAAGGAATGAAGGTAGGAACTTTCGACTCTGTGGATAAGCAGTTACAGGTGTTCTGAAGGTGTTGAAATGCTGATGGTTTCAACGCAGTTAGTAGCTTCCAAACTTATGCTTGTGAACTGATGCAGAGCCTTCCGTGGATGTTAAGAGCTGCGACCGGTTTGAAAGGCTTGCTTTCGCTTTCGAAAAGGTTGTTCCATCCAAGGCGTGTTTCTGAGTGGTTTGAGTGAAGGTGAAACCTTTGGTTTCGAAAGGTTTGGCGCACATATAAAGGGTTGTCATTCCTTGTCTTCGAAAGGTGTTGCTTTAACTCAATCGAAAGGTCTTCATGTGTGCGGAAGCAACTGCTTCGAAAGGGGATCTCTTGAAGCGGAAGAGTGCTTTCGACCCTTTCGACCCCTTCAAAAGGTTGTGATACTTTCCAGTCATTGGCTATACATCCCTTCGACTCCTTTGAAAGGTCTATTGGAGCTTTTTTATCTTGTTCTTCCTTGTCTTCCACTCCATCTAGTTTAGACAAGATCGAAAGGATATATGGTAGTAACAGTACATATATTTTATATACTTATGTATGTATTTTAGATCAATTTTTGTTTAAAAATAATTTTTAATTTTATTTGAATTGAAATTTTTGTTTTTAATTTGCGATCATGACATATATGTTATTATATATAGATATATAATTTAAATATATACACATATATTATCATCCAATGTAGACAGTAGTGACATATGTGGATTCGTGATAAATTATATTATCTACGCATATAACAAAATATGAACAATTATATATATATATATATATTTTTTTAAATAAGGAATTTACCTTGTCTAAAGCTTAGATGAAACAACTTGAAAAGCTAAATCGAAGAACTCCTTGAATCGATATCCAAAATCCAGAAAAAGCTACCAATATGAAAGTAGCTACCATCGATCCACTATTTGTATTTAAATTTTGCTTTAATAGCTTGAAAATTTGTGGAGGAGGACAAAGGAATAGCCTACCTTGGATGTAAATTAAAGAGTGGAGAAGTGGGTTCGAAGTATTTAAATAGTATAGGTTTAGAGCAGCAAAAAGAGTATCCAGATCCACCTTTTCCTCTTACCTTTTGACCTTATTTTGAATCAAAATTCCACACATTCCAACCCCTTAGTGGCCTGCCATATCATGCCCATATTTGGGCCTCCTAATTACTTCAAGCCTGATCAAATAAATGTGCAATTAAATTCAATTTAAATGCACATCGATATCGTGTATCAATACGTGTGTCTATAACTATTATATAAACACTATTTAATATTGATAAACACAAATTGAATTAAATTTTATGATTAATATTTAACAAGTATTAATTAATTTATAACAATTATAATTAATTAAATCTAGTGGTAGTAGGAGTATTCAACATTTTAGTTGTGTGACTCTTAAGTGTAAATCCGATTAGCGATTAATATTGACCAATGCAAGTATTAACGTTCATATGTAACCTTAGTTAGTGGTGTGATTTTATGGCCAAATTGACCGCTTGTTTGGCTTTAGTAAATTCCAATTTTACTTATTAAACGTTACCCGGTTGTGACAATTATTTACACCAATTTCTTCATCAGAACTATATCACATTAGGACTTATGAAATTTGGTAATGGTCAAAATTCCAATATTGTCCATATTCAACTGTATATTCCAAATAGAAGTCCTTGATTCAATAATAACAATTATTATTAATCGAACTACTTTGGCTAGAGATTTTAGCTCTGAGTTGACTTCAGTTGATGGTGATACTAACCTCATATAAATGAGGGGCCGAATTCTCTTTTAAATAGTGTTTCGCTTCCAATGTTTCTACTTGACCCAACTATAGTCGCTAGATGAACGACATGCCTCAATTAAAATATAATCAAAGCTTTGTTTCCACATTGAAGATCAATGGCGTTCTCAAGTCAAGAGAACTATTAGTACATGACCCATTGGAACCCCTAGTAGTCATGAGTAATACACTACCCAACCATTGAAGAGCGTTACGTACTCTAGTCTTAACAGATGCATCGATATCCGGTCTCGATACGTCCTGAATAGGAACATTTAAAAGAATGTGTTTATTATATTGTGATAAAATACTCATGATTACAACAATTGTAATTACTATCACAAAATACACCATTTACATATTTTTTTTATTTAATATACTTAAATCAAACAATTAATTAAATATAACACATTATAACAAGTATATAACAGAAGGAAAAAACCTTTATTTCGAATGAGATTTTATTATAGAGTTATTAGTTTACAATAAATTATAGAATTGCCCCTAAGGGCATACCCCTAACTCTATCACCAATAACCCTCACAAATGATTATTCGGTGGATATGTTGAGGCAAGGATATGAATAAAATTAGAATCCAAGTAGAAATAATTGAGGAACACTGGTCTATATTGTTTGCCTTTAAATTAATTTTTGAGTTAAATGCTTGAGAGCAATAAAGAGACCGTAGAATAGAATTCAATTAGTTAACTATCTCTGGGATGGTGGAGATTTTATATCGCTGCTTGAGAGCAATAAAGGTAAGAAACCATTAGTAAATGATGCAAGATGAAGAGAAGCAATGGAAGGGAAGCAACCATGTTGTAAAAATAAAATGTTGCGTTGAGAAGCGGTAGCACAATTCATAACCCGTTGACCTAATAATTATATGTGATACATTATTTAGGCCCTATGTATGTTAATCCTATAAGATTATAGCTAACCATGTTATAGGCCAGAGGAGGCAAGGAGACTTGGTCTTCAAATTTGTAGAGAAAGGTGTTGGATATTTTGATATCCACTTCGTTGTAGATTACTACTATTCTCTCTTGTTTGGTCGATAGAATAAAACCCTAGCCTCCATTGAAATAAATTGTTGAAGCCTAGAAGATGGAACTTGCACATCGTAGTCCATGACAAGGAAATAAAAGTTTATAAAGGAAATAACTTACCACTGAAATATTGATAACCGATGTGATCACAAAAGGTAAATATTTCACTTTAAGTAAGATTATCAAATTATTTATCCCCATAAAGTTTTTGACAAGAAAAAACATATGTCCATATTTATAAAAAATCAAAATTAAACTAATGTACATACGTACGTATGTATGTGTTGGAACTGGGTCAGCCCGCAGCGAAAGTAATGGGTTAATATCATCTTTTTTACCGTTTTAGATCCTTATTGAGCCTATGAAGTCTAATTTATTTAGAATGTTTCTAAATATCTTTTAAATAAAATCATTATTTTATTTAAATTTATAAAATATAGTTTTATATTATGTAGTTAATATTATATATATATATCTATGTATATATATGTATGTATATATATGTCATACATACACAGATATATATATATATATGTGTGTGTGTGTGTGTGTAACATATTAATCTGCGCAAGGTATTACATGCCCGCATATAAGTGTTGGGATTTACACTACAATGGATATGTTAGCTCATTTAGTATACAAATATGTTGTCCAAGTGTATGTTTATATACTTTATTTCATGTATATAAACTATTGCAAAATATATGTATATATATGTATTTTAAATTATTTTATGCAAATGTATGCATACATATATATATATATATATGTATGAAACTTAATATATATATATATATATGAAACTTAATATATATATATATATATTTGTAAATTGAATCACTTAAAATTATATTAATTTTTTTTACTTATTTATTTTACTGGAAATTCGAAATCATAATTAGAAATTTTTTATTTACTGTATATAATATATATAAATATATATTAATATCTAGTAAAATTAATAATTTATATATATACTTAAATAAAAATATATGAAATATATATAGACACACACATACATACACGCACACGCCTGTTATATAGCTCATAGCAAATGATGGTTTTTTTAAATTTTAAAGTATACAAATAGATATTTCCAAATGGAAATATAATATAAATTAGTAAAAAGTTATTATTTTCAGTTAGTATCAAATTTAAATATTTCAACAAAAATCTCTAAGATATTATGCTATTTAAATATTATCTATTTTATAATTTAAAATCAATCTTAAAACCAATTTATTAATTTCGGTTATTATTTAAAATGTTTAAATTATATAAAAATTATTAATTTAAGTAAAACTTACTTCTGTTGCTAGAAAGTAATTCTGGTGATGACTGCAGCATCATCGGCATTCATTTTTAGATTTCAAAGTGGGGAATGTTACAATAGCGGTTCCTACAAAGTAGTTTTAGTAAAACAGATTTTGATTTAATCCCGAAAGTATGATTTGATATACAAAAGATATATGTATGTATTATTATTTCAAATGATTTAAAATAAAACCTGGTGTTTAGTTCTAAAATTTTTCTTCAAAAGAAATTTGATATGAACTTTTTGTATAGAAAAGTTTTATATTTATGCGATGTTGGGGGCCCAAGTGATAGTGGCATAGCCTAGAAAATGTTGGAATTTTTCATGTTTTCCCTTTTTGGGTAAAGTATGTTTATTAAATAATAAGAACTTTGTTAAGTTATCTTATGGACACATATGGCCTATTCATTAGGATGGTATGGTATGTGCATCATGTTATGATGTGTTGTTTAGTAGATTTCGTTTTATAAAATGAAATGGAATTTTCGGCGATTTTTGACATTCGGAAGCTTTCGAATCGTATAAATGTTGAGTTTTTGTAACTCTTGAATTGAGAAGGTAATAAGTTAAAGTAAATTTTAAATTGTTGAGCATACTTGTTAAGTAAGACAAATTTAATGTTGTGTATATACTCTTAGGATGTAGTGGAGTATTATGCTAGTGTGAACTTAAGTTATAAATGTTTATAAACTTAAAGTTATGTTTTATGAAATGCTTCATCAATGGTTTTAGTATTGAAAGAGGTGTACTATTTGGATAAATGAATGTGATTAAAAAGGAAATTGGTTTAATTAAGAAATCAATAGGATAAATATGTAAGTTGTACATAGATCGTTTTATCCGCATTACTGTTCTTGATTTAGGATTCAAGTATATGATTTTGAGGTGATTTACTTCGGTACAAACAAGGATTTTTCACTCGATTTTTGATGACGAACACTTGATACAGATTCTCGATATGATCCCAAAGTTTTCTATCATAGTATATGGTTTGTAAGGAGAATGGAGGTTTTGACTCAAGGAACATGTTCCGAGTCCGCACTAGTGCGGTCAAGTGATCTATATTAGTATTGAAGTGAAATTATGTGATCGAGCAAGTGATCAGATCGAATATTGCGTAGGATGGTCCATGTACATCGTACGGGCTTTAGTATATTTGCATACTATATTTGGTTGGCTTATGGAAGGTTTAGGTGATGACTCTTCGATTTGTTATGAGGTAGCATGGGTAATCAACTAAGTAATAACCTTAGGCTGTTAAGCGTTATGTTTAGTAGATTGTTTATCGTCCTTGTGTGATAAGGGGATTTTTGAACTTAAGCAAATCATGAGTTATGTTTGCTAGTAAATTTTGAATACTGTTAAGTATTGATTTATGATTGTTTCCTTTTGCTGCTCGCGTTGGAATTTCGAGGGGAAAATATTCTAAGTGGGGTATAGTATAATAACCCGGAATTTCGGATACTTCGTATTTAAATATTTGAATCTTCGATTAAATGTGATTAAATTGATTAAATAACTTTATTAACTCCCTTTTTAAATCATAACTAATGATGGTAAACTTGTTTTTAGAAAAAAGTTTACAAAAATTATTACTTTTAAGAAATATTGATAATGTGACTAAAAATAGTTTTATCGATAAATAGCTTTTTACTTATTAGAAGTTGTTCGATCTTTTTTTTACATACACTTATTTGCTTAGGAGAACATTAATATGAAATAAAAATATTATGCCATTTATGGAAAATTAAGTATTTAATGATGTCATGGGCGATGTCATAGAAGATATTTTGTATGTAAGGGTAAAAGGGTAATTTACTAAGGAAAAGTGAGATGTAAAGTAAAGGAGGATGCAAAGCACATGTGTAGGGTTCTTGGTCGTGTAAAGGAGGGTCTTAGGTGGGTTAAACATTTCATTACTTTCAAAACTTGAAAATATCAGAAAATGGTAGAAGTGATTAGCACCAATCCACTTCTATTTTCAGTAATCTTTCTCTAACTCTTCTCCAAACTCCATCAAACTATCACCAATACCTTAGATTACCTTAAGAATCATGGATCTAAAGTTAAAGTTGAAGAAAAGTGAAAAAAGGGGCAAGCTCCTTAAGGTCGTAAGCAACATGGAGGAAGGGTAAGTGGTGGCTTGGCTTGGAAGTGCTAAAGGAGGTGTCTTTATGCTGTTGGAGATGGTAGGAAGTGGTTCTTTGTTCTTGAGTGTTTGAGCATGTGTTTGGGTTGGATTTGGGTAACTTATCTCACTATCTTGTATGTGTGCAAATATAAAGTTAATGTAAGTGTTACTAACTAAAGTTATAACTTTGGACCCCTCTTGCTTTTATAAGCAAATGACAATTTTATATTATATAACATCACTTCTATTAACTTCTATAACATGTGGCATGGCCTAGACTTTGTCTTTAAATGTTTGGTTGACTTGTGTGTTGAATTGAATTACGTTTGAAAATGTTTGAAGCAAGAATAGTCGCTATAAGTGTAATTCGATAGCCCTTGACTTAACTTATGTAAATTGAAAATTTATGATCTTAAATTGGTATAACTTGTTTTAGTTGTTCCCTACACATTATTTGGCATATGTGATAGTAAAGAAATAGTTTGGAAAGTTAAAGAAATTATTAACCGAAGTTGTGAAAGTTAGAAGCAAAAAAGTCGTTAGGGATGCACTTTGAAAATGCCTTGTGTTCGACCATTTTCAAAGTCAACTTTGAGAGACGTCCTTTAAAGACCCATTTCTTCAACCTTCCGAAATCGACACTAATACATCCTCGATATTCACCTGCCACAAAACCAAGTGCCGGAGAGGTGATTCTTTAAAGGTAAGAAAGAAAAATAAATAGAATATAATCTTACACAAATGGAATAACATACATTATTTCAATATATAATCTTTGCAGTGGAAATTTAAATACATTTAGCAGAGTCTATCCTAAGCTCAGCCTGGACAATTATAAATGCATGTCCTCACAAATGCTGAAAACAATAAAACAAAAATGCAGTGGGAATGGGAATGGGTAATTATCTACAGAAAATCTTCAACTCCAAGCTCCATCCATTTACTCCAAGTTAAACCTGAACTACTTGGATGCAAGAAAATTAGGGCACCTAGAGTTTAAGGGAAAAGAAAAATAAACTCCAAGCCAGTCATGGAACTGGTGTGAGAAACTGAAAATATGGATACTGAAAACAAAGGGTATCTCAAAAGACCTCGTCGCACATAAATATGGGGATATTATTTTTAATGACATTCTTTTGAAAACACTTTGCAATTAAACTTATTAATCATAGTCAAAATTGTTACCATTATTAAATTCCAAATATGTGCGGCTCTACAAACAAGACTAAATGCACTTATTAAGGAATGGATTCCATACAATGGCAAGGTAAGGGACTACCTTCCATATAGTACATCTCTAGAGGGCTGAGGGATGTACCAAGGATACACAAACAACCCTCCACATCTGGCAATACCGGTCTATCCCTTTTTTGGCACTCGGACATGGCCTAAATAGAAACTGAATATGTCATCACCCCAGTCGTTACCGACCTATCCGAGACGTCTCATAACATACAGCACATACTCAAAACATAAAGGGTTATCTAGAAAGGTGATGATCATACCCTAATGGTTGCGAACCATATAGCCTTACGACGTACCCTATTTAGCCAATACCGAATGAGGCCTGAGGTAACGATTACCTTTAACCTAGCACATTCAACTTTGAATGCCACATTTCCAATTCCATCACACACTATTGATTTCCACAAATGTACAACCACTGAGCTCGTACGTCTCAGAGAAGGGTGTTAAGCTAAGAGAAATTGCCTTCTTCGCCACCAAAAAAATGTATGTTTGTAAAAATCATTGTACGTGTGTTTTAGAAATACAATGTCAGACATCCGTTCGTACAAGTGATCCAAGAACAGGATAAACCGAAGGTACTCTCCTACCACATCTTGTCAGGAATTATCCCTTGGATTAGTAGCGAGAACTCCTTGCATCGAAGATCTCAAATAGAGAACTATTGTCACTAGTAAGTGATATGGAAAATTCCCCCGAGGGTTAGTGACAAGCATCCCTACATTCCATCTTCCAAATCATATCATCCCATGACTTTTATTTTCGAACACGTAAATTGGTTCGAAGTGGTATTCAGGTAGGAATCTGCCATATCCAACCCCGTTTCCATCAAACCAATCATCGATAAAAATATGTTAAGTGAATAGGGAATTATTCTTTGATTGATTAATCAAAATATCTTTTAGAGATATCTGTCTTTAAAACATTCTTTCCGGTATATACGAAATCATTAAACCTTTCTTTAACTTTGGAATTACAAAATCATTTTCATAAATCATTTTAGAAAACATTATTGATTAAATAGGATCATGATATTATACTAATTCTACCCAATATCAATTTCCATATTCAACCTTTACTATTCGTCGAATAACGGTGAGATCACCTTTTAAATTCACACGGATAGTGTAACGACCCGGAAATTTCGAACCCGAAAATTCCAGATAGTTATGAAAAGAAGAAGAGATAGAAGAAAAGAAACAGAAAACATAACACAGATTCTCACATTCGCAGCGGATAAAATATAATATCAAATAGAAGCAGTTTACAAAAGAATACCATATCAGTCAATTTTCATTTTAATACATCAGAGTTATACATATACACAATCACTGGATATATACAAATCAACATATCCCAGACAACTACAATATATCATAGCGGAATACACTCCATACGTTCTTGCCATCCAGCTCGTCTCGTGAGCTCCAGAACGTCCTTACCTGAAAATCTGTAATACTCGGTCTGACCCGAGCATTACATCAAAGTAACACCCGGGTCAGGCTGGAAACCAGCGTGAGTAAACCCATCAAACAAGAAATGCCAAAGTATACACTCATATCAACCCGGGGTACTTATATCAATTTACAACTTCGCAAGTTGTTATATTACTTATTTCATAAAGCAATTTCTAAGTGCCAGAACTTGGATAAAATAATCTAATTCGCTTAAATCATTTCATTCCAGACTATTTGATTCCACGTATCAATTTGTAACGAATCGAAGTGGTTTCGGGTATTTCCTAATACCCGACTCCGGTCTCTTCGAATTCAATACCACCTTAAACTAAGTTTACTCGAGTGAATATGATTCAACAAAATGTCACTTTTTACATAACAATCCATTACTGCTAGATAACCACATTAGCGTTGTTCCATACAACGTATCATATAAAGAAACATTTCGTATCAGAAATATCAACCAGTCATTCATAAGTAAGATTAATTAGTCACCCATTCCTAATTAATCAAATAAATTTTTTTCTCTTCTTTTAACCTTGCTTACTTCACAATAATTAATTTTCAACCATTAATTATCCATTCCCTAATTATCCTCTCTAATTACATTCCATAATTATTCATTCATTAACCTTGATAAACCACATTCAGTAATTTATTATTCTTAATTACTTACATTAATTAATTAATCTCTTAATTAATAAATAAATCCTTTAATTAATTATACTGAAAAATTAACACTTAATTACCTCCACTAAGAAATTGTTCTCTAATTGCTTCCCATCAAGTAATTACCCGTTAATCAATTTCAGCCTGTAATTATACATTAATTACTTATTTATCTCATTAAGCATCCATACTTAGTTCATCAAGAAATTATCTTTAATTGAATAACAAATTTATTAACTTAAATTAATCACATGCATTATATTAATTTCAATTGGGTAATTTATTCTTTAATCACTTAAAAACCCAATTAATTAATCTTTAATTATAGATTTATTATTCCTTACTTAATTAAATCATTTATTAGGGTTAAAATAAAATAATCCTTTAACTCGATAATTGAAGTTACCAAAACTCCTTTTAGTACTTAGACATTATTAAGTCATAGTTCAAAACTAGTTTCAATTAATTTAACTTGCTTTAGGATTTCATTTCCAATTTAAGTTTAAAATAACTTTAAACTTTAATCTGGAAATACTTAATAACTACTAACCCGAGCAAACATAAGGGAAACAAGAGAAAATCATGGAATAAACCCGAGCAATCCCAAAACTTCGAGTCGACCCATCATCTGCACGTGCTCGTTCTCGAGAAACACAACATCCTCCAAACCCAGGCATCATCGATGACAAATCGTGCACGCGTGCACATGCACGTCCCTCCGGCCAACTCCGACCACTCACCGATCCTACCCACATCTCGTCGATCATCTCGACAATCTCCTCAGCCTCTGGTTCCAGTGGAAACGAGACGAACTCGAAAACGAACGATCCTGACTCGAACTGGAACGAAACGTTCCTCACGCAACCGCCCACTCTCCCTCCTCCGACCATCGTAGGTCACGAGAATTCACCTACAGCTCCACTAACGTCTCGAGTTCCTTTCCCCAATGACCGGTCCTTTCCGGTGTACCCATGATGATGCAGCAGCACCTTTTCCACCTTAACCCAAAACTGCGACCAAAACCCTATTTCGCCCCATTCCGGCCGCCACAGCTATTGATAATCTCACCCACCATTTTTCCAGAGACCCCTGACATCTCGGCCACCTCCAGCCTTGGTCCCAATCATCACCATCACACCGTTCGCCGTAATTTGACAAATACCAAATTTCTGATCATCTTAGAAATGCAATCCCAAAACTTAACCATAATTCGAGATTTTTGCATTAAAAATCATATTTTGTAAAGGGAATTCAGATTATAAAAAGGAATTTACAAATTAATGTATTTGATTTTTAACATAAACCAACGTTCCTTTGTTCTTTTATTTTTCTTCAGACAATGTTTCTATTTATTAAACTTAGAAATATTTTAAAATCTTAGTTCAGATGTAAACAATCATACCTTGTTTAAATTTCCAAGCTTAATAGAGATTAGAGTGAGAAAAGTTGGGATTTTTAATCTATGTTTAATCTCTGAACCTAAAACAGGAATGAACTTATGTATACCCAGACATTCACACAGCATTCATTTATATAAACATGATTTAATACTAAAACAAACATGTATACACAAATTTTAAACTTGCATCACAATCTCACTTCAAACATTTATCGTTTATCAAAATTTAAAATGTTTATACTTTGGTTTACTCACTATTATAATATGTTTGAACAGAGCTTGATAACTGCTGTATAATTAACAGAGGTATATATGGTTATATATAAGCAGATTTGCACATATTCTTTTACTTAATATTCATTAACATATGAAATTATCCATGCAAACCTATATTCACTCATCACCCAAAAGACCATGCATCAGAACAACATTTAAAAGATGTAGTTTACTCACCGCATTTCTAAGAAAAAACAGAGGAGGCTGGGTTAGATTACTCATCGAAATCTAGAAACCAAGGACAAGGCCTAATGGAAGAACTGGGCTTGATCTGGAACTGATTCTGAGATGATCTATACTTGCTTGTTGATGTTGAGTTGAGTTTATCTTTTCCAGATTGCCAAACTTAAGTTTGATTCAGTTCTTTGCTTGATCTCAGGTTTGTTTTTATTTTTATTCTTGAACAGGGAACTTAATTCTTCTTTTTTTTACTGCCTTGATTGCTTTTAACAGGAAGCTTGTATTTTACTTCTTATCTTGTTCGAATGCAGTAAGGTGTGAGACAAGGTAGTGATATATAACAGAAAAGAAGACTGAATCTTGTTCCAGACTCCACCATTTCAATATTTTTTTTTATAGAATGGTCAGCCTTGAGGTGATTTTATTAAAGGTGAGACATGATGTTTTCTATGCTAGAGTTGATGGCATTAAATGCACTTGTTCCCCTACTTGTTTACATACATATCCATCCTGATATGTACATATATACATATATTTTCCCTTTTGTCTTATTTTAGAAGCTTCTCCATATATTTTTTCTTTTGTTAAGTTCAGCCTAATTTTGTCTTGTGAGTATATTTTATATATAGTTTGTCTTTCATGTATTTTAACAGTATATAGATATATTGTTCTAGAATGAGCTTACGCTCATTTATAAATTTACTTAACCATGCTAATATACATATTTATTCTTATACCTTTCCAAAGTTAAACACTTCATTGCTTATTTATTATTTTGATACTTATGTTATTTCAAATACAAATCCTTATGTTTATTTTTTTTTCAAAGTTTAACTATCACATTTTAATTTACTTATTTATTATTATTTATTTTCATACTTATTTATTAGTTTTAAATAGTTGTAAGATATATATCATATTAACTATACAATTCTTTTATACTTATGTTTATATATACGTGAATACATTAGAATACTTTATCTTTAGTTAATATGGTGGGGTTTTATATATATATGTTTTATTTTCTATAGGATTCCAAAAATTATATAAAAAATTATTCAATTTTAGTTTTAAATTTAATTTAAATATTCAGATATTTTAACTGTTCGACATTTATTCGGCTGCTTAATATCAATATTTTAATAATTTAATTCCATTAATTATTAATTAACACCCGTTGAAAATCTGGGTCGTCACATTCCTTCCCCCTTTAGAACTTTTCGTCCCCGAAAAGGAACGAAGCCAGAATTTATTAAAATGCTTAAAATCAGATAAATATCCTTTGATCATTTTTAAACTACTTTAAAAATCTATGTAATATTTCTAAAATAGTTTTCCCAAAAATACTTTTATAACTCGATGTTTTGACGAGTCCATCCTTGTTCTCACAGAAATTCGGTCATACGTTGATCAGGCGTAGGACTGAAAATCTATAAGTACTCGGCAAACTCGTTTCCAACACCTAGTGAAAATACTTTGAAAAATAATTTTATTGAAAATATAGAAAACAATTTTGAAAATAGAGGAAATATCTTTGGTAAGAATGCTCTGGAAATCATCACACCCATCCATGGTCACAGTTACATCCTGGGTTACGTTGCCGTCGCAGCAAAAGTCCATGTAACTGATTACACCATAGAACCCACAACAGATCGCAGTTACATTCCAGGGTTACGTTGTCGTCACAGCAAAAGTCCATGTAACTGTTGGCTCTCAGCGGCACACACGATTTTCGCTGTCAAAATGAAACTTCTCCACTCCTACATAGTTCTCAGTCTACCGATATAAAATCAAACGCAGACTGTTGGCTCTCAGCGGCACACAAGACTTTCGCTATGTTACCATAGAGTCGCAGTCTACCGATATAAAATCAAACGTAGACTGTTGGCTCTCAGCGGCTCACGCGACTTTCGCTATGGTGTGCAGTAGATCGCAGTGACATCGAGTTACACTATCGTCACAGCATAACCCAAATGCCTCTGTGGGCTCCAGCCCCTCGACTTTCGCTACAAATAATCCTCAGGAACTAGTTTTGTCCGGACTCCTCACAGGATCAACTTTAGAAAACCCCCCCTTGGGGCTCAAGGCAGTACCACCCAGTGGCACTCCTGAGAAGTTCATTTCAAGGGAGCGCCTTTTTCCCCAGAGCAAATCTCAAAACACTTTATACTATACACATATAGTACTTTCCACATCATACACCTAGTATGAATCTCATATAAATGCTTTTACACAAAATCGATTCTCAAAATCGATAATTCACAAATCAGGCTTTCCCAAATCCCAATATTGATTTTATCCAAAAATCAAAAGCCTTTTCCAAATCCAAAGGTTCCCAAAACCTTTTTCTCAAAACCATTTCCATAAAATCTTTTATATATATATTCATATATATAATTTTCTTGTAAAATCTTTAAATCACTTTATACTTATATAAGTTTCCTTTGTATACTTCAAAACCTTTAAAAACCTTTTTCTTTTGGCAATGGATTCAATAAGGGGAGTTTATCATATATAACAAAGATACGTAACTTTGTTTATTCCCAATCAAATATTCAAATTTGATTTCTTTATAAAGTCACTTGCCAAATTTCTTACTTTTATTATAAAGTAAACTTTAACTCAGAAAAATATTCAATTTCCACTTTATTTCCATAAAGTTAATTTCTACCATAGAAATATAAATTTTAAATTTATTTTATTTTAGTTCCTCATATATTCACAAATATATTTTCCATTTCAAAAATCATCTTATAACCTTTTATCTACAACTTCAAAATCAAATTTCCACCTTTATTCATTGTCAATTTCTCAAAATATACTTTCAATTTCAAAAATCTTTTCAGTTTTTTTTTATCCACAAATTTTCAATGCAAATTTCATTCAAACCCGTACGATGTGCCCATATCATTTGTACGCAATATCAATCTGATCGCTCACTCGATCACACAATTTCACTTCCGAACTAGTATCGTCCACTCGACTTCCTAGTGCGGACTCCGATCTGGTTTCTTGATCAGAAACCGTCATTCTCCTTGCATAGTCACACCTATGATAGAGAATATCCAGAACCAATCAAAAATCCATATCCAGGTTCGCCGTCGAAAATCGAGCGAAAAATCCCAACTCGGATCGATAATACTATCTCGAAATTCTGTGCTCGAATCTGGATCAAATCACTATGCGAATAGAATAATATACGTACATCCTACGTATTTATCTTCATTGATTATCAATTATATCAATTTCCCTTCTATTCACCCTCACTTTGATTTTATTCACTTATTCACATTTGGCTAAATCTCGACTTGGATTATCACTTCAATTCTTATCTCAGTTGGGTATTTACTCAATAACAGTTTGAACTCCGACCAGTTTATATTTACAAAATAGCTTGAAAATTTTAAAAATAGATAAATAGTTGAAAGATAATTATTAATTTGTAAAATAGCTGTAAAATAGTTAAGTAACTGTAAAATAATTGAAAAATAGTAATTACTTATAAAATAGTTGAAAAACAGAAATCAGTTTATAAAGTAGTAGAAAAATAGTAATTAGTTTATAAAATAGTTGTAAAATAGTTAAATAGTTCCAAAGTAATTGTAAAACAGGTTTAAGATAGTTTTAGGTTTAAAAAGAAAAGTTGTGTAGTAAATAGTTTGGAAAAATAGGTTTATATTAAACAATTTATTTTGAAAATAGTCCATAGTCAAACTGATTAATACCCCATCTCCATTTCCATAGATTCAATTTAAATTTCTACTTACATTTAAATTGACTCAATCCCAATTTGAATAACTTCAATTTTATTTCAAATTAATCCAATTCAAATTTCTTATTTGAATTTTATACTTATCCATCATAAATCAAAATTCCCATTAGTTCAAATCAAATTCAGTTTGAACTAATTCAATTTAAATCTCAATTTCAAACCATCTCGAATTATATAAATTCGAGTTGATTTATTCCCTTAATCCAATTAACATTTATCTTCAAATCAATATCTTTAAACCATTTAATTTCTGAGTTCAATTCTCAAAATTCTATTTTAAATTATCTTCACTTAACTTATTTCAAAGTTCAAATAATAATTCAAACCCCTTTTAAACAATTAAATCTTTGAATTTCAATTTATTACCCAAATTCAATCTTGGAACCAATCCTTAATCATTTCAGTTTACATGTTCATTTTAAACACTCAAATCTTAATGTTCAAAGTGATCCCATTTTCTCAAGTTTAATTTTTATCTTTAAAATCAAAATTACTTAAGTAATTTGAAATTAAAGTTTAATTCCATTTAATTTCAATATTGGAATAGATATTATTCCAATCTATCATCCAATTTATTTAAAACATTCATCATCCACTACCCATTCCAGATCTCAATCCTATATGAGACCACATATAGTTCCCTACCAAATCAACCCATTTAACTTTCCTAAGTTAAACCTAAATTTCATCTTGAAATTTCCAATTCAGGTTGTTATTCCAAACTTATTTAACTTCCTTTAAGTTAAATTCAATTTAATCCCGTCAAACTTACTCAAATTTGAATTCCCACTTCAAATTTTAAACTTCACATTAATTATCTTATAAGTTCAAAAACTTATCACCTTGGGATTTCACATTACATTCCAAATTTAAAACTCAACATTTAGAGTTTATTTCAACCCATCTTTGGTATCCATATATACATATTTATTTCTTAGCCCACCAGGCTATACTTTAAAATTTAACCACCTTTCGTTTTAATTTAAGACAGATCTCTTTTTAAGTTTTCAAACAACTTCTTATTTTAAAATAAGATCACATTCAAGTATATTCTGAATATTATTTATTCTTTTCTTTTAACACTTTGAAACAATTCAAATGTTTCTAAACTTAGGGTTAAACTTCACAATTTAAATTCGTTCTAATTTACAAGTTATACTCGTCTAAGTTTATATCCTTAGCACATTTTATTTTGCTCACTCATTAATACACATCTTATTATTAAACACAACAACCATTTATGATAATAACCAAGATTATCATATTTGGAAACCAATTTATTATTATCTTTATTCTAAAAACATTTCTATAAATTCAGGATTTTAATTTCAGTTTGGATTCATTTCAAATTTATCTTCATTCAATTTCAATTTGGTTGTATTACTATTACCACTTAATTCTCATTATTTTATTTAATTCCAATAACTTTTAACAACCAATAACTTTAACATTTATAAGTAAGAAATATTGCTTTATATATATCAAAATATATTCTTACATAAAATCATTTAAAATCTTTTATATAAGAAAATAACAAGTACGCTCTCTCGTATATATATACGCTCAACTCATTTTAGGGTACCTTTGACCCTATCCTTATGAGTATTCCCCACCAGAGCCAAGGTTCTCGCTTAACCTTTGCTCTGATACCAACTGTAACGACCCGGAAATTTCGAACCCGAAAATTCCAGATAGTTATGAAAAGAAGAAGAGATAGAAGAAAAGAAACAGAAAACATAACACAGATTCTCACATTCGCAGCGGATAAAATATAATATCAAATAGAAGCAGTTTACAAAAGAATACCATATCAGTCAATTTTCATTTTAATACATCAGAGTTATACATATACACAATCACTGGATATATACAAATCAACATATCCCAGACAACTACAATATATCATAGCGGAATACACTCCATACGTTCTTGCCATCCAGCTCGTCTCGTGAGCTCCAGAACGTCCTTACCTGAAAATCTGTAATACTCGGTCTGACCCGAGCATTACATCAAAGTAACACCCGGGTCAGGCTGGAAACCAGCGTGAGTAAACCCATCAAACAAGAAATGCCAAAGTATACACTCATATCAACCCGGGGTACTTATATCAATTTACAACTTCGCAAGTTGTTATATTACTTATTTCATAAAGCAATTTCTAAGTGCCAGAACTTGGATAAAATAATCTAATTCGCTTAAATCATTTCATTCCAGACTATTTGATTCCACGTATCAATTTGTAACGAATCGAAGTGGTTTCGGGTATTTCCTAATACCCGACTCCGGTCTCTTCGAATTCAATACCACCTTAAACTAAGTTTACTCGAGTGAATATGATTCAACAAAATGTCACTTTTTACATAACAATCCATTACTGCTAGATAACCACATTAGCGTTGTTCCATACAACGTATCATATAAAGAAACATTTCGTATCAGAAATATCAACCAGTCATTCATAAGTAAGATTAATTAGTCACCCATTCCTAATTAATCAAATAAATTTTTTTCTCTTCTTTTAACCTTGCTTACTTCACAATAATTAATTTTCAACCATTAATTATCCATTCCCTAATTATCCTCTCTAATTACATTCCATAATTATTCATTCATTAACCTTGATAAACCACATTCAGTAATTTATTATTCTTAATTACTTACATTAATTAATTAATCTCTTAATTAATAAATAAATCCTTTAATTAATTATACTGAAAAATTAACACTTAATTACCTCCACTAAGAAATTGTTCTCTAATTGCTTCCCATCAAGTAATTACCCGTTAATCAATTTCAGCCTGTAATTATACATTAATTACTTATTTATCTCATTAAGCATCCATACTTAGTTCATCAAGAAATTATCTTTAATTGAATAACAAATTTATTAACTTAAATTAATCACATGCATTATATTAATTTCAATTGGGTAATTTATTCTTTAATCACTTAAAAACCCAATTAATTAATCTTTAATTATAGATTTATTATTCCTTACTTAATTAAATCATTTATTAGGGTTAAAATAAAATAATCCTTTAACTCGATAATTGAAGTTACCAAAACTCCTTTTAGTACTTAGACATTATTAAGTCATAGTTCAAAACTAGTTTCAATTAATTTAACTTGCTTTAGGATTTCATTTCCAATTTAAGTTTAAAATAACTTTAAACTTTAATCTGGAAATACTTAATAACTACTAACCCGAGCAAACATAAGGGAAACAAGAGAAAATCATGGAATAAACCCGAGCAATCCCAAAACTTCGAGTCGACCCATCATCTGCACGTGCTCGTTCTCGAGAAACACAACATCCTCCAAACCCAGGCATCATCGATGACAAATCGTGCACGCGTGCACATGCACGTCCCTCCGGCCAACTCCGACCACTCACCGATCCTACCCACATCTCGTCGATCATCTCGACAATCTCCTCAGCCTCTGGTTCCAGTGGAAACGAGACGAACTCGAAAACGAACGATCCTGACTCGAACTGGAACGAAACGTTCCTCACGCAACCGCCCACTCTCCCTCCTCCGACCATCGTAGGTCACGAGAATTCACCTACAGCTCCACTAACGTCTCGAGTTCCTTTCCCCAATGACCGGTCCTTTCCGGTGTACCCATGATGATGCAGCAGCACCTTTTCCACCTTAACCCAAAACTGCGACCAAAACCCTATTTCGCCCCATTCCGGCCGCCACAGCTATTGATAATCTCACCCACCATTTTTCCAGAGACCCCTGACATCTCGGCCACCTCCAGCCTTGGTCCCAATCATCACCATCACACCGTTCGCCGTAATTTGACAAATACCAAATTTCTGATCATCTTAGAAATGCAATCCCAAAACTTAACCATAATTCGAGATTTTTGCATTAAAAATCATATTTTGTAAAGGGAATTCAGATTATAAAAAGGAATTTACAAATTAATGTATTTGATTTTTAACATAAACCAACGTTCCTTTGTTCTTTTATTTTTCTTCAGACAATGTTTCTATTTATTAAACTTAGAAATATTTTAAAATCTTAGTTCAGATGTAAACAATCATACCTTGTTTAAATTTCCAAGCTTAATAGAGATTAGAGTGAGAAAAGTTGGGATTTTTAATCTATGTTTAATCTCTGAACCTAAAACAGGAATGAACTTATGTATACCCAGACATTCACACAGCATTCATTTATATAAACATGATTTAATACTAAAACAAACATGTATACACAAATTTTAAACTTGCATCACAATCTCACTTCAAACATTTATCGTTTATCAAAATTTAAAATGTTTATACTTTGGTTTACTCACTATTATAATATGTTTGAACAGAGCTTGATAACTGCTGTATAATTAACAGAGGTATATATGGTTATATATAAGCAGATTTGCACATATTCTTTTACTTAATATTCATTAACATATGAAATTATCCATGCAAACCTATATTCACTCATCACCCAAAAGACCATGCATCAGAACAACATTTAAAAGATGTAGTTTACTCACCGCATTTCTAAGAAAAAACAGAGGAGGCTGGGTTAGATTACTCATCGAAATCTAGAAACCAAGGACAAGGCCTAATGGAAGAACTGGGCTTGATCTGGAACTGATTCTGACATGATCTATACTTGCTTGTTGATGTTGAGTTGAGTTTATCTTTTCCAGATTGCCAAACTTAAGTTTGATTCAGTTCTTTGCTTGATCTCAGGTTTGTTTTTATTTTTATTCTTGAACAGGGAACTTAATTCTTCTTTTTTTTTACTGCCTTGATTGCTTTTAACAGGAAGCTTGTATTTTACTTCTTATCTTGTTCGAATGCAGTAAGGTGTGAGACAAGGTAGTGATATATAACAGAAAAGAAGACTGAATCTTGTTCCAGACTCCACCATTTCAATATTTTTTTTTATAGAATGGTCAGCCTTGAGGTGATTTTATTAAAGGTGAGACATGATGTTTTCTATGCTAGAGTTGATGGCATTAAATGCACTTGTTCCCCTACTTGTTTACATACATATCCATCCTGATATGTACATATATACATATATTTTCCCTTTTGTCTTATTTTAGAAGCTTCTCCATATATTTTTTCTTTTGTTAAGTTCAGCCTAATTTTGTCTTGTGAGTATATTTTATATATAGTTTGTCTTTCATGTATTTTAACAGTATATAGATATATTGTTCTAGAATGAGCTTACGCTCATTTATAAATTTACTTAACCATGCTAATATACATATTTATTCTTATACCTTTCCAAAGTTAAACACTTCATTGCTTATTTATTATTTTGATACTTATGTTATTTCAAATACAAATCCTTATGTTTATTTTTTTTTCAAAGTTTAACTATCACATTTTAATTTACTTATTTATTATTATTTATTTTCATACTTATTTATTAGTTTTAAATAGTTGTAAGATATATATCATATTAACTATACAATTCTTTTATACTTATGTTTATATATACGTGAATACATTAGAATACTTTATCTTTAGTTAATATGGTGGGGTTTTATATATATATGTTTTATTTTCTATAGGATTCCAAAAATTATATAAAAAATTATTCAATTTTAGTTTTAAATTTAATTTAAATATTCAGATATTTTAACTGTTCGACATTTATTCGGCTGCTTAATATCAATATTTTAATAATTTAATTCCATTAATTATTAATTAACACCCGTTGAAAATCTGGGTCGTCACAGATAGAATAGGTTCTCCCTTCGGAATTTAATGCCAAGTATAAGAATATTATTTCTCTGCAATCCAAGTTGTTTGAATTTGGAAAATTATATCTTTCATACTTTGGGATAACTTGATATCAAATTTGTTATCCCCTTCGTCGGGCCAGTCCAAGTAGCCAAGGAGGGCAGACAATTGGTTTCCCAAACCCAAGCCTAGAGACTACCTCTCTGTCTACCATAAGGTTGTTGAGTTATTTGATCGACTCTAAATCTTTTAATAATTTAATTTACTTTTAATAATTTTAGAGCATCCGGGCTTTCCCTTCGATCTGTTCCATTCCTCAATCGGGCTTTCTATGACACTCACAAATGGAACAAATGTATTAGTCGTTTCTGCATTCTCATTTTTAAACCTCTTAATCATATTTAAATTACTTAATTATTTATTTGGAAAGGTTTACAAAGGATTCGGGAAAGGATAATTAAGTTAAAACCATTATTTGCAAAAGTTATTAAAAATGCTGCAAATAGTGTTTTCAAAGCTTATTTGATCAAAACAACTTTCCGATCATTTAAAAATCCATTTTTATAACTCAAATCACTTTTAAAGCGTTTTAAAAGATTCATAGAATTTATTCCATATTTTAAAAGAATTAAAATTTTCATTTTAAAAAAATCCCTTTATGGATTCCGAACTGCAAAACCGCGATTATTTTAAAAACTTGTTTTCTCATATTTCAAAATCTACTAAACCAAATCTCGATCTTTTTTTATTTGAAAACTATGATTATAAGGATTCGAAAAAATCTTATTACAAGGAATTCCGACTTCGAATCCATCATTTAAATGAATTTAACTTTCTACGACGTGAAATCGCGAACTACATTACGCGACGCGCCTATTTTTGACTCAATTTTCATAACTTTTCAAAACTTCACCAAATTGGATTTTAGTGTTTATAAACATTTATAAGCCATTTTAAACCATTTTCAAGAGGTTTAACAATCTCGTATACACCATTTAATTTATTAAATGAAAGTGATTTTCTTTGTGATTTTCGACACGTATTTAACGTGAATTATTTCAACATCAAATAAAAAATAACCAACATCAAAACTTGATAAACAATCATCACGACCAAGCATAACAAAATATATATATCATCCAATATATCATATTATAAATAGAGTTTCTCACCTTCATTTTGACTTGAACTAGTTTTGAATCGGTTATCGCTTCACTACGATTGCTTTAAACTCTATGGAATCGAGCTCCTAAGCTTTGAATGAGCTCGGCCTTGGTCTTCAGTGCTCACGGTCGTGGGTTGGGTGGTGGATGGCTCAGCCTAGAGTGAAGGAAAGTGTGGTAGTGGGTTTTGATGGAAGAATGGAGTGATATGAAGTGGTTTTGAGGTGTTTATACTAATATATATAAATATATATATATATACACTAATAATTTAATTCCTTTTTGTAATTATTTTCTCCATAATTTTGCTAACATAGGAAGCCATTAAAATAGCTTGAAGAAGGAGGAAGAAGATGAAGAATAAGTGTTAGGAATTTACAAAGAAAGGGGTAGGTATTTATAGGAAAAACTTAGAAAAAAAATCTAAACGCATAATAACCTTTTTACCCTCAACCCACAAACCCACATCACTTCATTCTACACGACCACCCCTCTCATGTCCTCTCTTCCATGTGCTAGCCCATATGTGTGTAATTTAGCATGTAAGATGAGTCGATGGTTGCTTTTTGGTTGCTTAAGTCTTAAGTTTTAATATTTTGAAATATATATATGTTTAAGTGTATATGTATATTTGTATGTATATATGTATATATATATATATGTGTGTGTGTGTGTGTTCATGTGTATGTTAGGGTGTGCATATGTATGTTATATATGTGCACATGACATGTAAACAAGGTTGCAACAAATTTGGACAACTTCCGTTCATCCGTTGAAAATCGGGAAATCGATTTCCCTTCACATTTTTACTTATAAATTAGTTAACCAGCGTTCGGACGACTTGGGAGTGTGGAAATTCATTTTGAAGAATAGACATGAAGCTTTGAATTGCCTTTCCCTTAACATTGCAGACGGTAAAACTACTTCTTTATGGTATGATCCATGGTTAAATGGAAGTTCTATTATGGAACGCATTGGTAGGGACACAGCTTTCAGAACCGGTATGGAAAATTTGTCGCTCAGTAAGATTTTAAGAAATGGTGAGTGGAAGTGGGATTCGTATAGTTTTTTATTTCAAATTCATGCAGAAATTGAAGGTATCATGATTCACAACAATAGGGAGAGGGATTTATGGTCTTGGAAGTGTTCTAAGGATGGATTATATCAGTTTAAAAAAGTTTGGAACTCGGTTCGATCCAGTTTTGATATTAAGTATTGGGCGTCTTTGGTCTGGAACAAAATTCACGTTCCTAAAATGGCGGTATGCCTTTTTAAAGCCATTAATGACTATCTTTTGACAAAAGAAAGATTACTTCAGAAGCATATAGTTGTGGACCATAATTGTGTATTCTGTAATAGTCACATTGAAAATATATACCACCTATTTTTTCAATGTAATTTTACAGGAAATGTTTGGCTTTGGAGCTGTAAATTTTTTTTCCAAACGCCGAAAAGTCTATTTTCTTTCACTTTAAAAGAGGATTTACATAAAATTGTTTCTATCTCTAGCTCAAAAAGTCTCAATTCAGATTTGTTCCAACTTTCTCTTTCCGTTTGTGTCTCGCATATTTGGAAAGAAAGGAATGATAGGATTTTCCAAAAACGTTTTACTGATAGGTCGCAGATTTGTTTCAAAATTTTCCAAACAATGAATATCAGAATGGCAAAATCAAAACATTTTAAGAACATCACTAGCATGAATGAAGCAATAGCATTGAAATGGGGATATACCTCCCAATGCTGAATTGGGGATTCATCTGCTTCATCATAAGTATTGTTCTTCTGCCATCTTTCTGTTTCTATGTCTTTTGGCTCCAGGTTTCGCGAACCTGTACTATTTACAGTGATTTCTCACCCCCTCTCTCTTAAATTACATTATAATTTACATTTAACAATAATTAATGAATTAGTTTATAAGTATATAGATCTGCAGGTTTCTCTGAGTGATTGTGATCTTGTCCTGGACATAAAAGACTTTGTTCAGCTTGAGCTTAGAGTTATTAATAGAAAAACTCTTTCAGAGTCTATACCTGTCTTGCCATTTCTGGAGGGATCTAACATCCTTGGCGTGCTGACATCCTCCGATTCATGTTTTCATTCTCGATATCCCTAGTTTTGCATTCACTACTGATCTAGGAGTAGATTTAAAGGAAATTAATTCACATGAGGATAAAAGAAGTCGTATTTTTAGGTTATTAGAGACTTATCTTGTTAAAGTGTCATCTTGAGGAAGTGTCAGTTTCTAGCTCTGCTTCTATTGAAGAAGATCAGATCTGGAAATAGTAGACGAGGTTTCGAGCAACAGTGAGTGATTTAGGTTGCTATGAGTTCTCGTATCCTCGTCCTGGTCACAAAATCAGTTTTAGTCTGAAGATATGAGATTTAATTAGAAGATGGTTTCAGATCTAATACTTACATCGTTGTTTCTGGATGGATTGAAGATCTCCTGTTAGTTGCTGTTCTTTGAGTGGTTGTTGCTGATCATCTCTTCGGATTCAAAGGAAGAAGTTTCTTCCTTGCTGGCCGCCATTTTTGTTCTTTTTAGATTTTTCGTTTCGAGAAGAGTAATGAAGTTATTGAAGTGGTATAAGTGTCGTATTGCCTTTTTTGGCTTTGAGAACAGTCTCGAACTTTCTGGCTGTTGTTTGTTGATTGGTGGGCTTTGGACTGAGTTAAGTTCGGGCCTGTCTTGTTTATTTTGTAGTAGAGTTAGCTTTGCTTTGGGCTTGCATTTGGCTCTTGTATTTATTTGGATTATAGTTTAATAGAAAAGTTTGAACCCGTATTCAAGAAAAAAAATTTGAAAACTAATTTCTTATCATTTTTAACTAACTAAAATGATCACATTTTATTTATAAAATCATATAAATTAATATTAACAATTATTTACAAAAATTGCTATTATATCGATAAAGTGATACGAATTTTCATATATTTTCAAATCATATATCTTCATAAAATTATTACAAATGATTTATTATCGCTTTATAACTATTTAAAATAGATTATTATCATAAAAAATAATTATTTGAATAATTATAATAATTATTAAATCATTAAATCTCAATTTAAATTCGTACATCAATATTTAAATATAAGGGCATCACTGATGATGTCATAAATACACTTAATTTTCAAAAATAAAATAATTGATTTTATTTCAAATTCTTATAAAAATAAGTGTACGTATCTAGCTCTGTGCGCGATATTTTACGATTATAGAGCTGTTTATTGATAAAACTGTTTTCGGCCATTTTATCGGTATATCTTTTCCAAAGGAACTATTTTTTGGAACATTCTTCCAAAATAAGTTCATTATTATTAATTATCACTTAAAATTTGATTATTTATGAAAAATAATGTATATTTGAATATTTAAAATAATTTAAACATCACTAAATTAAAGTGATCAAATTACGTGTCGTTACACGTCCTAGGGGCTTATTTGCATTTTTGATAAGTATTGTAAGTTTACTTATTATTAGAAAAATATGAAAGTTTAAATCTTTCATAAACATGTGAAACAAAGTTGTATAATATTATAGCGAGAAGAAGGTTGCTATATGAGCACTTTGAAATGTCATGTTTTTGAGAATTTTCGTAACTAATTTAAAAGACATCCTTAAGGGCTTACTTGCATTTTTAATAAGTATTATATGTTACTATAAAAATTTCAAAATTTAAAATATTTTTGAACTGGTCAAACTAAGTGGCTAAATTAAAATTGTGGCTATAAACACACTTTGAAAATATAGCATCTTTTGGGAATTTCTATGAATAAATTAAAAGATATCCTTAGGAGTTTCTTTTCAAGGTTTTTAAGCATCCTAAGGGTAGTACTTACGGTATTCAAGTTTTAAATCATTTTTTCAAGTGGTTAAAACTAGTCGCAAATATTGTGCTTTTCTATGTTTTTCTTTATCAAGGGCTTTTAATAGCATTTATAAATACTGTAGTAAGTTGCTTATGGTTTTAAGTGTTTAAATTTGATGTTTTTCTCTAATATTTTTAGGAATGTCTTCTAAAATATTTTTCAGTATTCTAAAGTTGGTTTGAAGTTTAAATATATTTTTAATAATTATTTATGAATTTTTAAAATAAAGAGGTTTTGTAATATAAGACATGTTTTTATTTAATTTCATCAAATTACAAACTAGTTATTTTCAAGTAATATTTTATATAGATATTTAAAACCTATTTATAGTTATTTTTTAAAGTATTTTTAATATATATAAGTTTCGAAAAAGTAATTAACTACGCTTAACACTAAAAGCCGACGAAGTAGACTTATCTATTTGTAAGAGTAGGATAAAAGCAATAGAGCTCTAAACTTGAAACGACCCGCAGTTCCGTACCCCTTGAAATCGACACTATTCTCCAACCTTGATTCAAAGTGAACAGAATTACGAACCATTTTGGGTTAAAGAAGAAAGAGGTAGAAGAAGAGAAACAACACAACATCAGAATCTCACATCACAGCGGAACAAAATACAATATATAGAATACAGTTTGAAATACAAAGAATCTGTACTGTCATATATACATACATACCCTATCAGAGTACATCAATCAATCATACAGAATAACTCATATTTGTCCATACACAGCGGAAATAATAGACAAATACGAAAATACGCTCTGTCATCCAGCTCGTCTCCTGAGCTCCATAGCTATAACCTGAACCTATTCATCTCGGTCTGACCCGAGCATCATATAAAACAACACCCGAGTCAGTCTGGAATACCAACGTGAGAAAATCACACTCAATTGGATTATTAAAGTTTCAAAAATCCTTTCAAAACAAAAGCATCTCGTAAGACCACACCACAAATTAACATGCCGGGTTTTTACCTTACGATAGCCAAAACACTTTTTATTAAATCCTCTGATATTATAATAGTGTCTATATACAAATACTTATTCAAATAGCCAAAATTGTTACATTCATTAAATTCCAGCTAATAGGTAGACAAACAAATACCGTACAAGCACGTAGTGAAGATTGGATTCCATATAATGGCAGGGCTACTGGGGTACCGCCCGTCACAGTACCTGGCCTAGATCAGCGTAACGAGGACCCACCCTAAGTCCCCTACAACACAAGGCCGGAACCATCCCTTACTGGACAGTTCCAAGTAAGATCACCCCACGGTTGGCGCGACCAACCGCACACTAAGCCGAAATAATAAGGGACATCTAGACAGGGGAAACCTTACTCTCAAGTGGTAGCTACCCACGAAACCTTGCTGCACCTCCCCTGTTTTAGCCATTCCCGGTTGATGAGGCTAGAGGCTAACGATTACCTTTAAAGAACGTGTCCCACTTAGAATACTCATCGTCCACCTGATGATGTTCTGAAAGCATTCAATCCATACAAGTTGCCCTGGGTCTGGACAAACCGAATCACCGTCTTCAACTCTTCACGGTCTTCATTCACAATCGTTCAAACCGGATCGAAGTGGTTTTCGAGAAATTAATCTCGATCTCGGACTCTTTGAAACGATCAGTGCATTTGGCCAATATTGATAGTCGGTGATTTAACTATCAATTAATCATTCACAAGCAACCATCAAATAATTTCCACAAATTATTTATCTCAAATATCTTTCAGATATTATTTCCATTTCAACCCATTTGAAATAAATTTTCAAAGCTCTTTTATTTTCATGAAATCACTTATCTGATTTCTCATACTCACTGAATTTGATTTAACCCTTGAAAATATTTCTTATTTTCACATTCCTTTCTCAAAATCAATTTACACTTTGCTTATAAATTTTCAAACTCAATTCCATCACTTAATAAGATTTCTCCTAAATCTTATTTCATTTAACAACTCTCTTATCATCACAAGAGGATTTTAAATTGGATTTTTTTTAAACATTTGAAAACATCTGGATTTATAAAATAAGAAGTAATATTAAATATAAACTTTAAAATTTATGTCTAGTTATTTATAAATTTCAAGCTAGTTTTAGAAGATTAGAGTTTATTATAAATATTTACTATGCCTTCAAAAATAACTAATTCGAAATATTTTAAACTCAAAATGATTTATAAAATCTATGTAGTATAGTAATTTAAAAATATTCCTTTAAAAATAAATTTATAATTTAGAAACCCAATATCCATTTATAAATGCCTCTTGTCTACAACCACCTTTGGAAATATTCTACTATTTCCATCCATTATATTCCATATCCCATTTATAAACTCCCATTATAAATTTATAAAATCTCCTTGAGTTCCCTTTATTTATAAAATAATTTTATTTAAGAATTCCACCTTTATACTTTATTTCTTTTATATAAATTTCCATATTGATCTTTACATAAATTCACTTCATTACTTAATAAAATTTCTTTTTATCCCATAATAAAATTCCTCTTTGCCTCTTAACAAAATTTCTTATTTGTGCTTCTTAATAACATCTTCATTTATTCTTAACAAAATTTCACTTATTGATTACAATAATTCTTCAAGAGGTTAATATATTTTTAATCTTTCCAAAACTCAAATTAACTAATTACAGTTTATAAGATACCTTTATTTCTTTTTCTTCATTCTCAATTTGAAGTAGATTCAATTTTCCAATAGATATTTTCTATTCAAGTTTTATTTAACTTCCTTAAATTAATTTATTGAATTCATAAATTCAAACTTCAACTTCAATATTATTTTACCATAATTAATTCAATTCACAACACAGATCCATATCAATTCATCATCCTGTCATATAACAATAACAAATATATAATCAATAAATATTTGAGGAATCCTATTGGATCCCTCCAACCTGTTTCCCCTGCATCCACAGATGTTAGCACAAGATAAAATACCGATTCCACTTTAAGGTGGAATATCGCGGTATATGGGATTTTATAAAATATCACCCGCTATTATGCGGCGCATAGGGTCTCATCCGCTATATAATGCAGGAATATCAATCCCAATATATACATATTCCAATATGTATATATTGATATATACTACTATATAAATATCATCCAACAGATAATTATTATAAATGAAACCAAGCACATCCAATGATTTAAATTTAATCATTTAAATTTAACTATGGAATCCAAATGAGTGAGATAATCTCACCTTTGCTTTTACTTGCAGTCCAATCCAATCTTGACTCAATTTCCCAACTTTGACCTTGTATAACAATTATACGAATTTTATTAATATTTGAACTAATCAAATGATAAATTTATCGTTTAATATTTTAATTAACTCACAATTTATTTTAAACTATTCATCTCCCTTTTAACTATCTTTTAGTAGCTAAAATAAATTTATGGAACAAATTCATCACTTTAATACTTTGTTTAAAACAAACTCGTAGGTTTAAATTTGTATATCTATTTTTTTTCCTTCAACTCTCAACATTTAAGAATTTCTATTTTTCCAAATTAAATTTTAAGTGAATAAACCTTATACGTACATATATATACCTTACAGAAAAATAACATACTTATGCGTATATCACTAAAAACTGCCATACCTAACTGCTCGAACAGATCCTGGAAAAAAAATGAGCTCAACCTCCTCGTGAGACCACAACTCCACGTGCTAAGCCTCGCTTGTACTCGCGCCATGTTCGACTCCACTTTGCCGAACCCTCACCATAAATCGAAACCCCAAAGCGATCTTGCGGCTACCAATCCCATCACATCGTCTGTAACAACCCGCATATTTTACGATTGAATATTTAAATATTTTATTTAAATATAGAATCGTTAATCGGATTGAGGTCCGAAAAGCTACTTTTTGCAAACAGTCGAATTAGGACTCGAGACCACCTCCATTGAGTTCAAAATGTCGTTTGCGATCTTTTTGAGTGTAAGCTTCGATATGTTTGGAGCTAGTCAAAAAATTTGACCCTTTTCACTTTGGGTTTGGGTTTGGATTCAGCCCACTAGCCAACTTATACTCAAATCTGAACCACTCCTCCCCATTCACTCTCACTTCCTCCTCTTTTCAGTTCTAAAGCAACAATGGTAGAAGAGAATGGGAAATAGAAATTCAAAACCCTAGTCTTCATTAGCAAATCCAACTTCTAGCTCCAAATTCAAAGAGAACCCATTGGTAAGCTTCATCTCCTTCTTCTCCAACACATTCTCTCTTTGATTTCAGAAAATTCCTAAACCTAATTTGGGAAATGTTTCCCTTTTAGCTTAGATTCAAGCTTCTTGTGTTGAGATTGAAGTGTGGTTGATCTTCCCTTGTCTTCAAGCTTCTTCTTCATTGATTTGGGTTCAAAGGTGAGATTTTTATCTCACATCTATGCCTATAACTATCTTTGTTGTTAGGTATGAATTCCTATCATCTATTTCGTGTTCACTTGTTGTGATTTGAATTGCTTTGGTGAATTCTTCAATTTTGGTGTTTTGGTCCAATTTTATGAAAATCCTTCTATGGACATTTGGACATTGATATTCGGAGTGTATCGAGGAGCCTTTAAGGCCGGGTTGCCGCTTAGCATAAATCCTTAGTCGCCATTGCTCATCCGATCGCTTCCGAATCATTTTGGCCACTTTGGTCTAGGCAAAAATGTTGCCCAGACCAGGTGACCAGACGTCTGGTGACCAAGCCCAGACGTCTGGTTTAGACCTGGAGAGAAAAATGTATGCATGCTTTATTTAAAAAAATGCCAAAGACTATTTCCAGACGTCTAAAATTCAAGACCAGACGTCTGGACGAGTCTTAGACGTCTGACTTGAGGTTTCAGACTTCTAGGTGTTCTCTGGATAATTTTCCAGAGAATGAAACCAGACGTCTGGAATCAAAACCAGACGTCTGGCAATGGCTCAGACGTCTGAATTGCTATTCCAAACGTCTAGGTATTTTCTGAGCTATTTCCAGAAAACAAATCCAGACGTCTGGATTCCAAATCAGACGTCTGGAAGCATGCATTTCTGCCTGTTTAGGCTTTGCTAGATTGAATTTCCATTCGTTTATCGATTTTGTTGATCCGACTTATTGTTATCATTTATTATCGATTTCTTTGGATTTCATTCACGTCTTCGTATGTGAATTTTGATGATTGATTGTTTCTACAATCATTTTGTAACTGGTCTTCAAAAGGTCGTACCACTCTGCGTAGGTGATCTTATCTGAAAAACATTCATCAGAATTTCTACTTTGATGGTTTTGGGGATTGATTTCTTTGGACTTTACTCACGTCTTCGAACGTGAATTTATGTAATTCGATTCGTTTCAACAATCGTTTTGTGACTTGTCACTTTTAAAGATATGAAGGTTTCAATACTAGTAGTAAATATCAAAACTCTTTCATCAAAGCGATTTCAATACTATTTTAAATATCAAAAGTTCGTTTTCTTAAAACTGTTTTCCAATCTACTAGTATATACAAGCCTTTACTTCACTCGGATGAGAAATCGACTTAAACGACTTAGTAAAACGAGTGGTATGAAACGCTTGCGTTCACTTCGTTGGTTAGCTCTTGGACTTGTTCGATTGAACCCTTTTGTGACAGTTTTCTAGTGCAGACCTACAATCTGTTCGTAAATATTTGAGTTAAGCAAGTGGTTATGGGACATGAAGCTAAACTCTTATATTTACTAGCTTAGTGTAATCGACACTTCTTGATGATCGTGATGATCATTTTATGGTTTAGACTAGCGATTGAGCGATGTCTCTTTGTTTGCGAGGTTAGACTAGACACCATTTGTGTGATTTCAATTCACACATATCTCTTTATCTTCAAGGTTAGTCTATACCTCATTGGTGTGATTTCGATTCACACATATTGAAACTCTTGTGACAATTTTCTAGTGCAGACCTACAATCTGTTCATAAATATTTGAGTTAAGCAAGTGGGTATGGGACATGAAGCTAAACTCTTATATTTACTAGCTTAGTGTAATCGACACTTCTTGATGATCGATGATGATCATTTTATGGTTTAGACTAGCGATTGAGCGATGTCTCTTTGATTCGGTTCATCGGACGTTACGCTGTACGACGTCGTTGTTCCGTTTTATCGTGATTTGGTTCATCGGACGTTACGCTGTACGACGTCGTTGTTCCATTTTACTACGCGTTGGTCCATCGGACGTTACGCTGTACGACGTCGTTGTTCCGTTTTATCGTGATTTGGTTCATCGGACGTTACGCTGTACGACGTCGTTGTTCCATTTTACTACGCGTTGGTTCATCGGACGTTACGTTGTACGACGTCGTTGTTCCATTTTCCTATGTGTTGGTTCATCGGACGTTACGCTGTACGACGTCGATGTTCCATTTTACCACATGTTGGTTCATCGGATGTTACGTTGTACGACATCGTTGTTCCTTTTTATTGTGCTTTGGTTCATCGGACGTTACGTTGTACGACGTCGTGTTCCTTTTTATTGTGCTTTGGTTCATCGGGCGTTACGCTGTACGACGTCGTTGTTCCTATTTATTGTGTTTTCTGGATTTCTTGTTGATGATTTCTGGAATTTATGTTTCACCAACTTTTACAATTGGCATTGATATGTATGTCATTTATTGTGGCTTGGTGAATTAAATAAAGAATATGATATTCTTTTTGATGCTACGAGATTCTTGAGATTTTGTATGCCTTTAGTTGATTTTCTAATGTATACTTATCATAGTATGACATCTTTTTGTTATCATATGTTTTATTATCATATCTCATATTCCATCTCATTTTATCTGATAATTATAGCTAGACTGATCCGTTTATTATTTTCTTCTTAAATAATACTCGGGTCAGACTGAGATTTTACAAGTGCTTCCTCTTGACTTCCTATCTGGAACCATCATCTGAGTTTTGGCAAACTACTCTAGTTTAGTAGTTTTTGTTGTATACTTTTGAGATTAGACTCCTTGATGTATACATATTCTATTGCCTTGCACTTGTATCTATTCTTTTGTGTTATTGTGGATCTTATTTGACCACTACTCTGATGTACACTTTCATGTATTATATTCATATCTATTTCCGCCTTTGTGATATGGATTGTCTGTGACTGATTTGTGTTATGTTTATTTCTATATTCGTTTCCGAAGATTATATAGCCACCGTGTGATAGCTTTGTGTTTATATCGGTATGTCGGATTTCCTCCTTAAATAATATTCATTCTAGTCTATCTGACATATCGGTGTTCGCACAAAGAAGTTACATGGATGGTCGCTCCTCAACAGTCTTATTCTCCGTGCTAATTGACAGCACTACCTCGTAGTGTTCTTGGTTAGCGTGGGTATAGAGGTGGGGTGTTACATCGTCGATCGAAACACCATGACACCAGCCCCAAACACGATCGAGCTCTTCTTGCCCGAGCACGCGCTACCCAACCACTCGCCTTCGCCGTCCCACTCGCTTGCTCGACGCCAAACGCCACACGAGCTCGAGTTACCAGCGCCGCCACTAACTTCGCATCCCCCTAACTCGCGATCGAAACCCTAGATCTCAACTTCGACATCGACATAGCCTAAGGCCTCCCTTTTTTTTTTAAGAACGAACGAGTTCGTTACTTCGATTTACGGTAGGTAAATGAAGATAGGCCCGCGATCAATATAAGCGGCCATTAATTTAATTTAATTTTTTTTTGACTTTGAAATGAATCTGTTCGTGCATTTTAAAAGATGAGAAAATGGCGTGCTCCAGAAGGCAAAGGGGACGTGATTTGATTCCTTGCGTGAGAGAACGAATTACGGCTTGAAAGGATAGATTTTTGGCTGACAGGTGAAATGATAATGATATTTAAATTAAAACGATTAATTATTTTCGAAGCGTTTTTACCTCGTGCGATCACACGATGACTCCAAAATTTACGAAATTTGAAATCCGATAATAATTCAATATTACGGATCCAATGGGACTGGTTTCGTCGAAATCCGAGACTATGCCTCGGAAGGCTGTTTTTAAACGACGATTTAAACGATGTAAAGTTTTAAAATTGAACAGACGACCGTTAAATTCAATTTTAATTCGTCTATTATTTTCAGTATTATTAATATACATTTTATAAGCCGTTAAAATATTTAAAACAAGCTTACAACTCCAGATTCAACATTTCACCCAATTTTTTTTTAAAATTATTACTCAATATTTAATTATCCAATAAATAGAGATATTTGAAATTCACGTTAAAAATTCACATTTGAATATTTAAAATCAATTAAATATTCCCATTTCAAACATCCAAAATTCCGGGTCGTCACATTCCTCCCCTCTTAAAAGAATTTCGTCCCCGAAATTACTGGTTAAGAAGAATGATCTATAACCCGTTAACTATTTTCTCAAATTCAAATGGTTTCAAACAACTTGCCCAAATAATCTTCTATTAAGACACTCTAGTCCTCTCTTAACTTTCTAAACCCATCCATAGGTTCCCAATAACATTACTTACTCATCCATTCAAATTTAAATTCAAAACCAAATTTTTAATTATCAAACTTTTCTCAAAATTTTTCTAACTCTCCAAATTTTGAAAAATTTTGCCAGCGTCTCCTTTACGCGGCTAGCTCGGTACTACTACAAAATGCCTCTACGGGCTTCCAAATTTCAAAAGAAAGCAAAATGCCAAGTGGCTAGAGCAAAAACCAAATCAAATTTCATACAGAAATTTTAAATACATACCTTTTAAGTTGGCAATTCAAATTTATCTTCTATCTTTAACACCTGTATATTCTATTTAGCAATGAAGTCCAATTACAACATTCAAAAATCATTTTATATATTTCTTCATAGCATTCTCAATATCATTTTACTTCACTACTAAAGTTTATATTCAAATTGAATTCCAATTCCATATAAATTCAATTTGCTTCAATTTGCAAATTAATTTCAAATCTCAATACTTTTTCTCAATTTCATCCAGATTCTCATTTTAAATTTTACCTCCATTCAATTTCCCTTACATTTTGAATACTGAATTCTATTCACAATAACGCAATCCTTATTTAATTAACTGCTTCTTCAATTGGTTTCACTAACTAATTTACTTAAGAGTCTCAAATAAAAGTTTATTATAAACTTTTTCTTCCTTTAATTTCTCTGATTTCATGTTACTTTGCATTTACAATTTAAATTAGATTTCACTATTCAGTTTCAATTCTAATTACTTACCAATTTTAAATCATTTTTCATTAGTGAAAATTCTCAAAAATTCTAAAATTTTCTAACTCCCAAAATTTTTAGAAAATTTTGGCAGAGTCTCCCTTGTACGGAGGAGCTTTTGCAATTTGACAATAGAGATAAATATGTATACATCGACCCACACGGTCGGAAAAACCAAAAACGGTTCATATTTCCTTTTTTTTTGCGTAGGCGTACCTTATTTAGAATTTTAAGCAAGCGGCTTATTTTATTTTAGCATTTACGCATCCAAACTCTCGCTAAACAGTCTTCTGGTACCTGTACTTACTCAATTTACACATATAAGTAACATATCTATGAGATTTATAACATTTCATTCATTTAAACAGTTACAACACATCAATAACATAAGAACTGCACTATAAATACTTTCATAAGCAATTTGTATAGTTTCCAATCAAATTCAATTTGCTTCTTAACCAATTTATATACCATGAGCATTCATCACAAATGAGTTTCGACTCATTTACTCAGATCCAATTTCATTTTCAAGACCAGACAAACCCATTTTCAATTTTATTGATTTCCCAAAATCAAATTCTACTGCTTATTAATTCAAAGCCATATTCTATAAACAATATACATAAAATAATTTGTATAAGCAATTGATAAGGTTCCAATATTAATCCAATTGCTTTTACTCAGTTTATAACATCCTATCCAATTCGGAATGATTTTCTACATCATTCTTTTTATTTTCAATTTATTGTAATGTAAACAACTCATATCTATTGCATTTGATTCAAAAATCAAATTTTATTTACTTCCATTATTCCATAGGATTTTTATTTTACTTCCGTTTTCGTCGAACGACTAATTTATGCCATTCGACTATATTCATTCAAACTAACCATTTCTTTAGTTATTTTAAAATGGATTTCAACACAATTGATATTTAATTTCATTCCATTTTAAATTATTTACAAACTATATATTTACTTTTTATTTCATATTCGCTTGGTTTCATTCAATCCATTTTATTCAACTTGGAAACATCCCATTTAATAATCATTTATCAAATTCACTTAAGCCGAGCCTCTATTCAATTATTCGCTTAAGTTATTTATTTTCTTCAAGTTGCTTCAGCCTTATAACCCAAGTTTATTTTGTTTTTCTTGTAAACAATCTCCAAATTTTAAATCCTTGCTTTGATTTTAATTATCAAATCCATTTCTCTACTAATTTAATTCAATACGCTTATCCACTATTCATTTTAAATTTTAAATTCACATTCACAGTTCATTTCTGAACCTATTTATTTAATTATTAGGCCATTTCAAATTTAATTTCCACTTCCTTAAACTTACCCGGAATTCAATCCATTTTCATTTTAAATACAATTCTTTCATTGGACAACACCCAATTTTAGTTTATTAACAATATACACAGAATATTATTTCAATTTCAAATTCCATTTCACAATCAATTTATTAACTCAAAATTTCGATTTATATTTAACCAATTTAAATCTCATTAACATATCTACTTTACTATTTTATTCCACATTAGTTTTTTTTCCACTTCAATTCAATATTTGATTTTATTACAAAAATCACTACATTATATTTCTTTAGTTCAATTCTAGTTTGGATTTCTATTTCATTTCCCAAAACAAAACAATTTCATTTCCCAAAACAAAACAATTTCATTTTGGCTTACTATTTTACTTCTCCATTTACTTATAAGTCACCTAATTATATTCCCCCCATTCCTACCCATTTAAGCTTGAATATATTCATATTTCATTTTCATTCAAGGTTGAATACTTATTTACAGCTAAAAATATTCTTAAACAATGGGTTGTCAATTTCTTTTATAAGCTATCGGAATATATTTATTCCAGTTCAATTTCATTTCAACTTACTTTTATTTACTTAGCTTAAATTAACTTCAATCCATTTAATGTTCTATTAAACTTCTCAATCCACTTCATTTTCATTCTGAAATTTTATTTACTTCACCAATTCATTTATTTTTATTTTATTTTTATTTTCTCATTTCAATCACATACACAATTTTACTTATTTATTTCTTCCAAACCATTAGTTAAATTTTAAACTTTTAATTTTAATCTAAGTTAAATTCTCATTTTCAATTTCAATTCCAAAATTCAAATCTAATGCTTTCCTTAGTTATATAAACTATTTCAGATTTTTATAATCTCATTTGCCTAGAATATTAGCATCCAAACAACTAAGTTATATAATAATGCCAGAAAGTATTTCTTCTTATATCAAAATATATTTTGGATGAAATTATTTCATTCACCCACTTTTGAAAACAATATTGTGTCGAATAGTTCTATTCAAGTGTTTAGAAACCCCTTCGATACAGTTTTGCAAACTGTGCCAACGAAGGTTCATATGCCACTCAATAAATCAATCAACACAATACAAAACCATTTTTTTATATTCACTAACAAATACGCGCTCATATCTATTAATACGCTCAGACTCATTCTAGAGTACTATTGACTCTATCTCTAATGAGTAATTCCCACCAGAGCCAAGGTTCTCGCTTAACCTTTCAGCTCTGATACCAAGTGAAACGACCCGCAGTTCCGTGCCCCTTGAAATCGACACTATTCTCCAACCTCGATTCAAAGTGAACAGAATTGCGAACCATTTTGGGTTAAAGAAGAAAGAGGTAGAATAAGAGAAACAACACAACATCAGAATATCACATCGCAGCGGAACAAAATACAATATATAGAATACAGTTGAAATACAAAGAATCTGTACTGTCATATATACATACATACCCTATCAGAGTACATCAATCAATCATACAGAATAACTCATATCTGTCCATACACAGCGGAAATAATAGACAAATACAGAAATACACTCTGTCATCCAGCTCATCTCCTGAGCTCCATAGCTATAACCTGAACCTGTTCATCTCGGTCTGACCCGAGCATCATATAAAACAACACCCGAGTCAGTTTGGAATACCAGCGTGAGAAAATCACACTCAATTGGATTATTAAAGTTTCAAAAATCCTTTCAAAACAAAAGCATCTCGTAAGACCACACCACAAATAAACATGCCGAGTTTTTACCTTACGATAGCCAAAACACTTTTTATTAAATCCTCTGATATTATAATAGTGTCTATATACAAATACTTATTCATATAGCCGAAATTGTTACATTCATTAAATTCCAGCTAATAGGTATACAAACAAATACCGTACAAGCACGTAGTGAAGATTGGATTCCATACAATGGCAAGGCTACTGGGGTACCGCCCGTCACAGTACCTGGCCTAGATCAGCGTACCGAGGACCCACCCTAAGTCCCCTGCAACACAAGGCCGGAACCATCCCTTACTGGACAGTTCCAAGTAAGATCACCCCACGGTTGGCGCGACCAATCGCACACTAAGTCGAAATAATAAGGGACATCTAGACAGGGGAAACCTTACTCTCAAGTGGTAGCTACCCACGAAACCTTGCTGCACCTCCCCTGTTTTAGCCATTCCCGGTTGATGAGGCTAGAGGCTAACAATTACCTTTAAAGAACGTGTCCCACTTAGAATGCTCATCGTCCACCTGACGATGTTCTGAAAGCATTCAATCCATACAAGTTGCCCTGGGTCTGGACAAACCGAATCACCGTCTTCAACTCTTCACGGTCTTCATTCGCAATCGTTCAAACCAGATCGAAGTGGTTTTCATGAAATTAATCTCGATCCCGGACTCTTCGAAACGATCAGCGCATTTGGCCAATATTGATAGTCGGTGATTTAACTATCAATTAATCATTCACAAGCAACCATCAAATAATTTCCACAAATTATTTATCTCAAATATCATTCAGATATTATTTCCATTTCAACCCATTTGAAATAAATTTTCAAAGCTCTTTTATTTTCATGAAATCACTTATCTGATTTCTCATATTCACTGAATTTGATTTAACCCTTGAAAATATTTCTTATTTTCACATTCCTTTCTCAAAATCAATTTACACTTTGCTTATAAATTTTCAAACTCAATTCCATCAATTAATAAGATTTCTCCTAAATCTTATTTCATTTAACAACTCTCTTATCATCACAAGAGGATTTTAAATTGGATTTTTTTAAAACATTTGAAAACATCTGGATTTATAAAATAAGAAGTAATATTAAATATAAACTTTAAAATTTATGTCTAGTTATTTATAAATTTCAAGCTAGTTTTAGAAGATTAGAGTTTATTATAAATATTTACTATGCCTTCAAAAATAACTAATTCGAAATATTTTAAACTCAAAATGATTTATAAAATCTATGTAGTATAGTAATTTAAAAATATTCCTTCAAAAATAAATTTATAATTTAGAAACCCAATATCCATTTATAAATGCCTCTTGTCTACAACCACCTTTGGAAATATTCTACTATTTCCATCCATTATATTCCATATCCCATTTATAAACTCCCATTATAAATTTATAAAATCTCCTTGAGTTCCCTTTATTTATAAAATAATTTTATTTAAGAATTCCACCTTTATACTTTATTTCTTTTATATAAATTTCCATATTGATCTTTACATAAATTCACTTCATTACTTAATAAAATTTCTTTTTATCCCATAATAAAATTCCTCTTTGCCTCTTAATAAAATTTCTAATTTGTGCTTTTTAATAACATCTTCATTTATTCTTAACAAAATTTCACTTATTGATTACAATAATTCTTCAAGAGGTTAATATATTTTTAATCTTTCCAAAACTCAAATTAACTAATTACAGTTTATAAGATACCTTTATTTCCGTTTCTTCATTCTCAATTTGAAGTAGATTCAATTTTCCAATAGATATTTTCTATTCAAGTTTTATTTAACTTCCTTAAATTAATTTATTGAATTCATAAATTCAAACTTCAACTTCAATATTATTTTACCATAATTAATTCAATTCACAACACAGATCCATATCAATTCATCATCCTGTCATATAACAACAACAAATATATAATCAATAAATATTTGAGGAATCCTGTTGGATCCCTCCAACCTGTTTCCGCCGCATCCACAGATGTTAGCACAAGATAAAATACCAATTCCACTTTAAGGTGGAATATCGCGGTATATGGGATTTTATCAAATATCACCCGCTATTATGCGGCGCATAGGGTCTCATCCGCTATATAATGCGGGAATATCAATCCCAATATATACATATTCCAATATGTATATATTGATATATACTACTATATAAATATCATCCAACATATAATTATTATAAATGCAACCAAGCACATCCAATGATTTAAATTTAACCATTTAAATTTAACTATGGAATCCAAATGAGTGAGATAATCTCACCTTTGCTTTTACTTGCAGTCCGATCCAATCTTGACTCAATATCCCGACTTTGACCTTGTATAACAATTATACGAATTTTATTAATATTTGAACTAATCAAATGATAAATTTATCGTTTAATATTTTAATTAACTCACAATTTATTTTAAACTATTCATCTCCCTTTTAACTATCTTTTAGTAGCTAAAATAAATTTATGGAACAAATTCATCACTTTAATACTTTGTTTAAAACAAACTCGTAGGTTTAAATTTTTATATCTATTTTTTTTCCTTTAGCTCTCAACATTTAAGAATTTCTCTTTTTCCAAATTAAATTTTAAGTGAATAAACCTTATACGTACATATATATACCTTACGGAAAAATAACATACATATGCGTATATCACTAAAAACTACCATACCTAACTGCTCGAACAGATCCTGGAAAAAAAATGAGCTCAACCTCCTCGTGAGACCACAACTCCACGTGCTAAGCCTCGCCTGTACTCGCGCCACGTTCGACTCCACTTTGCCGAACCCTCACCATAAATCGAAACCCCAAAGCGATCTCGCGACTACCAATCCCATCACATCGTCGATCGAAACACCATGACGCCAGCCCCAAACACGATCGAGCTCTTCTCGCGCGAGCACGCGCTACCCAACCACTCGCCTTCGCCGTCCCACTCGCTTGCTCGACGCCAAACGCCACATGAGCTCGAGTTACCAGTGCCGCCACTAACTTCGCATCCCCCCAACTCGCGATCGAAACCCTAGATCTCGACTTCAACATCGACATAGCCTGAGGCCTCCCTTTTTTTTAGGAATGAACAAGTTCGTTACTTCGATTTACGGTAGGTAAATGAAGATAGGCCAGCGATCAATATAAGCGGCCATTAATTTAATTTAATTTTTTTTTGACTTTGAAATGAATCTGTTCGTGCATTTTAAAAGATGAGAAAATGGCGTGCTCCAGAAGGCAAAGGGTGAAAGGGATGCGGAAGATGATCTTAAGGCTATTTAACACTAGAGGGGGGGGTGAATAGTGTTTTAAGAATTTCTTTAAAACTTCTTTGATTTAAATTGAATTAACTAACTTAATGCAAATACACAATCACAGATCAAATCACAGAATCACAAACAGATGCAAATATAAATAAAAAGCAAGTAAAGGAAAGAACACACCAGGAATTTTATACTGGTTCGGTGTTACCCTACATCCAGTCCCACACAACTCGTACGGTTTTCTATTCAATAATAATCTAGATTACAATCCCTCGATTCCAAGGCAACGAGGTACACCCTCCAGATTCTCAGGTCTCTGGGTAGAACCACTTGATTCACAGGACACAAGTTCACCCGATCGATTTCCAAGGACACGATCACACCTTTATAACCCTACACAAGTTTCTTTGAGTACAAATGTATCTATAACTCTGATAAGCACTGAGATTCTTTGAAGAGAGTGGCAGAGAATCAAACTAGAGATATTCTGGTTTGATTCACTTAAGATTTCGGCAGAATATGGATAGGATGATTAGAAAATAAGACAAGAGAATAAAGAGGAGAGAAAATAAAGAAAGTAGTTACTTGAAAACGTTCATAACAGTCTCTATTTATAGAGAATGAATGGATGTGTCCATTCGAAGAGGTTTAAACGAATAGACACTTCTTTTGAAAACAACCTTTGCTGTAACGGGAAGCATGTCGACATGACGAGTAAATAGGATGTCGACATGGTCTAGTAAAAAGTGATGATTTGCTTTACTTTGAAAATGATGATTTAAAACATATGCAACTTTATTCAAATGGACTCTATGTATTTGTAGAAGGTATTTAGAAGTAAAAATACTTATGAATGTATATATGTATATATAAAAATATATTTAAAATCAAAGTAAATAAACTAAAGTAAATATAATATTAAAATAGATTTTGAGGCTAAAATATCAAGGACAATTTTGAAATCAAAATATAACAAAATGATAAATATGATTTTGAGGCTAAAACATTTTTGGAAATGTGAACGAAGGTTTTTCTTTTGAAAAGGAATATTTGAAAATCATTTTATAAAACAAGAGATAATTTTGAAAATCATTTTGAATCAAAATTAGTGGATAACAAAATAGGGCTACTATCCGTTCCACTAGATATTTCGTGAGTTCCATCTCACTAGGGTTCCATCCCTTTAACAAGAACGAAGTGGATTCCATTTCACGAGTAAATTGGATAAAAAAGAATGATAGTGCTTTCAAGGAGTTTTAACAAATATCTAACCTAACTATATTATTTGTCTTGAACTCTTGAATATCTTGAATCTCATGAGTCTTCAATCTTGAACTCTTGATCTTTGTCTTCATCAATTTTGTTTTCTTTACTATACAGTCTTCTTTTGTTGATACCTGCATATAGATTTCCTGCACATATATATTTTATAACACTTCTATAGTTGTTGTCATCAAAACCACTATCCTATGGACTAACATTCTCCCCCTTTTTGATGATGACAACCTTTGTTTATAAAATATTTATATTCTCCTTATACCTCCCCTAAATCTAATAACTCCCCCTTAATCTATGCCTAACTAACCTATTTTATACTTCTCCCCCTTTGTCATCAACAAAAAAATGACACTAACTCCCCCTAAATCTATGACGTGTGATTATAATGATAGTGTTATCATAAATAATAAACACTTAGATCTAAAACTAAAACTTAGTCCTAAACCACTAACTATAAAACTCCCCCTTAAACTTAATACTAGAACAATGTATAGTAAATGAATTGTGAAAGATATTAACTTAATTATACTATAATTATTCAATATGTATAAATATATTTCAAACAATATAATCAACACATACATCAAAACCAATCATGTCAGACAAGTCAAACAAATCAATCAATTCAAACAAGTTAAACAAGTCAATCAAGTCAATCAAATTAAACAAGTCAATCAAGTCAAACAATTAAGTCAATCAAATCAACCAAAAAATAATAATCCTATATTATAAGACAATACTACAAACTCCTCCTAAATAAGATACACTTGTTATGTATACATGTATGCAATATGTAGTTTGTAAAGCAGTATGAAGTGTATAACATATGCAATGTAGCATGAGATAAAATGAAGTGCGACTTGTGATGCAAATGATTATGATATGCATTGTAATTTATGATGTAATATGCAATGAAATGTGATATGAAATATGATGCATAATGATAATGAAGTAAAATAATTTGCACAATGATATGATGATATATATACTATGGTAAGAGATATTCAGACTATAAGGTAAACATGAGTGATAAATAATATCTAATTGGCAAGCATATATATATATATGTGTGTGTGTGTGTGTGTGTGTGTGTGTGTGTGTGTGTCTATATATGTATGTATTCATATATCAAACTATTTATTATACTTCAACCAAACAAAGGTAAAACACACCAATTACTAAACCTAAGTTAAGGAAACTAATGAATGGGATAGAAAGAGTTGTAAAGTAAGAGTTTAAAGGTAATAAATGGTATTAAAACTATAACATATTCATGAAAGGTAGTAATCAAACTCAATATCAAAATTAAATTGCTAAGAGATATGGACCTAAACTATATATATATATATGATCAAATATAAAAATTAATAGCCTACTTAAATAATTATTTTAACTTGATTGTTTTTATTTTATTTTTATTTTTAAGAATCCAAACTTCCATGTTTATAAAATACTTAACTTACTAATTAAAACCTTTATATTAAATTTGTATTGACTAAAATATTTAGAAACATGTTTAAACATTTTTTTTTAAAAAAAATATCATAATGAAATATTAAAAACAACAAAGATTAAAAAACTAAAATAAACATATGTTTTATTAATGCCTCTTTCATATAAATTTTAATTAATTACTAAAGAATATCTAAACATTAATTTTAAATATTCTAATATAAGTTAGAAAATAATTTCTAAAAAGAATAGAGAAAAATACTTAGTTTAAATATCGTTATTTTATAATTTAAAGTTTTAAGTAGAAAAGACAGCATTTACAGAATGCTATAAAAAGTTTTTGCATTAAAATATATATACAAAGCATTATAAAACAGAAACTGCGGTATTTACCAAATGCTGTGAAAAGTTTCAGAAATACTACAGTGTTTCAAAGCACAGAAATGCTATAAAAACGTATTTGCAGTGTAACAAAAGCAAAGACAACATTTCAGAAATGCTATCTAAAGTTCTGGGCAAAAATGGTGATTTTTGGCCCAATTTTTATAGTAGTTAATATAATTAAAGTACAAAAAAAAAATGAGAATACATGTGTAAAGATACTTGGCATTATGCATGTAAAAAATGCTTTTATTAAAATGTATGTCACTATCTACTTATATGATAAGTATCATGTGATGTGATGCAATCTTATTAATTGAAGAAATCTATAAGTAAAGCCTTATTCTAACACTCTAAATTCCTTTTACTAATTTCTTAAAAATATAAAATTAGTATCTTAAAAGAAATATAGTACGAGAAATAAAAACAACATTAGATAAGTTAAAACTACGAATGAAGGTATGCTTACTTTCTTAATATAGTTGTAATAAATTAGTTGTAAGATTTTATTCGAAAGAAAACACATTTTAAAAGACTTTTAAAACATTAGACTTGTATATTGATATTTATACTATGGTGTGTCAATATATGGACCAAAATATCAAAACTTATAAAAGTGATAAATTTCTATACCTAACTAAGTGCATAGATATATATATTCCTAAATGCAACAATAAAGATGAAATAATAGTAAAGCATACCAATTTTTGCATTCCATCTTTCTAACTTTGTCGTTCCTCCATTGTTGTGATCCACACATTATATCTTTTCGAATTTGACAATGAAATCTGTTCTATTGCGACAGGCTCGTTTTTCTAATCAGCGTAGTATATTCATTTGTTGAATTTGAAGACCATATGAGAAAGATACGGATGATTTAGTAGATTGACCAACTTGACGCCAAAACTTTGAATTCGAATTTTGAATGAATGGACACTTCAACCACTATAAATAAGCCCAACGGTCACCACTTTTCATAAAAAATCCTCCTCTTCATCTTCTTCCCGTTTTTCTATATACTATCAAACTTCTAGAAGGCATATCTCCTTCGTTTCTTAACGGAATTGGATGAAACCAGCGGCAAGTCGAAGAGGAAGGCAAGGGCTACGATCTAGTTATAGTTTGGTGTCGAATTTGGATGGTATTGTGATGCAACAGGCCGAACAGTAGATGAAATGTTGAAGATCCCGTACACAGTTTTTCAGTTTTGGATAGCCAACTTCAAACTTTCATATCTCACTCAATTTTGATCGGAATTTGATGATCCACCCATCAAAATGACCATGAGAACAAGAACTACAATCTGAAAAGGAGTGAGAACAAAATATTCAAATCTCTGGATGAATTTTGAAGAATATCTTTGACGGATTTGCCTTCTTTTTCTCTTTGTTCACCAAAACTTCATTTGACCATAACTTGGTCATTTCTTGACGGATTCTCACGAAACCAGTGACATTGCGAAGCAGATAGAGAGAAGTACAGTATCAAATCAAGTTGTAGATGAGAACCCAAAGTTTTGAATTGATTTGGTACCAATTTCTTTGTCGATTTCCATTATATATCCATTTGTACATAACACTTCTCCTGCAAAACAAGATAACAATTTTTAAAGAATCAAGTGACTTTTCAAAATAACTAAATATAATTTTAAACAACAATATCATGATGATTCTGTGACATATTCAAATGAAAATAGTGTTAATAATTTTATAAAAAAATTGCCATTTTAAAAATTTTCAAAATTCAGATTATGAAACTTTTGAAAACCTCGCTCTGATACCAAATGAAAGGGACGCGGAAGATGATCTTAAGGCTATTTAACACTAGAGGGGGGGTGAATAGTGTTTTAAGAATTTCTTTAAAACTTCTTTGATTTAAATTGAATTAACTAACTTAATGCAAATACACAATCACAGATCAAATCACAGAATCACAAACAGATGCAAATATAAATAAAAAGCAAGTAAAGGAAAGAACACACCAGGAATTTTATACTGGTTCGGTGTTACCCTACATCCAGTCCCGCACAACTCGTACGGCTTTCTATTCAATAATAATCTAGATTACAATCCCTCGATTCCAAGGCAACGAGGTACACCCTCCAGATTCTCAGGTCTCTGGGTAGAACCACTTGATTCAAAGGACACAAGTTCACCCGATCGATTTCCAAGGACACGATCACACCTTTATAACCCTACACAAGTTTCTTTGAGTACAAATGTATCTATAACTCTGATAAGCACTGAGATTCTTTGAAGAGAGTGGCAGAGAATCAAACTAGAGATATTCTGGTTTGATTCACTTAAGATTTCGGCAGAATATGGATAGGATGATTAGAAAATAAGACAAGAGAATAAAGAGGAGAGAAAATAAAGAAAGTAGTTACTTGAAAACGTTCATAACAGTCTCTATTTATAGAGAATGAATGGATGTGTCCATTCGAAGAGGTTTAAACGAATAGACACTTCTTTTGAAAACAACCTTTGCTGTAACGGGAAGCATGTCGACATGACGAGTAAATAGGATGTCGACATGGTCTAGTAAAAAGTGATGATTTGCTTTACTTTGAAAATGATGATTTAAAACATATGCAACTTTATTCAAATGGACTCTATGTATTTGTAGAAGGTATTTAGAAGTAGAAATACTTATGAATGTATATATGTATATATAAAAATATATTTATAATCAAAGTAAATAAACTAAAGTAAATATAATATTAAAATAGATTTTGAGGCTAAAATATCAAGGACAATTTTGAAATCAAAATATAACAAAATGATAAATATGATTTTGAGGCTAAAACATTTTTGGAAATGTGAACGAAGGTTTTTCTTTTGAAAAGGAATATTTGAAAATCATTTTATAAAACAAGAGATAATTTTGAAAATCATTTTGAATCAAAATTAGTGGATAACAAAATAGGGCTACTATCCGTTCCACTAGATATTTCGTGAGTTCCATCTCACTAGGGTTCCATCCCTTTAACAAGAACGAAGTGGATTCCATTCCACGAGTAAATTGGATAAAAAAGAATGATAGTGCTTTCAAGGAGTTTTAACAAATATCTAACCTAACTATATTATTTGTCTTGAACTCTTGAATATCTTGAATCTCATGAGTCTTCAATCTTGAACTCTTGATCTTTGTCTTCATCAATTTTGTTTTCTTTACTGTACAGTCTTCTTTTGTTGATACCTGCATATAGATTTCCTACACATATATATTTTATAACACTCCTATAGTTGTTGTCATCAAAACCACTATCCTATGGACTAACAAAGGGGACGTGATTTGATTCCTTGCGTGAGAGAACGAATTACGGCTTGAAAGGATAGATTTTTGGCTGACAGGTGAAATGATAATGATATTTAAATTAAAACGATTAATTATTTTCGAAGCGTTTTTACCTCGTGCGATCACACGATGACTCCAAAATTTACAAAATTTGAAATCCGATAATAATTCAGTATTACGGATCCAATGGGACTGGTTTCGTCGAAATCCGAGACTATGCCTCGGAAGGCTGTTTTTAAACGACGATTTAAACGATGTAAAGTTTTAAAATTGAACAGACGACCGTTAAATTCAATTTTAATCCGTCTATTATTTTCAGTATTATTAATATACATTTTATAAGCCGTTAAAATATTTAAAACAAGCTTACAACTTCAGATTCAACATTTCACCCAATTTTGTTTATATTATTACTCAATATTTAATTATCCAATAAATAGAGATATTTGAAATTCACGTTAAAAATTCACATTTGAATATTTAAAATCAATTAAATATTCCCATTTCAAACATCCAAAATTCCGGGTCGTCACAAAACTACTGGCTTCACACTTGACTGAGGAATAGATAAGTCAAGAATGTCAAAAACATGTTAACCATGTTATTTGTTTACTTGTTTATGGAATTCATTAATATTATACTTAACACTAAAAGCCGATGAAGTAGACTTATCTATCTATGAGAGTCTACAATGAAGCATTTAGGCAAGGTTTTGATATGCAACCAGTGCTCTAACTTACTTGGCTTCACTCTTGAACGATGGAGAGTATAAGTCGAAATGTCAGAAACGTGTTAGGTATACAAACCTTGATTTCCATAAAAGGCCATCTTTAGAAATGGATAGTTAACTTGTCAAATAACGAACCTAACCAAATATTAACTTAGATCTTTAAAAGAATGTTTTTAAAGATAATGTAAGTACGAAATGGTTTTGGGTTTGTTGTGACAACGTGTTAATAACATTCATCTTTAACATTTTTTGATTATACTTATGAATGTAAATAGATCTTTAAAAGAATGTTTTAAAGATAAGCATAAATGAAATGATTTTGGGTTTGGAATGACTACGTTTAAGTAACATTAGTCTTAAACTTTTTGAATGGATTTGTGAAAATACTTAGATCCTTAAAATGGATATTTTGAAGGAAATCATAAGTATGAAATCATTTGGAAAAAGATATAAAAAGTAAAGGTTTAAAATAAGAAATCTTGTTAATGATTTATGAATACACTTATACCATTTGTGATAAGTATATGAAACGTTTTGAAGTATTGAAAGAGTACAAATGAATAGTAGTGATTGATAAACAAAGTTTTATTACATAAAATAAGTTTTACTAATAAAAAAAGATTTAATTAGTAAAAGGTATTAATTAAATAAAAGGGGATTAGAAGTCCTTATGTGACTTAATTGTGCTTTGTGTGACTTGATCGCTATGTGTGTTTATTCGTTTATGAAAAGTATTTAGTCGTATACTTAGCACTGAAAGCCAATAAAGTAGGCCTGTCTATCTGTGAGAGTTAAGACTGATGTTTGAGCATGGATAGAAGCAATAGAGCTCTAACCTGCCGGCTTCACTCTTGACCAAGGAATAGTAAAGACAAAAAGGTCGGAAACATAATATGTATTCGAGACTTGGTTTCCATATGCAATCGTCTATTTTGAAATTGATAGTCGATTAGTCGACTCTCGAACTTGACAGGAAATTCATCGGTTTTGTTTTAAAGAGACTGGGATCGGTAAGTGTTTTACTTATCGAAAACCACTTCAAACTGATATACGAGTCTTATGTTTTGAAAGCGGTTGTGAAGTGGAATGCTATAGAATTGTACTGTCTATCCTAAGGTTAAGTTCAAGGGAGAGGTCAGCGTTAGCCTTCGTCGGAGGACTTATGTAGGAATTTATGTGGAGATTCATGATCTATTCGAGATGCTGGAATCCATATGGGGGTTCGTATTTTGTTCGAGTGACGAAGACTCGTGTGAGAGATGTCGAACATGACCTCGACATCGGAAATGACAAAAAACAGAGCAGGAGCATAGTCTGGGGTTTCGCTAACCCATGACAAGATACATGTCTAAAGTGTGCTTATCGATGTTGCATGCAAGAATTGATGGTATTTGGCCCCACGTGGTTCTGGTTCGCTCGTTCGGGCATGGGCCAGCTATATTTACCATATGGTATACACTATCTAGAGATATATGATGCTCGGAGGTACTTTTTGACCCTTATCAGGATGTTGGCCTCAGTTTATCTGGGAGTGTCTTTATCGAAAAATTAATATGCAAATGTACCATAGCATTTTTGATTGTACTCTCAATATGTTGTGGTGTGATCAATGTAAGCATCACAACTATTTTCTGATTTATATACTTCACCCAAGACATTATCTATTATATCACCTTGTGTACTTATTATATAAGTGAATCTTCTGAGGGGATGGCCATTACGACATTCTAGAAGGTCTCAAAATTAAAGATATATGCTAGCTATTTATTTCTTGAGTTTCTCATACCAAACTTAGGTTTGACACATGGTTTTTGTTCTCCCTAAATTCCTCATGTGCTCTTTAGAGTAGTCTGAGAGAAGTAGGTTTTCGTTGATGTTCATTGGAGCTCGAGGAGACGAGCTGGATGTTTCACCTATTATAATATTCTTATTTCTACTACATTACTATTATGTATGTAACAGCATTTGTGAGGATATGTTGTTATACCTGCCCAGACTGATGATAATATTTACAATTGTAACTCTGAAATGCTATGTATCTTAGAGTGATATTTATATTGTCTTTTGATATTATATACTATCATTCCACTATGAGATTCTAATATTGTGTTCTCTTCTTTCTTATTATATTTTCTTTTTTTAATATTACCCTAACAATTTGTCGTTTTGGCACTCGGATGCTCGAACATAAATACCGTGGATGTATTAGTGTCGACATTTAAGGGTCTAAAAGGCCGGTCATTATACTTTGTTCATCAACTCAAAATAATTTTTTATACCTAATATTTCATAAATATTAATTAATTTAATTGATTTATGACAATTAAAAATTAATTAAATTACTTGATCAAAGGAGTATTTAACGTTTTGTTTGTGTGACCCGTTAGGTGTAAATTTGGTCAGCGATTAATATCGAACTATTCAAATATTAACATCCATACATCATTTAGCAGGTGGTGAGATATTTTGGCAAAATTTATCGCTTACCTAGTTTCGGTAAAATACAATTTTACTTTGTTAAGCGTTACCCTATTATGACTATTATTTACACCAATTCTCTTCGTCAAAACTATATCACTTTGGACTAACAGAATTTGGTAATGGTCAAACTTCCAATATCATCGATATTCAATATAGTCCAGACACAAAGTCCTAATAACCTTATTATGAACTGAAATGCTCTGGCCGGAGATTTAACTATAACCAAAGTGGAACTTCCACATTGAAGATCAACAGTATTCTCAAGTCAAGTGAATTGTGTGATTTTGTCACATGGATACTTTCTATTTGACCTACGTTATATTAACCAACATAAAACTGTCGAGTGAGTGATTCCATAGTTATCCAATAACTATCAATATGTAACCCCTTAGTGCCAGCAGCCATGAGTTATACACTGTCCAACATTTGGAGAGCGTTACTTACTCTAGTCTCAAAGGATGTATCGATATCCGGTCTCAATATATCTTGATTAAGAATATTTAAATCGATATTTTCATTTTCATTGTGATAAATTACTCGTGGTTACAACACTTTGTAACTGCTATCACAAAATATATCGTCTATGGATTTTCTATTAATATACTTTCAATTAAAATAACTAATTAGTATAATAGATTATATCAAGTATATAGTAGAAGAAAACACTTTTTATTTTGAATAAGATTGGTTATCGAATTAGATATATGTAACAAATTACATAATTGCCCATAGGGCACACCCCAAACTCTATTAATCTCCCATTTACACTTGGGGTCAATTATGATATCTTATTCCAACTTCTCCAATTAGTTTACTCAAAACCACTTGGGTCGGTCCCTCAGTGAATGGGTATGCTATTATGTTTGAGTTATCTACTCTGTCAATCAACTCCCTCTAATGCCGATAAACTACAGTGAGCTTTAATTTTTATTATGAACAATATCGTGAGACTATTATTATATAACAATATTATGGGTTTCTCCACATTTGGAATCACTTTCGCTTAGTTGTAATTTTGTGCATTTATATTTATATACATTGCTTTCATTACGACGCTATTCAAGACAATATACTTAGTCTTTTTTCATTGAATCAACCACGGTCTTTTATTTGGAACATTTCCAATTAAAAGATTCTTAACTTGAATTTTTTATTGATATATTATACTCAACATCACTTGTAATGACCCGAAATTTCTGATCCCGAAAATTCCAGATAGTTAGAAAAAGAAGAAAGAGATAGAAGAAGAAGAAACAGAAACACAACGCAGATTCTCACATTCGCAGTGGATTAAAATATGATATCAAATAATACAAGTTTACAAAGAATATTGTATCTGTCAATTATATTTTAATACATCATAGTTACACACATACACCATCACTGGACATATACAAATCAACATATCTCAGATAAATAGAAATATATCACAGCGGAAACACTCCATACGTTCCTGCCATCCAGCTCGTCTCCTGAGCTCCAGAACGTCCTTACCTGAAAATCTGTAATACTCGGTCTGACCCGAGCATTACAACAAGGTAACACCCGGGCCAGGCTGGAAACCAGCGTGAGTAAACCCATCTAACATGAAATACAATGTATAAAACTTATTTAAACCCGGGGTGACTTGTAACGACCCGTGAATTTCGTTAATTAAATTTGTCGTATAAATAAGTTTTAGGAATTAAATCTACAAAGAAATATAATTTTTATAATTTGTAATGAAGTAAATGTTAAGAATTAACCTATGAAATATTTTATTTATTAAAATAGACTTAATTCAAAAAGGTTGAATTGAATAAATCCTATTTATTGGAACCTAAAATTTTTGGTATGCAAATTTATAATAAATGGGTTATTGCAAGAAATTGAAACTTGAATGAAAGTAGTGAAAGAATTTTACCCGGATGTAATTGTATATGAGAAGTAAAGGAAAGTATTAATCTGTTTAATGTAATGAAACCTTGGAAACGGTAATTGATTGTAAATTAAGGAACGTGTTAATGCAGGTTATTATTTAACGAACTTGAATGAACGTTACAATTTAATTGAAATTCAAATATTATGACTTAGCTATAAACGATATATAATAGAAACAAATACAATCAATGTTAGAAACTAATTGTAACAGTGTAATTAAAATTAACAATTTAAAATGAAATTGTAATTAATTGAAATAGCGTAAATTTACATACTTTGTTTTAGTTTAATATAAGAAAAAAATGAGAATGTTGAATTTGTGATTTACCAATAAAAATATTAACTAGAAGGGAATTCAAATTTATATGATAATGGAAAGTGTAAATTTGTCGCATTTGGGTATAAATTTAAAGGGTAAGTAAATAAAAGTAGGCATTTAACTTACCAATGGAATAATACGTTGATTAATAGTAACTGAATGTAAAATTAAGGTAGGAATGTTAATGGCAGTTGATAAATGACCTATTTAGTGCAATACCAATTAAATTGCAACTATTGTAAAATTTTAATAGATGGGATTTAGTACAAATGTATATAAATTGATAGAATAATATGTAGTAAAGTGGATTTAGTTAGAATTACATGAAAAGATGGTTAAGATTTATAAGTTATAATTGAATGTAAACATGAATATTTGGTAATTAATTTAAAATAAGAAGAATGAATGTAAATGTTATAACTTGGTTGCAAAATTTATATACGGAAGTGGATGAAAATATGAATTTATTTAATGTACTCATTATGTATAATGAGATAAAACATAAATTAATGTAATTAAAGATGATGTAGGTTGATAAGTATTCATAAAGGTTGTGTTGATGAAAACGTTATTTTCATTTTAAATTTGGGCATAGAATGTTGCGCCTGTAGTACGCATTCTTAAAATTTTACCTTAGCTATAAATGGACAAATTAAACAATAGGCGAAAAATTCTAAGTGGTAAATGAATATTATTTCTAGCCATATTTTCTTTGGCTTAAATCACGCAACTTCTCTAGAATTCAAAAACTCACATTCAAAATTTTATTGCATCCCATGTTGTTTCAATCAAATTCTTGCCTCCTTTATGAACGCCTTCCCTCTTTATCTTATGTTGCATTTTCAAATGTTTGTCAAGTAGTCCTAGCCATTTCTTTGTATAAATCAATGCAAGTTTTTTTAATAAGAAAATTTTCTTATATAACACGTTTCTCTTTCATAAATCATTCAAATGTGGTATGGAATCTTTGTTTTAGCAATAGCCTTTCAAATTCAATCATTCAAAATTAATTACTGCTGCTGACCGTGCCTCATTCAATCAAGGCAAATTTTCGTGTAAACACAAATTTACTTCCTCCTTTATTTTCGCATTACACTTTATCAAATATTTCTTGCAATGCAAAATTTCTTCTTTGAATAAAAGCGCACACCCGTTGATAATAAAGAAATCATTTTTCCTTTAGCGTTCAAAAATTTTAAATCAGTGTTTGCCTTAAATTTCGCACGCATTAATTTGTGCTTTCCCACTTTAGCAACCTGAAGTTCACACATAAAATATTTGAAATTGCAAAGCCTACCGAAATAAAATTTATTACTTGCTGTTTTTCCCCTCCCACCGATATCAAACGTATAATTTTTTGCTAAATTATTAAACGGGCAAATTTTTTCCCAAATTTCCTTATCTGTTTCAAAGAAAATATAATTGCTTACCGTATTCTTTCGCTGATTAATTCATACCCGCTGCAATTATTTACTCTAATAAATTCTTGCTATTTCTTATTTTCAATCAACACAAAATCCTCGCTTGCCTATTGTTTTACCTCAATCACCGCAAGTTCCATCTTTTAAATTATACACGTTCAAAATTTCATGCTTCTTACCGTTTAAAAATATTGTGCTTGCCGTTTCTTTCCCCTTAATTCACGCAATCTCCACTGATTAAAATTTATGTCCACTACAAATATTGCTCCAATCAAATCAACATATTTTCTTCCTTAATTTAAAACGTATGAATGTTTACCAATAAAAATATTTTCCTCCCTTGATTTGCGCTTCCTATGTTATATATATAAATCGAGTGGACGAAAAATTCCATCATTCACTGCATTTGGTTTCTCCTCTTCTTCCTTGCGTGCGTGAGAATCAGTGTAACAACCCGGCATTCCGTACCCATTTTCTTATCGTCTCTTGACGATTTAATCTGGGAACGAATAGCTTCTGGCATTTTAATCAAATTGAAATTCAGGGATAAAATTTTGTTATTCGCTATTTGGAATTTTTAAAGCCGTTCTAAATGTTGAACGAGCTTTAGAAAGATTCGTTAAGTGTCGTTTGGGTTTAAACAATAATCTCGGCCCATGATCTTTTGTTTTGAAACCGTGATTTCACTCAACACCCAAACAACCCATCTCCTTTCCCCTTTTTTTCATTCAATTGCGTTCAACCCGATTCAATTTTCTTTTGCTTGTGAAATAATGGCGGCTGAGAAAAACTTCTCTCGTTCGATCTGGAAAGATTAAGGCTTTTGTCTTGTTCGTTCTTTCAATGCTTGCTAGGCCTTTCGTTCGCTCTGATCTTCGGGCTTTGTATGTCGAAGCATGCGATGGTTTCGATTGGATGATTTTCGATGTCGCCTGTCTCGATCGAAGTTTCTGCTCTTCGTGCTCGCTCGTAGAAGAAGCTCCTCTGTGGTGACTCTGGCTTCGTCTTCGCTTCCATGGCAAAGGTGAGTTAAACTCACATCTAATTCGAACTGTTACATGATTATCTTGACTTCGTTCGTATGTTCGATTTTCGTGACTTGGGATTTAAGTGGTTTAGTAATTGATGGTTCGCTTAATTTGGGTTTGAACCCCTCGTCTTCATTCGTATATGGTCTTTGAATTGTGATGGTTCAGGTTTCTCAACTTGTTCGATTTCGTTCAATGTTGTTGTTTTTTTTCTGCTCTGCCACGCGATCTTCGTTTTGAATTTTTGAAATGATCAATGCTTTCTTCGATTTTTGGTATGGCCGTTGTTTTCCTTGGCTTTGAAGGATTTCGTGAGTTGTCTCGGTTTCATGGCTTACTGTCGAATTACATTGTCCATTGCTTTATCTCGTGACACCCACTAACTTCTATCACTTGATTGTGTGAAGGAAATTCCATGACTTTGTCTTATAGTTAGTGATCACCATTGCTTTGATAGTGGTTCTGACCGTTCCAATGTTTTGGGCCTTTGCCTTTTGCTTTGGTACCGTGCCTTATTCTCAACGGTGATACCTAAACTACCCCGTTTTGCTGTTGTACCATGTTGTATTGAATTTGATACCATTCCGGTTGAACTTTTGATGTTCGTTGGCCTTGAGTTGAACCTATTTTGAGACTTGGGTTTGACCTTGGTTTGATGTGTTAGCTGAGCTTATTTGTGTAGTCTTCATCTTGTTCAGTAGTACAGCAGAGTTTAACAAGTCTCTGTTATTTACTTTTGCCATAAAAGCAACATTATAGTGTTCTTCACTGTTTGCATTTGCATACCACTGTAATTCTATCACCTGTGACTCGAGTTCTTTACTTGATGTCATTTGAGCTCCTTCATGATATTTTCATGTTATTGCTACACTTGTATGTGTCGTTCACCATTGATACAATGTTTTAGTTACATCTTTTGATCTGCACATCCAGGTGCCTTCTCTGTCTCATTTATTCTTTTGGTTCCACTGCACAACTTTGAGCCTTCTTGCTTATGCTCAGATCATTTCGAGTTTGGGCTTGCATCTGAGTTTTTGTGCAGTTTGCCTTGTATTTTGTTGTGGTCGCAGTCCCATTTTTGTTGCAAATTTGGACTGTATATATATTGATTGGAGCCTTTTGTTGTTCTACTACAACTTTGGTTTGCATAACTGATGTGCAGTAGCCAGTTGCACTTGTCCTGTCTTCTTGTTTATTCCTGAGCACTTCGACCTATTGCACACATTGCTGTTGTAGATGTTGATGTTGTATTTGTTCGACTTGGCATTTGATCTGTAGTTGGTCTGTAGCATGATATTGCATTTGCACTGACTTCTTTGTGGTTTAGTTTCATACTACTGTCACTTGTTTCGAGCTCATATACATGTTTTACAGTTGCATTCCTGTATATGTGTTCTGATATTTTTGGGTTGACTTGAGTAGTGCTATTTGCTTCCATGTCTGATTTAGTGGTTCATATGGTTGGTGTACTTGAGTCACTTTGGTATTGAGTTGCTTCCTTTACTTTGACATTTTATTTCAAGTGTCCCTGTCTTTGTAATGTTCATCTGATTTATGGTCTTACTGTCTCCATTCAAAGAAATATTGTTGCAGTGAGCTCTTTCGTTGCTGCACTGCCTTGTTCTCGAATCGGATACATCGCATTGATGCCTTGTATCATTTGCATTTTTTCATTTTGATTCACTGATGGCATTTGGATTGTATTTGAGTTGTCATCAGTTGCATGCATTCCTCTGCATTCATTGTTGTCCACCTTGGTTTCACTGCTTTGACTTGTCTGTCCTGTGATTGCCACTGTGATTGCCACTGACACTTGATCTTGCTGTGACATTGTGACTTGGTTCACTTTGTCACTGCACATCTACATATGCTTGACCTATTTCTATTGTAGTTGTACTTGGGTATACACTGCATATCCATGTGTCATTTTCGCTTGCATCTGTTCATCTCTGAGCACTTGCTGACCTGCTGCATTTTCGTAGCAGTTTTACCCTTGTCCCTTGTGGTGACTTTATACTCTGTTGTGGCGAGGCAGTGCACGCGTGCGTGCACTGCAGCCACACCGAATTGACAGATTTTAATCGATATCTCTTTTATTCTTAATTCATCGACCTGTTGCGTAATTCGTAGGCTGTATTGGCGAGGCAGTACACGTTAGCGTGTACTGCAGCCAATTAGCATTGATATTTTTAAATTGACATTTCAATTATTTAAACTGCTTTGGATTTCTGTTTCGTGGATTAACACTGTTTAGTGATATATCTGCCGTTATCCGGTTCTTTTATCGAGAAGTTGGATATACGATATTTCTGTGACTGTCATCTATATTGAGATTGATTATTATTGCTTCTATGCTCTAATAACTGATTTTGAATTAGACTGACCCGAGTATTATTTTCTTTTGAATGTAATACTCGGGTCAGACCGAGTATTTACAGGTTGTAGATTTTTAGCTTTGGGTTGCTGCTAGAGCTATGAAGACTTTTTATATCATTTGAAGTGGTCTTCGTCTTGTTGTAGTAGTCAGTGTGTCTGTTTTAAGATGATAATGTATTCATGTATATTAGTCGATAATGTACTTGTATATATAACTTCTTGAGTCGACAGTTGTAGTTGTATCATTTGTATTGTGTCAAATGTATTGTAACTGATATCAGTTATTGTATGTATGAGACTTTTCGTTCCATCTTTATTCCGCATTTATGTTATCTGTGTTATTTTTATATCTATTGTCCTAAACTATTATAGCCACTGTGTAGTAGCTTTGAGTTTGTATCGGTATGTCGGTATTCCTCTAAAAATGAAATGCAATGTTTTATTATCTGACATATCGGTGCTCGCACAAGGCAATTACATAGATGGTCGCTCCTCAACAGCCTTATTCTCCGTGCTAGTTGACAGCACTACACCGTAGTGTTCTTGGCTAGTGTGGGTATAGAGGTGGGGCGTCACAGCTTGGTATCAGAGCCTGGGGTTTAGGACAATTATAAAACATAACTTAGATGGAGCATGTGTTACAACTATTTGTCGATGTTTTATCTCTCATCTTTACATATGATTATTTTTGACTGTTAGGTATGAATTCCTAACGCTTATTCTTGTGTTTTCGGCTCTGAATTGATTTAGCCGACGTTGATTTTGTTCGAATCTCAGCGATTTTGAACTTGATATTTTGTGTTTTTCCTCATCTTGAATTCCATTCGACTTCGGTCACTTGTTTTTGGGAAATTGCTGATTTCTTGATTTTCAAGACTCTGATTTTGTTTGCCGTTGGTTTCTTTGATAATGATGATTGATTCATTTTGTACTCGACTGCGGCTATTAATTGTTGGCTTCGACATTAACTTGATTCTTACTTTAGTTGAAGTCATTTATGCATTTCTGCTCGATTTTCTTTGTTTTTCCAGTTGATAATCGATTCTTCTTCTCTTATTAGTTGTTATCACCTTTATTGATTTTGATAACTTCTATTTCTGGAATTTTTGGTATTCCTACTTTGATGAATTTGGAATCGAATTCTTTGGATTCTATTCACATCTTCGTATGTGAATTCTTGTGATTGATTGTTTCTACAATCATTTTTGTGATTTGTCACTTTAAAAATATAAAGGTTTTCTATACTAGTAGTAAATATTAAAATCCCTTTTTCCAAACGATTTCAAAACTATTTTACTACAAAGTTCTTTTTCTTGAACCGTTTTCCAATCTATTAGTATATACAAGCCTTTATTTCACTCGTATGAGAAATTGAATTAAATGGCCTAGTAAAACAAGTGGTATGAAACGCTTGCGTTTACTTCGTCGGTTAGCTCTTGGACTTGTTCGATTGAACCCTTTTTGTGACAATTTCTTAGTGAAGATTTACAGCTTGTTCGTAAATATTTAAGTTAAGCAAGTGGTTATGGGACATGAAGCTAAACTCATATATTTACTAGCTTGGTGTGATTGACACTTCCTTATGATCATGACGATCATTTTTGTGATTTAGACTAGCGATTGTGCGATGTCTCTTCGTCCGTGTGTCGGACTTGCCTTCGGGCCATCCGTGTGTTCGGAAAATTAAATGGATAGCTTTCCATCCGTGTGTTCGGAAAATTAAATGGATAGCTTTCCATCCGTGTGTTCGGAAAATTAAATGGATAGCTTTCCATCCGTGTGTTCGGAAAATTAAATAAATAGCTTTCCATTCTTTTTTTCTTAAAATTAAATGGATAGCTTTCCATCCGTGTGTTCGGAAAATTAAATAAATAGCTTTCCATCCGTGTGTTCGGAAAATTAAATAAATAGCTTTCCATCCGTGTGTTCGGAAAATTAAATAAATAGCTTCCCATCCGTGTGTTCGTAAAATTAAATGGATAGCTTCCATGAGATAGTTTCTCGTCCGTATGCTCGGACTTCCTCCTTCTTTGTGTTTTCTGGATTTCGTGTGTAGATTTCTAGAATATGTGTTTTCTGGATTTCTTGTGATGATTTCTGGAATTTTGTGCTTCACCAATTTTCGTGATTTCTATTGATATGTTTATCAATTTTTGTGCATTGGTGAATTCATGTGTTATTGACTTGTTATGAATACAAGTTTAGGGTATGATATCCCTTTCTATCTTTGAGAAGATTCTTGTGACATTTTTGATGAATGAAAATTCATTTGGCATTATATTTTGATGCCAGTTATTTTGATGAGATTTTGACGTGTTAACTTCAGTACTCGTCAATTTTGAAATGGATTTACAAGCGGTTCTCCCGCAATACTGATATTGCTAATTTAATCACATGTTTTCAAAATTCTTTATTTTTAAAAGTTGTTTCAAAAATATAAATTAAAATTGTTTTCAAAAATCTTTACAGTTACATTTTCAAAAGAACGAGGAAGCGATTTAAACGTTTCAGAAAAAGCGAGGACTATGACCCCTTTCTTTTACTGATTCGCTTAATTCCGGACTTGTCCGTTTGAGAATGTGAAATGTTATTTTTAAAACACACAATTCTGCACTTTCAAGAAAACGATAAAGAGATTTAAACGATTTAGCAAAAGTAAGGAGTATGAAACCATACTTTTACTACTTCGGTTAATTCCGGACTCGTTAATTGAATATTTATGACTTCTGATTATCGTTTTGATAATCAGATGTTTGTGTTTCTGATTATCGTTTTTGATAATCAGATATTTGTGAAATTTGATTATCATTTGAGATAATTAAATATTTTTCGATTTGATTAATCGAATATTTGTGTTTTGATTATCATTTTTGATAATCAGATATTTGTGAAATTTGATTATCGTTTGAGATAATTAAATATTTTTCGATTTGATTAATCGAATATTTGTGTTTCTGATTATCGTTTTTGATAATCAGATATTTGTGAAATTTGATTATCGTTTAAGATAATTAAATATTTTTCGATTTGATTAATCGAATATTTGTGTTTCTGATTATCGTTTTTGATAATCAGATATTTGTGAAATTTGATTATCATTTGAGATAATTAAATATTTTTCGATTTGATTAATCGAATATTTGTGTTTCTGATTATCGTTTTTGATAATCAGATATTTGTGAAATTTGATTATCGTTTAAGATAATTAAATATTTTTCGATTTGATTAATCGAATATTTGTGTTTCTGATTATCGTTTTTGATAATCAGATATTTGTGAAATTTGATTATCATTTGAGATAATTAAATATTTTTCGATTTGATTAATCGAATATTTGTGTTCTGATTATCGTTTTTGATAATCAGATATTTGTGAAATTTGATTATCATTTGAGATAATTAAATATTTTTCGATTTGATTAATCGAATATTTGTGTTTCTGCTTATCGTTTTTGATAATCAGATATTTTTGAAAATTCAATTATCGTTTTTGATGATTGAATATTTGCGATTTTGAGATTTGAGCTTCGTTTTTTTTTCTCTGACGATTTAGGTGAGTAATTTGATTTACTCACATTCAATTCGTGCAGTACGTGATTTCTGCTCTGATTCCTTTTCTTTCAATTGCTAGAACTCGATTGATTCTTGCTTTCGATAGTCGTCTGATTTTGACTCCTTGATCCCCACGATGATGATTCTTTTGATTTGAATCAGTCGAACCTTTTTGATTCTATATCTGATACTTCCATAATTCTAATGCTTCCCTATTGGCATTTTCTTTGCTTATGCATTCGACATTGTTATGTTCTTATGGTTGTTACCTCTTTCCCACTTATCCCATAGGATTGCGAGGACGCAATTTCTTTAAGAAGGGGAGTCTGTAACAACCCGGCATTCCGTACCCATTTTCTTATCGTCTCTTGACGATTTAATCTGGGAACGAATAGCTTCTGGCATTTTAATCAAATTGAAATTCAGGGATAAAATTTTGTTATTCGCTATTTGGAATTTTTAAAGCCGTTCTAAATGTTGAACGAGCTTTAGAAAGATTCGTTAAGTGTCGTTTGGGTTTAAACAATAATCTCGGCCCATGATCTTTTGTTTTGAAACCGTGATTTCACTCAACACCCAAACAACCCATCTCCTTTCCCCTTTTTTTCATTCAATTGCGTTCAACCCGATTCAATTTTCTTTTGCTTGTGAAATAATGGCGGCTGAGAAAAACTTCTCTCGTTCGATCTGGAAAGATTAAGGCTTTTGTCTTGTTCGTTCTTTCAATGCTTGCTAGGCCTTTCGTTCGCTCTGATCTTCGGGCTTTGTATGTCGAAGCATGCGATGGTTTCGATTGGATGATTTTCGATGTCGCCTGTCTCGATCGAAGTTTCTGCTCTTCGTGCTCGCTCGTAGAAGAAGCTCCTCTGTGGTGACTCTGGCTTCGTCTTCGCTTCCATGGCAAAGGTGAGTTAAACTCACATCTAATTCGAACTGTTACATGATTATCTTGACTTCGTTCGTATGTTCGATTTTCGTGACTTGGGATTTAAGTGGTTTAGTAATTGATGGTTCGCTTAATTTGGGTTTGAACCCCTCGTCTTCATTCGTATATGGTCTTTGAATTGTGATGGTTCAGGTTTCTCAACTTGTTCGATTTCGTTCAATGTTGTTGTTTTTTTTTCTGCTCTGCCACGCGATCTTCGTTTTGAATTTTTGAAATGATCAATGCTTTCTTCGATTTTTGGTATGGCCGTTGTTTTCCTTGGCTTTGAAGGATTTCGTGAGTTGTCTCGGTTTCATGGCTTACTGTCGAATTACATTGTCCATTGCTTTATCTCGTGACACCCACTAACTTCTATCACTTGATTGTGTGAAGGAAATTCCATGACTTTGTCTTATAGTTAGTGATCACCATTGCTTTGATAGTGGTTCTGACCGTTCCAATGTTTTGGGCCTTTGCCTTTTGCTTTGGTACCGTGTCTTATTCTCAACGGTGATACCTGAACTACCCCGTTTTGCTGTTGTACCATGTTGTATTGAATTTGATACCATTCCGGTTGAACTTTTGATGTTCGTTGGCCTTGAGTTGAACCTATTTTGAGACTTGGGTTTGACCTTGGTTTGATGTGTTAGCTGAGCTTATTTGTGTAGTCTTCATCTTGTTCAGTAGTACAGCAGAGTTTAACAAGTCTCTGTTATTTACTTTTGCCATAAAAGCAACATTATAGTGTTCTTCACTGTTTGCATTTGCATACCACTGTAATTCTATCACCTGTGACTCGAGTTCTTTACTTGATGTCATTTGAGCTCCTTCATGATATTTTCATGTTATTGCTACACTTGTATGTGTCGTTCACCATTGATACAATGTTTTAGTTACATCTTTTGATCTGCACATCCAGGTGCCTTCTCTGTCTCATTTATTCTTTTGGTTCCACTGCACAACTTTGAGCCTTCTTGCTTATGCTCAGATCATTTCGAGTTTGGGCTTGCATCTGAGTTTTTGTGCAGTTTGCCTTGTATTTTGTTGTGGTCGCAGTCCCATTTTTGTTGCAAATTTGGACTGTATATATATTGATTGGAGCCTTTTGTTGTTCTACTGCAACTTTGGTTTGCATAACTGATGTGCAGTAGCCAGTTGCACTTGTCCTGTCTTCTTGTTTATTCCTGAGCACTTCGACCTGTTGCACACATTGCTGTTGTAGATGTTGATGTTGTAGTTGTTCGACTTGGCATTTGATCTGTAGTTGGTCTGTAGCATGATATTGCATTTGCACTGACTTCTTTGTGGTTTAGTTTCATACTACTGTCACTTGTTTCGAGCTCATATACATGTTTTACAGTTGCATTCCTGTATATGTGTTCTGATATTTTTGGGTTGACTTGAGCAGTGCTATTTGCTTCCATGTCTGATTTAGTGGTTCATATGCTTGGTGTACTTGAGTCACTTTGGTATTGAGTTGCTTCCTTTACTTTGACATTTTATTTCAAGTGTCCCTGTCTTTGTAATGTTCATCTGATTTATGGTCTTACTGTCTCCATTCAAAGAAATATTGTTGCAGTGAGCTCTTTCGTTGCTGCACTGCCTTGTTCTCGAATCGGATACATCGCATTGATGCCTTGTATCATTTGCATTTTTTCATTTTGATTCACTGATGGCATTTGGATTGTATTTGAGTTGTCATCAGTTGCATGCATTCCTCTGCATTCATTGTTGTCCACCTTGGTTTCACTGCTTTGACTTGTCTGTCCTGTGATTGCCACTGTGATTGCCACTGACACTTGATCTTGCTGTGACATTGTGACTTGGTTCACTTTGTCACTGCACATCTACATATGCTTGACCTATTTCTATTGTAGTTGTACTTGGGTATACACTGCATATCCATGTGTCATTTTCGCTTGCATCTGTTCATCCCTGAGCACTTGCTGACCTGCTGCATTTTCGTAGCAGTTTTACCCTTGTCCCTTGTGGTGACTTTATACTCTGTTGTGGCGAGGCAGTGCACGCGTGCGTGCACTGCAGCCACACCGAATTGACAGATTTTAATCGATATCTCTTTTATTCTTAATTCATCGACCTGTTGCGTAATTCGTAGGCTGTATTGGCGAGGCAGTACACGTTAGCGTGTACTGCAGCCAATTAGCATTGATATTTTTAAATTGACATTTCAATTATTTAAACTGCTTTGGATTTCTGTTTCGTGGATTAACACTGTTTAGTGATATATCTGCCGTTATCCGGTTCTTTTATCGAGAAGTTGGATATACGATATTTCTGTGACTGTCATCTATATTGAGATTGATTATTATTGCTTCTATGCTCTAATAACTGATTTTGAATTAGACTGACCCGAGTATTATTTTCTTTTGAATGTAATACTCGGGTCAGACCGAGTATTTACAGGTTGTAGATTTTTAGCTTTGGGTTGCTGCTAGAGCTATGAAGACTTTTTATATCATTTGAAGTGGTCTTCGTCTTGTTGTAGTAGTCAGTGTGTCTGTTTTAAGATGATAATGTATTCATGTATATTAGTCGATAATGTACTTGTATATATAACTTCTTGAGTCGACAGTTGTAGTTGTATCATTTGTATTGTGTCAAATGTATTGTAACTGATATCAGTTATTGTATGTATGAGACTTTTCGTTCCATCTTTATTCCGCATTTATGTTATCTGTGTTATTTTTATATCTATTGTCCTAAACTATTATAGCCACTGTGTAGTAGCTTTGAGTTTGTATCGGTATGTCGGTATTCCTCTAAAAATGAAATGCAATGTTTTATTATCTGACATATCGGTGCTCGCACAAGGCAATTACATAGATGGTCGCTCCTCAACAGCCTTATTCTCCGTGCTAGTTGACAGCACTACACCGTAGTGTTCTTGGCTAGTGTGGGTATAGAGGTGGGGCGTCACAATCAGTAGCATCAGGTAATGGCTACAACTGTATTTCCTTCTTTTGTTTTTCCATTGTTCTGTTCAAACTACTCCACCGCATGACAAATGCCTAACTTCTTTCCCCTCCTCTCTGATCTACTCGTGCATTGCCGAGCATCTCTGATACAGTTTTAGCCTAGCACTTGAATATTTATTTTATCACCACCTGTATATTGTTATCCTCCTTAAGACAAACATTTCTTTACCATGTAATTTGAAAGGGTTTTTAAAGTGTTTAAACTCTGTTTAAGTTAAATTGAATTCATTTTACATCTCCTTTTTGAAATGAAAATTTTAAAGTAAATTCAAAAGTAAATTGTTTTCAAATGTTTTTTTTTTGGAATGTTTTTATCTTAAAGTTAAATTAAGATTTAATGATTTGAAATTAATTAAATTTTGTTTTCGAACAGTTAAATCGCTATAATGTTTACATACGATATCCGATTTACGCACGGTTTCTTTTATTAGGATCATATTGAAATTCCGGACTTGACGATGCTGTTTGGACGAATTCTGAGATAGTCAAATTTTGGGTTTAAATTGGATTTATATTCAATTTAAATTCAAAAGGTGAGTGTTTTAACCCACTCACAACTTCTAAGATTTCTTATGTTTGTTAAATTAAATTTTGATGTGAGTTAAATTTTATCTATGATTGTTTGGGCATATATTTAATCATCATCTCAGTTAGATAGCATTTATTTAAATTAAATTGTTATTTAATTTTATTATTGCATATAATTTGCCAGTTAAATTTATTTATTATTGCATATAAACTGCCAGTTGAACAGTTATTAATTTTTATTGAATATAAACTATTCTTTGATGTCTGTTATATTTTATATGCTTTATATTGATGTTTTGTTTAAATTGGATGATGATTGTAATAAATGGTTGTTTATTGATATTTGGATGAATGGATGCTATATTTTATATTGTATAAACTGCAAGTTATTATGCATTTTCATTTCATTCGGGATTGCGGTTTGAAATGATATATAACCGTAAACTTTTATTTTTAAATTACGGATTGAAATGATAAATATCCGTATCACTTGACCATAGGATAGAAAATTATATACAGGCACCGTGGTCTATATATAAAAAATATTTTAAAGTGATTTTCTATGGTTTGGAAAGAAATATACGGTTTAATAAATATTAAATTTTGATATTATATAAATATTATTTTATATATAGTTAAATTCTAAAATTTAAGCTATGTGTAACTTGGTGATGTTTTAAGTTTGATTTACGAATATTTCAAGTTTGAGCTTTATTTAAGGGATATTGAATTTATTAAATAAATATTTCTAAACTAAATAATAGTGAATTGAATTAAGGTATATATAAGATTATCATATTTGGTTGGGAATTTTGGAATATTTAAAGACTGGAAATATATCAAAATTGAAATGTTTTATTGAAATTAAGGTATTATTGTTTTCAAAGTATTAGTTTTCGAAATTGTTATAACTTTGAAAGTAATATGGTTTGAAAAATGAATTTATTTGAAATAGAATTTATTTAAGAATTATCTGTGAATATATTGATTGGAAACCTATTGAAATTAAAAATTTAGAATATGACTTCAAAATGTGGTTTGGGTTTAAGATGATTTAAAAGAATATTTCAAGTTATCTAAATTAAAGAAAGATTGGTGATTGGAAATTTGGTTTTATTTAAATAATATATTATTGAATTGTTTTGGAAATGGAAAGGATATATTATTGAATTGGGTTTTGAAATGGAAATAATACATTGATAATTTGGGTTTGAAATAGCAATAATATTTTGGGTTTTGAAGTATATACTATTTTGAAATAAAGAATATGTTTTGAAAGGGCAATGATTGTGTTTTTAAAAGTATATATATTTTTAAATGACCACGGTGTTATAATAACGATTGGTTGTTAAAGAGACCGGGATCGGATATGGACATACTCTCTGTCGATACCGAAAACCACTTTGACAACTGTGTACGCGGTGGAGTTTCTAGAATGAAGTAGGATGGTGGCGACGATCCTAAGGTATATACGTGGACCCAACTCCCATGAGTTGGAATAAGGTGGCTAAAATAGGAGCGATCGACGGGCCAAGGAGGTAGCACCTCTGACCGGACACACTTCTTCGATACCATTCTATTACTTGTGATTGATTGGGTGCACCCCTTGATTTGGGAGTGATGTTAGAGGTGGGCTGTAGTGGCTGCTATGCGTCACCACCAGTCCGGATGCGTAATTGGTATATCTACCCTGGCATTGCCTTGTGTGCCGTGTCACCTACCATATCGAGCTTTACTACGAGTTGTGATTTCTCCCGTAGCCTGTAGAGTATCGAGGGTAGCCCCCATTTTGGGAGTATGCTAATACTGGATAGACTACTGGGACTATTACGTGTTAAGGGGAATATTGGGTCACTCCTTTATGCTATTTAAAAGTATGTTTATTTTATATTAGACATTATTATAATAGCGAATATTACTACATAGTATATAGTTTAACGGATCCTTAGGGGATGTAAATCCCGAGCATCTCTTAAGTTACTGCACTCACGTTAGACACTGGATAGGAGATGTCAAATCCCGTAAACATCTTTGACACCGTTCCACTCATATATTTATTGTAACGACCCAGAATTTTGAACAAATTAAATTGAGAATATTTAATTAATTTTAAATATTTGAACGATGATTTAATTTGAATCCCCGATTTTAATTTGAATTTGACGATTTAATTTATAAAATTTAATCTATTGAATCTGGATGAGAATTTAAATCTTCAATTTAAAGTTGAAGAAAAATATTTCAAAAGCTTTTAAAATTCGTATTGATATTACTAAAGATAACAGAAGCTTCAGAATTTAATTTGAAATTGATTTGTTCAGTTTTGAAATTATATCGTTCGAATTGAATTTAAAAATAGCCGTCCGAGGCACAGTCTTGGAATTCGACGAAACCAGTTCCATTGGGCCCGTAACGTTGAATTATTGTTGGGTTTCCAATTTCGTATTTTTCAGAGTTGATACGTGAGCACACAATATATAAACGCGTTAAAGTTTTAACGATATTCAATTTAAATTTGAAATTTAAAATTAAGTCAAATGTCTGCACGTTCATTCCTTTAATCACGCAGTGAATCACGAAAATAATCGAGCAAAGGCATGGCCGAAGTCTCGTTCAAAAGAAAATCGCGTACTTCTACCCCATACCTTCGTTCAAAGATCATATTCAATTCGAAGTCCCCCTCTCTCAATTTGTTCGAACGAAAACAAGAAGAAAAAAATGGCAGCCTCCCTCTTCAGTTTTCTAAATTAAAACAAAATATAAAACGAACGAAATTCCCTCTGCTCTTCCTCATTTCAAAATCAAAGTCGCGCTCGCGTGTTCGTGTATCTGGGGTTGGCATTCGCGTTCGAGCATGGCAGGAGGGATCTCGCGATTTCGAGTTAGGGCACGGCAACGTTGACGCGAGCTAGGGCTCCAGGTAGCGGCGGCGCTCGCGAGATCAATGGGGCGATGGCTGTCGCGAGCAAGAGGAGGTGGCACTCGCGAAGTCAAGGCGGCAGGCGATGGGTTCGAAAATAAAGGTGGGGTCACGGCAGTCGGAGTCGAGCGCGCGAGGCTGAGGACAGGGCGGCATCGATGGTTCGAACTCGAGGAAATGGTGGAGGGGGGTCGCGAATCTGGATGGCAAGTGTTCACGATTGACGAGTGTCTCTGGTATACCCTTGTTTTAATTTAATAATGAGGCATAATTGTTATTTAAGATTCCAACTTAGAAAAATATACTAAGTTATGATATGTATACAATAGATTTCTAAATTTAACAGTAAAACAAATATATATGCAGTTTAAAATTAAAAAGAAGGAATTTGTTTAAAATTTAATCACTAGCTTACTGTTACTTCGGGAAAATGTATTAGGATAATTAGTTTGTTAATTTACTTATTTAGTTAATTTAGTCTTGAGAAAAACAATTTTATTTAAAAGAAGATAGTTTAAATCAATTAATAGTAAATTTAATTTATTAAATAGTAATGGATTTTTCAAGTTAGTTCAAACTAAAAGTGTTAATTTATTTAATCTATTGAAAAGGAAATTTAGTTCAATTTGAAATTCTAGTTAAATAAATTTTTAAAGGAAAATTAGTTAGAATATAATTTTTGGTAAGAAAAAGAAGTTTAATAATAGTTGGATAGATTTAAATTTAAGGATAAGTTAATTTAATCTATTAAAGGAAGATTAGTTTAAATTTAATTTTTACTTGAATCAATTATTAAAGACAATATTGGTTTAAATAAAACTATCAGTTAATTTAACTATTAAAAATGAAATCACCGATGAATCAAAATTATCAAATGAAAATTTATTATTCGATATGTTCGGATATTAATAGAATTGTATAATTATTTATACAAGGTTAATACTGTGAAGACAAAATTGGAATAGAAAATGGATTGCAAAATAAAGCTAAGGTGAGATCTTCTCACTCAAGAATTGAAAAGTGGAATTTTCAGTTATTTATTTGATTTCTATTGGATGTGATATTAGATATAGTAGGATATATATCTATATATATAGCAATATATACATATTGGCATATGTATATATTGGATTGATTGATTTCCCGCCTCGTATAGCGGATGAGACCCTATTGCGCCGTTAGTAAGCGGATTATTTTTATAAAACCCATATACCGCGATATTCCACCTCGAAGTGGAATTGGTATTGTGCTAACGTCTTTGGATGCAGGGAAACAGGTTGGAGGGATCCAACTGGATTCCTCAACAGTAGTTATTTATTTACAGATATTGATATATATTCTGTTCTCATATGATGATATATGATGTTTGATGTGTGATGGACTAATTGGTGCGTTGCATCATTGGATTCAAACGTGTGAAGTTTTAAAAATAACGACTTTTACTTTAAAAGGATTTTTAAAGTGATTTTTGAAAGTAGACGTTTTATTGAATTTTTGAATTGATTTATTTCAAATAAATAAACGTCTAAAATTTTAAAGTTATAAAAGTTAAGATTTTTGTGAAATAAAATCAAAGTGTGATTTTTGAAATAAAAGTTAAGAAATTTATAAAATGGTTTAAGTTGAGATTTTTGAATAACTATAAACGATTTGTATAAAAAGATTTATACAAATTGATATTCATAAATAAAATGTTGGAATTATAAAACGAATTTTTATAAGTGTTAAAATGAAGTATAAATTGGATTTCAGCATTTTAATTGAGATTTTTGAACAAGTAAGAATGGTTAATAGATGAGATTTATACATAGTATAAAAGTAGTTCGGTTATGGTTGAAAATAAGGTTATAAATGAAATCTTATAAGTAATAAGATTTAAAATCTGTGAAGTTTAAAAGAACGATTTCTTTTAAAATAAATGAATTGTAAGTTATTAACTTATAAGATGGACCTTTGGTATATACATTGAGTTATAAATTGAATAGGTCATTAAAGAAGATTTATAAATCGAATTGTTAATAAAGGAGATTTATTAAATCGAAGTTGTTAGAAAATAGAAATAGAAATAGAATTTATAAACGTTGTTTTATAAATTCAAGATCAATTGAATTTGATAAATTAAATAAAGAAGGTTGTTAAAGGAGATATATTCGCGATTTTGGATAGCGAATTATTATTGAAATAAAACGTATAGAAAATAGTGAAATGTAATTAGTGAAGTATATTCACGATTTTGGACAGTGAATATATTTTTAAGTAAAATGGATATGGTTTTGGGAAAGTAATATTTTAGATGAAGTTAATTGTTTTAAAAGATGTTTTAAAACGTGTTAAATATCGAAATCATAGATTTCAACATTTATTGTTGAAATAGACGTTTTTGAGAAATAAGGAAATGATGGACTATAACACTGTTGTTATAGTAAATGATTCCCGAAAGGAAATGTTTTTATGTAGTATTGGGATTTATATACCTAGCTTAATTTCGAATCCCTATACTAGTGATTTTGAGTCGTCGTAACGATGTTTTACGTAACATTCGTTTTGACTCAAATAAATGTACTTAAAAGAATGATTTCCTTAAAGAATGAATTATACTTAATTTTGATTTAAGTATATTGGATATTTTCAAAAGTTGAAAATAAATAGATTTGTGAAATACTTATAATTAAATAAGTATGGAAGTGCTTTTCCAATATGAAACGAAGGGTTTGAAATTTTATCTTTTAAAGATAAATTGAAAAGTGAATATTTGAAAATTTGTTTTCAAACGGTTAAGTGTGGAAATTATATATCTAGTAAAAGATATTTTTGAAGATGAAATAATTTGGAAAATTATTTGGAATCTGATGATGTTGCGCATCTTTATTGATAGTTAAATAACCGACTATCAATAATTACCTTGAATAGGTATTTGTTGTGAATTGGATGAATTTGAATGCCACACTTATTTTTGAATAAGCGCTCACTATTCGGGTTAGCCGGGAAAGGACCATGGGGTCGTATAACCCATTCCGAATATGTGATACGTCGTTATGAATCGCATTTGAAGACCGGTGTTGAAGATCAGATATTTTTGGAAACGGAAGGATTACCGTCGAGTTACTCTACATCGGCTGATCTCCGGTTTAGAGGTTTTATCACCCTTAGTGACGGGAAGTCCTGACGTGATTGAAAATTATCCGGAATTGCAAGGACTTCGTGAGAAGTGCCTTCGGTTCTGTTCGATCCCGGAACAGACTTGTATGGATTGTGTGTCTGACGTTACAATTTGAGATATAAAGCTGATTTCTTTCAAATACATTTCTGTTGGTGGCGGAGAATTTATTCTCTTAGCTTAACACCCTTCTCTGAGACGTACGAGCTCAGAGGTTATGTAGTTGAAATTTATCAGCGATATATCCCAATTTGGTAACGTGGCATACTGAGTGTTGCTGTGAAGTGATCAGTGTTTGATCATTTGCGATATGATCATTTGTTTGATCTTATATCTTTGTGATCATAGGTTGATCATTTTGTTGACCCGAAGCAGGGCTTTGTAGAAAGCGTAGCTTTGTGGACGAGACTTCGTCGAGCCTCACACCCCGGAAATGGTCAAAACAGGAAGGATGCAGCAAGGTTCTAGGGAGTAGCGCCCCTTAGTGTATGTCATTCCTTCTGGATAAAGGTGGTATCATGGTATGGAGCCCAGATACTTAACCTCTGTGGTTGCTGCAAAATTTATTACTTTGTGGTTGTTGCGAATCGGGGATCCTCGGGAAGATCGGTGACGATCGGGGGATGGCATACGCGTGTCAGTAGTTACCTATTTTTGCAGAGGTAACCCGGCCTTGTGTTGGCAGAGATCCGGTTAGGTTCTCGGGTCGTCTATTCCAGGGACGTACCCATCGTGGAAAAGGAAGTTCCTTAGCCTGACCATTTGTTGGAAACCCAAAGAAACAATACGAGCCTTGTACGGTTTTAGTTGTAGAACCTGTCATCTAATATGGCAGCTATAGCAAGCATACTATAATGGTACCTATGCTGGCTAAGATTTATATTGTACTTTCGAAATGTTTCTACACTATGCACTAATAATAATATCAAAAAGAATTTGATTTTTTTGCGTAGTAAGCATCTTTGACTATCATAAGAAGAAATCTCCTCCAAGTCTGCGTTTGCATTGTGTGTGTGGCGGGAGGTCTTATGGTAGTTTCATTTTCCAAAAACATTGCGAATTGACTTTAAAATTTTTCTGTTGTTTATTTTAAAGATAAATAACTGTTTTACGATCTCACACCAGTCACCATGACTGACTCGGAGTTTATTGTTCCCTCCTAAACTCTGGGTGCCCACCAATTTCCACACGGGCAGCCTAGAGTTATATTATCAGGATATTCTGGATATTCTGGAGCTTTGGAAGAAAGCTGGATGACGAGACGTAGTATTTGTATCTAATAATATTTATTCCGCTGTGTATTCTGTATGAGGACAAGTTTATATAACTGTCCATTGTTGTATATTGACTCTGATTGATGTATGTATAAACTGATATAGTTCTTTGTTTAAAAAGACTATTGATTATCTATTATATGTTATTCCGCTGCGATGTGTAAGATTCTGATATTGTTTTCTGTTCTGTTGTTCTTCTCCATTCTCTCTTTCTTCTCTTTTTCTTCTATCTTTTCTTCCTCCTCTTCTTTTAAATATTAAAGTTCGCGTTTCCGCCATCCGATTGTTCGGCAATTGCTACAGTGGACGTAGCAGTGTCGGGTTTTCGGAAGACGGATTTGCGGGTCTTTACAGTTGGTATCAGAGCATATGGTTAAGTGACAACCCTGCTCTGTTGGGTGTTACTCATTAGAGATAGAGTCAGTAGTACTCTAGAATGAGTTGAGTGTAATAATAGATATGAGCGCGTATTTGTTATTGAATATAAAATTGTTTTGTATTGTGATGATTGGTTTATTGAGTGGCATATGAACCTTCGTCGGCACAGTCTGCAAAACTGTATCGAAGGGGTTTCTAAACACCCGAATAGAACAATTCGGCACAGTATTGTTTTAAAATAGGGTGAATGAAATAATTTTGCCCAAAACTATTTTTGTATAGAAAAGAAATGATTTTTCTATGAATTACTACAGTATATGGTTGCATGGATGTTAGGAAGTAATAATAGTGAATTATCATCACTAAAATTGAAATCATAACTCCAAAGTTAAGAGATGAATTCACATACAAATGAAATTTAAGAATGTAAATTATAATTGTGACTTATAATTTAAAACAGAATTCCAGAGAAGTTTTTGGAAATGTTTTGAAAAGAATCTGAAAATTTTGGAGATTTGGAAGTTTAAATCTTTTTGGTTTGAAAATGATTTTTCAAAGGATTTGATATTGTGGAAAATTGTTTTAGAGAGTGAAAAGCTCTAAACTCTTTTCGGTCGCTGGAAAATAATTCCGATGATGATCGCGACATCACCGGTGTTCATTTTCGGGTTTCCAAAAGAGGAATTGCTGCCAAATTGTTTTAAATGAAAGTTGTTTGGAAAATTGAGTTTTGTTTTGAAAATTCAAAAGATAAATTTGAATTGTTTTCAAAATGGTTTTGAAAGGTTGAAAAGACTCTGGAATACTTTATAAGAATATTTATGGAATATTATTGAATTGATAACTTATACAAATAGAAATTGTTAATGTAAAATATGTAAATGTGATTGGAATTAAAGTTCATTAACAAATGAAATCTATAAATGTGAATTGAAAGTATAAGGAAATAAATTCATATATGAATAAAATGGTGAATATAAATTGTAAATGAATTTATAAATGAAAATAAAATTCCTTAATAAAATGGAATTGTGAATGTGAATGTATAAATGATTGTATAAATCAAGATGTAAATAAGTTGATAACTTATAGAATATTTGAAATCTGATTGGAATGAAATTCAAATTGAAGACGAATGAATTAGTAATTGGAACTAATTTAAGATAGTGCAGTTGTAAATGACAGATAATTGATAAAATTCAATATTTCAGAATTGAAAGTAAATTGAATCCAAATTAGATTGGAATTGTGAATTGAACTCAAATGAGAAATTGAAATGTGAAATTGAATTCAAATAAAATTTGAAATGTAAAATTGAAGATAATGGATATAACTTCAATAGTGAACTAAAGATGATATAAGTAGTTTATATTGAAATTTTTGTAATAGAATTTACAAAATGGTTTGAATATGTAACTAGATATTATGGCTAGTAGGATATACAGGTGTTATAAAGGAATTGGAATTTTGATTTCGAAGATAAATTTGAATTGCTCGAAAAGGTATGTATTTAAATTCGAATATGAGATTTGATGACTTATTTCTCTAGCCGCTTGGCTTTTTCTTTTTCTTTTTGAAATCTGAGAGTCCGTAGGGACGTTTTGTAGTAGTGCCATGTTAGCCGCGCAAAGGAGACGTTGGCGAAATTTTTCGGAAATTTAGGGCGTTAGAAAATTTTTGAGAAATTTTGAAAGTTTAAAATTTGAATTTAAACTTAAATTTGAATAGAGTAGTAAAACAATGTTGTTTGGAAACTTATAAATTGAGTTGGAAAATTTAGTTGAATTGATAACGAATCTTTAGTAGAAAGATTTGTTTTGAAAATTTGATAAAACTATTGGATTGTGAAAAATAGTAGACAAGTTAAGGACTTTTTCTTCCTGACTTGTAATTTCGGGACGAAATTCTTTTAAGGAGGGAAGTCTGTAACGACCCAGAATTTTGAACAAATTAAATTGAGAATATTTAATTAATTTTAAATATTTGAACGATGATTTAATTTGAATCCCCGATTTTAATTTGAATTTGACGATTTAATTTATAAAATTTAATCTATTGAATCTGGATGAGAATTTAAATCTTCAATTTAAAGTTGAAGAAAAATATTTCAAAAGCTTTTAAAATTCGTATTGATATTACTAAAGATAACAGAAGCTTCAGAATTTAATTTGAAATTGATTTGTTCAGTTTTGAAATTATATCGTTCGAATTGAATTTAAAAATAGCCGTCCGAGGCACAGTCTCGGAATTCGACGAAACCAGTTCCATTGGGTCCGTAACGTTGAATTATTGCTGGGTTTCCAATTTCGTATTTTTCAGAGTTGATACGTGAGCACACGATATATAAACGCGTTAAAGTTTTAACGATATTCAATTTAAATTTGAAATTTAAAATTAAGTCAAATGTCTGCACGTTCGTTCCTTTAATCACGCAGTGAATCACGAAAATAATCGAGCAAAGGCATGGCCGAAGTCTCGTTCAAAAGAAAATCGCGTACTTCTACCCCATACCTTCGTTCAAAGATCATATTCAATTCGAAGTCCCCCTCTCTCAATTTGTTCGAACGAAAACAAGAAGAAAAAAATGGCAGCCTCCCTCTTCAGTTTTCTAAATTAAAACAAAATATAAAACGAACGAAATTCCCTCTGCTCTTCCTCATTTCAAAATCAAAGTCGCGCTCGCGTGTTCGTGTATATGGGGTTGGCATTCGCGTTCGAGCCTGGCAGGAGTGATCTCACGATTTCGAGTTAGGGCACGGCAACGTTGACGCGAGCTAGGGATCCAGGTAGCGGCGGCGCTCGCGAGATCAATGGGGCGATGGCTGTCGCGAGCAAGAGGAGGTGGCACTCGAGAAGTCAAGGCGGCAGGCGATGGGTTCGAAAATAAAGGTGGGGTCACGGCAGTCGGAGTCGAGCGCGCGAGGCTGAGGACAGGGCGGCATCGATGGTTCGAACTCGAGGAAATGGTGGAGGGGGGTCGCGAATCTGGATGGCAAGTGTTCACGATTGACGAGTGTCTCTGGTATACCCTTGTTTTAATTTAATAATTAGGCATAATTGTTATTTAAGATTCCAACTTAGAAAAATATACTAAGTTATGATATGTATACAATAGATTTCTAAATTTAACAGTAAAACAAATATATATGCAGTTTAAAATTAAAAAGAAGGAATTTGTTTAAAATTTAATCACTAGCTTACTGTTACTTCGGGAAAATGTATTAGGATAATTAGTTTGTTAATTTACTTATTTAGTTAATTTAGTCTTGAGAAAAACAATTTTATTTAAAAGAAGATAGTTTAAATCAATTAATAGTAAATTTAATTTATTAAATAGTAATGGATTTTTCAAGTTAGTTCAAACTAAAAGTGTTAATTTATTTAATCTATTGAAAAGGAAATTTAGTTCAATTTGAAATTCTAGTTAAATAAATTTTTAAAGGAAAATTAGTTAGAATATAATTTTTGGTAAGAAAAAGAAGTTTAATAATAGTTGGATAGATTTAAATTTAAGGATAAGTTAATTTAATCTATTAAAGGAAGATTAGTTTAAATTTAATTTTTACTTGAATCAATTATTAAAGACAATATTGGTTTAAATAAAACTATCAGTTAATTTAACTATTAAAAATGAAATCACCGATGAATCAAAATTATCAAATGAAAATTTATTATTCGATATGTTCGGATATTAATAGAATTGTATAATTATTTATACAAGGTTAATACTGTGAAGACAAAATTGGAATGGAAAATGGATTGCAAAATAAAGCTAAGGTGAGATCTTCTCACTCAAGAATTGAAAAGTGGAATTTTCAGTTATTTATTTGATTTCTATTGGATGTGATATTAGATATAGTAGGATATATATCTATATATATAGCAATATATACATATTGGCATATGTATATATTGGATTGATTGATTTCCCGCCTCGTATAGCGGATGAGACCCTATTGCGCCGTTAGTAAGCGGATTATTTTTATAAAACCCATATACCGCGATATTCCACCTCGAAGTGGAATTGGTATTGTGCTAACGTCTTTGGATGCAGGGAAACAGGTTGGAGGGATCCAACTGGATTCCTCAACAGTAGTTATTTATTTACAGATATTGATATATATTCTGTTCTCATATGATGATATATGATGTTTGATGTGTGATGGACTAATTGGTGCGTTGCATCATTGGATTCAAACTTGTGAAGTTTTAAAAATAACGACTTTTACTTTAAAAGGATTTTTAAAGTGATTTTTGAAAGTAGACGTTTTATTGAATTTTTGAATTGATTTATTTCAAATAAATAAACGTCTAAAATTTTAAAGTTATAAAAGTTAAGATTTTTGTGAAATAAAATCAAAGTGTGAATTTTGAAATAAAAGTTAAGAAATTTATAAAATGGTTTAAGTTGAGATTTTTGAATAACTATAAACGATTTGTATAAAAAGATTTATACAAATTGATATTCATAAATAAAATGTTGGAATTATAAAACGAATTTTTATAAGTGTTAAAATGAAGTATAAATTGGATTTCAGCATTTTAATTGAGATTTTTGAACAAGTAAGAATGGTTAATAGATGAGATTTATAAATAGTATAAAAGTAGTTCGGTTATGGTTGAAAATAAGGTTATAAATGAAATCTTATAAGTAATAAGATTTAAAATCTGTGAAGTTTAAAAGAACGATTTCTTTTAAAATAAATGAATTGTAAGTTATTAACTTATAAGACGGACCTTTGGTATATACATTGAGTTATAAATTGAATAGGTCATTAAAGAAGATTTATAAATCGAATTGTTAATAAAGGAGATTTATTAAATCGAAGTTGTTAGAAAATAGAAATAGAAATAGAATTTATAAACGTTGTTTTATAAATTCAAGATCAATTGAATTTGATAAATTAAATAAAGAAGGTTGTTAAAGGAGATATATTCGCGATTTTGGATAGCGAATTATTATTGAAATAAAACGTGTAGAAAATAGTGAAATGTAATTAGTGAAGTATATTCACGATTTTGGACAGTGAATATATTTTTAAGTAAAATGGATATGGTTTTGGGAAAGTAATATTTTAGATGAAGTTAATTGTTTTAAAAGATGTTTTAAAACGTGTTAAATATCGAAATCATAGATTTCAACATTTATTGTTGAAATAGATGTTTTCGAGAAATAAGGAAATGATGGACTATAACACTGTTGTTATAATAAATGATTCCCGAAAGGAAATGTTTTTATGTAGTATTGGGATTTATATACCTAGCTTAATTTCGAATCCCTATACTAGTGATTTTGAGTCGTCGTAACGATGTTTTACGTAACATTCGTTTTGACTCAAATAAATGTACTTAAAAGAATGATTTCCTTAAAGAATGAATTATACTTAATTTTGATTTAAGTATATTGGATATTTTCAAAAGTTGAAAATAAATAGATTTGTGAAATACTTATAATTAAATAAGTATGGAAGTGCTTTTCCAATATGAAACGAAGGGTTTGAAATTTTATCTTTTAAAGATAAATTGAAAAGTGAATATTTGAAAATTTGTTTTCAAACGGTTAAGTGTGGAAATTATATATCTAGTAAAAGATATTTTTGAAGATGAAATAATTTGGAAAATTATTTGGAATCTGATGATGTTGCGCATCTTTATTGATAGTTAAATAACCGACTATCAATAATTACCTTGAATAGGTATTTGTTGTGAATTGGATGAATTTGAATGCCACACTTATTTTTGAATAAGCGCTCACTATTCGGGTTAGCCGGGAAAGGACCATGGGGTCGTATAACCCATTCCGAATATGTGATACGTCGTTATGAATCGCATTTGAAGACCGGTGTTGAAGACCGGATATTTTTGGAAACGGAAGGATTACCGTTGAGTTACTCTACATCGGCTGATCTCCGGTTTAGAGGTTTTATCACCCTTAGTGACGGGAAGTCCTGACGTGATTGAAAATTATCCGGAATTGCAAGGACTTCGTGAGAAGTGCCTTCGGTTCTGTTCGATCCCGGAACAGACTTGTATGGATTGTGTGTCTGACGTTACAATTTGAGATATAAAGCTGATTTCTTTCAAATACATTTCTGTTGGTGGCGGAGAATTTATTCTCTTAGCTTAACACCCTTCTCTGAGACGTACGAGCTCAGAGGTTATGTAGTTGAAATTTATCAGCGATATATCCCAATTTGGTAACGTGGCATACTGAGTGTTGCTGTGAAGTGATCAGTGTTTGATCATTTGCGATATGATCATTTGTTTGATCTTATATCTTTGTGATCATAGGTTGATCATTTTGTTGACCTGAAGCAGGGCTTTGTAGAAAGCGTAGCTTTGTGGACGAGACTTCGTCGAGCCTCACACCCCGGAAATGGTCAAAACAGGAAGGATGCAGCAAGGTTCTAGGGAGTAGCGCCCCTTAGTGTATGTCATTCCTTCTGGATAAAGGTGGTATCATGGTATGGAGCCCAGATACTTAACCTCTGTGGTTGCTGCAAAATTTATTACTTTGTGGTTGTTGCGAATCGGGGATCCTCGGGAAGATCGGTGACGATCGGGGGATGGCATACGCGTGTCAGTAGTTACCTATTTTTGCAGAGGTAACCCGGCCTTGTGTTGGCAGAGATCCGGTTAGGTTCCCGGGTCGTCTATTCCAGGGACGTACCTATCGTGGAAAAGGAAGTTCCTTAGCCTGACCATTTGTTGGAAACCCAAAGAAACAATACGAGCCTTGTACGGTTTTAGTTGTAGAACCTGTCATCTAATATGGCAGCTATAGCAAGCATACTATAATGGTACCTATGCTGGCTAAGATTTATATTGTACTTTCGAAATGTTTCTACACTATGCACTAATAATAATATAAAAAAGAATTTGATTTTTTTGCGTAGTAAGCATCTTTGACTATCATAAGAAGAAATCTCCTCCAAGTCTGCGTTTGCATTGTGTGTGTGGCGGGAGGTCTTATGGTAGTTTCATTTTCCAAAAACATTGCGAATTGACTTTAAAATTTTTCTGTTGTTTATTTTAAAGATAAATAACTGTTTTACGATCTCACACCAGTCACCATGACTGACTCGGAGTTTATTGTTCCCTCCTAAACTCTGGGTGCCCACCAATTTCCACACGGGCAGCCTAGAGTTATATTATTAGGATATTCTGGATATTCTGGAGCTTTGGAAGAAAGCTGGATGACGTGACGTAGTATTTGTATCTAATAATATTTATTCCGCTGTGTATTCTGTATGAGGACAAGTTTATATAACTGTCCATTGTTGTATATTGACTCTGATTGATGTATGTATAAACTGATATAGTTCTTTGTTTAAAAAGACTATTGATTATCTATTATATGTTATTCCACTGCGATGTGTAAGATTTTGATATTGTTTTCTGTTCTGTTGTTCTTCTCCATTCTCTCTTTCTTCTCTTTTTCTTCTATCTTTTCTTCCTCCTCTTCTTTTAAATATTAAAGTTCGCGTTTCCGCCATCCGATTGTTCGGCAATTGCTACAGTGGACGTAGCAGTGTCGGGTTTTCGGAAGACGGATTTGCGGGTCTTTACATTTATCATTGATTTAACTTACATAAGATCTTTTAGTTCTGACTCGAGTGTTTTGTCTTTCAATTCGTTCGGGTCAGCCTGAGCATTTCAGGATTTGAAGGCCCTATTTCTGGAGGTCGAAGATGAAGATTTTATTACTACTATTTATTATATTCCATTACACCATTGTATTCTGCTGCATTAATTATCATTCTCTGGTATGTGTAACTCTGATATGTATTTTATAAGTATAATCAAATGTTTTGTAAAACAGCTTCATGAACTGTTATTTGATTATTATATTTTATCGTTCCGCTGCAAGATTCTATTTTGTTTCTTTTATTTCTCCACTTTTTCTTATTTACCCCTAACAATCCATTTTCTATATGGTTTAAGTTGGCACGTATGTCTACTTAAGCATACAAAAAGGTGGGGCGTTACATGACTCGTACCTCACAATGAGTTCTTAACTTACCAAAGTCAAATACACATCTTACAATCATATCTAAGTATTATTACTCAGATTAAATGACCAAATTTACATCGTTTATTCCTTTCTAGCCTATTTATTCCAAATCAAATCCATAAAAAATTATTGTAGATTCCAAATCGAAGTGGTTTCGTGTATTTACTAATACCCGACCCCGGTCTCTTCGAATCCAATATCATCTAAAAACAAAGCTGCTTAAGTTTTAAACAATTCCATTGATATCCAGAATTACATATTTACATAGCCATTCATCACAGATAGACAAACCATATTATCACAGTTCAACCCAAACATATCATATCACATAGCATCACATATCACATCTCAAAGATATCATCTAATCTAAGGCATACAATATTATTTAATCATTCATAAGCAAGATTAATTTGCCACACCATTATTAATTTTAATTAAATTAAATTAATTACTTCAATCACCTTTTAAATCTTGCTTACTTAATCAATTACTTAATTACAAACCAATTAATTAATCATCCTTAATTATCATCTTAAGTACATTAAGTATTTAAGACCTTTAATTAATTACACAATTTAATTAACCTTCACCAATTCACATTAATTAATTATCCTTTAATTATTAATTAATAAACCTTAATTATTAATTAATACAAATTAATTAATCCTCAATTAATTAATTTATAATTCTTAATTATTTATTTATTTATTAATTAATCCTTAATTATTAATTAATTAAATTAATTAATTACTCCTTAATTACTTAATTAACTAATTTTAAATCATCAAACCTCGATTTAACTTTTAAGGTAAACCATTACTTAATTATGATTAACATATACATTTAAAACTTTTACCTTTTTAATTAACTACTTAATTACCTTTCAAATTAAGTTTAAAATAACCTATGAATTTAACTTAATACATTTAAGTTAAACAAATCATACAATCCTTAAATCAATTATTTAAAAAACATTCATTACATAAAGAAATAGATTTTCTAGAAATAGATTTAACTTGATTTATTTTAAATGTAAAAACTTGCTTTTATTTAAATTTAAAAACTTGTTTAAACATTTACTTCGGGTTCAACCCAGTATAAACTCGAGCCAGACCCGAACCTTCTTCTTCCTCTTTTTAAAAGCTTAGTTTAATTTTTAAATAAATAAATAAAAACTGTTATATGACCTTTTAAAAAGAATAATCAAATTTGAATATTTGATTTGGAATGAAGTAAGTCATATATATGTATTATATGGTAAACTCCCCTTATTGAATCTATTGCCAGAAGAAAAGGGTTTTGAAAATATTTGAAGTATAAAAGTGAATTTATACAAGTATGAAGTGATTCAAAAAAAAAATTTCCAAGGTTATTATATATATGTATATATAAAGGATTTTGTGAAAATGATTTTGGGAAAAAAAAATTTGGGAACCTATGGATTTCTAAAAAGGCTTTTGATTTTTGAGGAAAATCAAATTTGGAATTTGGAAAGCCTAGTTTGTGAATTATCGATTTTGGGATAATCGATTTTGAGAAAGGAGATTTCTATGGGATTCATACTAGGTGTATGATTTGGAAAATACTAAATGTGTATGGTATAAAGTGTTTTGAAGTGGCTCTGGGGAAAAAGGCGCTCCCTTGAATGAACTTCTCAGGAGTGCCACATGGTGGTACTGCCTTGAGCCCTAAGGGGGGGTTCTAAAGTTGATCCTGTGAGGAGTCCGGACAAACTAGTTCCTGAGGATTGTTGGGTAGCGAAAGTCGAGGGCGCTGATGCCTACAGGGGCATTTGGGTTATGCTGTGACGACAGTGTAACTCGATGTCGCTGCAATCTACTGTGTGTGGACCATAGCGAAAATCATGTGGAGGATGAGTGCCAACAGTCTACACTTGATTTTGCCAGGATGGCAACGTAACATCGGTAGACTGCGATCTATGGTCGAGTGGAGAAGTTTCATTCTTTTGGCAGTGAAATTCGAGGGCGCTGATGCCTACGGTTGTATGGGTTTTTGCTGTGACAGCAACGTAAAGCCTGGGTATAACTGCGATCTGTAGTGGGTTCCATGGTGTAATCGAGGGGCGCGGAGGCCTACAGTTATCTATGGATTTTGCCGGGATGGCAACGTAACCATCGGGTTAACTGCGACCATGGATGGGGGTGATGATTTCCAGAGCATTCTCACCAAAGATATTTTCTCTATTTCAAAATGATTTCTAAGTTTTCAATAAATTATTTTCCAAGTATTTTCTCTGGGTGTTGAAAATGGGTTTACCAAGTACTTATAGATTTTCAGTCCTACGCCTGATCAACGTATGACTGAATTTCTGTGAGAACGAGGATGGACTTGTTGAGACATCGAGTTATGAAAAGTATTCTTTATAAAACTATTTTGGTAATATTATGTAGATTTCAAAGTGTTTTAAAATTTTAAAATAAAAGAGTAAGGAGTTTAAATGTTAAAGAACGATTTAATGATAATAAGTATTAAATCGAAATTTCTCGCTTCGTTCCTTTTCGAGGACGAAAAGTTTTAAAGGGGGGAGAAATGTGACGACCCGGATTTTTAACATCTATTTATCGGGTGATTAATGGATGTAATTTTTGGAATATTAGTTAGTCCAATAAATAAATTTCTAATGATTAAAATACTGGGTATATAGATGGCTTAAAAACTATAATAAATATTGAATTATAAATCTCTGAATATGATAAATCTTATAGAAAATAAATTATATATATATATTCCACCATCCAAATTAAGATAAATATTTATAAATATATAGAAAAATATATACAAGCTTTATGATATTGATAATATATACTTAAATATATAGGTACAAGTATTTGAATGTATGCCATATGAATAGTATATATGGAAGTTTGTATAAATGAGAATATATATATATACATACATACAATGACAAAATATATTTAAGCAATGTATATCAAAATATGAAAATGTAGTTGGGCCATATGGAGTAATGGGTATACAAATTTATATAAATAAAGTAAAAATTTATAGTAAGGCATAAATGTAAATATGATAAAATAAATAAATACATATTTATATATTCATAAATTAAGGAGCATATAGTGTCTGGAAATATGAAAATGTATAATTGTATATAGGATAACAAATACAAGTGCATTTACATTTGGTAAAAGCAAATTTACTTACATGTATGCATATGAAATATATGTGGATATATATATATATATATATATATATATATAAATTCACATAAAATTATTTATAGACAAATAGGGAGACAAGCATTTAATCTTAGCACACAAAACATAACATCAAGCTTTTATAAAATATCAAATCACCTTTTGGTTAAATCAGGTCAACTTATGTAAAAATTAAAATAAACAAAAGGAAATAAAATAAAAATGTAAATATTTGAAAACCTGTACATCACCTCAGCCTAGCTTTTACCACACACTTCCACTCTTTATAAATATGTGTATCACTGCATTGTTCTTGGTTTCCTTATCTCATTTGTATTCATTCGAACCCAACTAAAAAAAAGAAACAGACTGCTCTTACAAACCTAAGTAAGATCAAACAACACAAGTTCAGAGAGGATCAAAACAAAGCAGGACATAGCAGCAGTTCTTCCATTCCTTTAGAAATTGTGAGTATTCCAACCTGGTTTCCTCTGTTTATTTTTGAAATGCCTGTGAGTAAACTAATGAATTGAATCTTAAAATCTGTTTAAACTTGTTGCATGTGAAAATCTGTGAATGTTATGATATGAATATGTGGTGCATGGTTGTGTAGATAAGATTGAAGGTATATATAAAGGTGATATAAGTGTGCATGTCTGAAAACAAGGAACTTGCTCTGTTCTTGTTTTTTTTACAGACTTTAAAACCTTTTAAAAAATCAAGATCTCAACCTCTAAATTCTTTTAGACTTTGTTACTCAAACAAGAGTTGTTTACATTTGTAGGATCTAAATTTTAAAAATAGTTTAAGAATAATAAGTTGGAATATCATCTAAAAATGGAAAAGACAGTAAATATCTTAAACATGTTAAAAATCAATCATCATAATTTGCTGATTCAGGAATATAATCTGAATCGAATTTGAAAATTATGAATTTTAAAAGTTAAATCATGATTTATAGTGTGGTTTCGAGTGAGCAATTCGATCATGACCAGAAATTGTACTTTGAGCAATTGCTGGTGATGGGTGAACTCGGGGTGGTCGGGAGCTTTGCTGGAGGTAGGATGTAGTCAGGCGAGCTCGGCAAAAATATCAGGTGGTTTTCTTAGCCACCATGGCGGCGGGAATTGGTCGGAGTAGGGTTTAACACCCAGTTTAGGTCGAGGTTGTAGTCTGGGCTGTTGCGGCGTCTATGGGGCATCGGGGATCATCGGTCTAGGGGGAAAGGCTGCGTGGATGGCCGGAAAAGGTATGGCCGGAATTGCCAGGGTGCTAGTGGTCGGCGTCATGGATTCGAGGAAGTTTTGGGCAAGGTTTTGTTGTTACAATTTGATCGTTTTAACTCGATTTTGTTTTAGGGCTTGTGATGATCTTTGGGTGATCGGGATCAGAAGGGTGTGTCATTGTCGACTTGTCGACGGTGGTTTGTGTGACCGAAGCTCTGGCGATCGTTGGTGCATGTGCACGGCGAGGCTGGGGTGTTAGTGTTTTGGAGATGGAAGGTGACTCGGGTTGGGTCTCGAAGAAGTTGGGTCGTGGCTCGGGTTGGGATTCGATTCATTCGTGGGTGTTATTATCTTGTTAACAGTTTAAAGTTTAACAGTTTTTTTTTGGGGGTTCGAATGAATACAAATGAGATAAGGAAACCAAGAACAAGGCAGTGATACATATATTTATAAAGAGTGGAAGTGTGTGGTAAAAGCTAGGCTGAGGTGCTATACAGGTTTTCAAATATTTACATTTTTATTTTATTTCCTTTTGTTTATTTTAATTTGTACATAAGTTGACCTGATTTAACCGAAAGGTGATTTGATATTTTATAAAAGCTTGATGTTATGTTTTGTGTGCTAAGATTAAATGCTTGTCTCCCTATTTGTCTACAAAAATTTTTATATGAATTTATATATATATATATATATATATATATATATATCCATATATATTTCATATGCATACATGTAAGTAAATTTGCTTTTACCAAATGTAAATGCACTTGTATTTGTTATCCTATATATAATTATACATTTTCATATTTCCAGACACTATATGCTCCTTAATTTATGAATATATACATATGTATTTATTTATTTTATCATATTTACATTTATGCCTTACTATAAATTTTTAATTTATTTATATAAATTTGTATACCCATTACTCCATATGGCCCAACTACATTTTCATATTTTGATATACATTGCTTAAATATATTTTGTCATTGTATGTATGTATACATATATATATTCTCATTTATACAAACTTCCATATATACTATTTCATATGGCATACATTCAAATACTTGTATACCTATATATTTAAGTATATATTATCAATATCATAAAGCTTGTATATATTTTTCTATATATTTATAAATATTTATCTTAATTTGGATGGTGGAATATATATATATATATATAATTTATTTTCTATAAGATTTATCATATTCAGAGATTTATAATTCAATATTTATTATAGTTTTTAAGCCATCTATATACCCAGTATTTTAATCATTAGAAATTTATTTATTGGACTAACTAATATTCCAAAAATTACATCCGTTAATCACCCGATAAATAGATGTTAAAAATCCGGGTCGTCACATCACTTGTGAAAGTTTGAGTCCGAACAATCCTTCATGAGGAGTTTGTTGTTTCTGTAAACAATTCTCTAGTGTTTCATAAATACACGAGAAAACATCAAACAATTATTTAGTGATATCAATTTGGATTTGATATTTGCTTCATTAATCAAACACGTAAACAAATCACGATATCATAGACAACATAAAATGTATGATAATTCCTATTACCAATGCATAAGGAATCTGTCTTATATGTTCCTTATTAAATATTTTAATAAGGTGTTCTTGCATATTGTTTGGGACATTCCTAATATCTTTTATGCTAACTATAAAAGACGTCATTTGCAATTCCAACATTAAACTAAAGCTAATTTTAACACAAGTACACCGTTATCAATCACCAGCGTGTTGTTTACTTATACTTTCTCTGCATTTTGATTGATAATTAAACTATTAAATATTTCTACCAAAATATTTATTCAATTTTGGTGCTTATAAAATGATATATTCTATCATTTCTTGGATCATATCCAAAAACTCACAAACTCAATATCGCTACCACTAACTTCGAGACACTTTGGTTGTTATGTTCTAACAATCTATTCTAAATCATTATTTAGAATTTCCCATTTTAGCACATACGTACCAAACACAAAATCATACTAAGCAATAATTTTGTGAGTAAATCTGAACCAACTTGAGCACATTGAATGGTGATTCTGTTACATTAATTTCAACAATTGAAAGTCATGATATTATTCTTATCAATGTGACTCACTATATTACAACTACATTTGTCTTTCTCTTAAAGGCATAATGCAGCCAGTGGATCATATCCTTTCAGGTAGAACTATTAAAATCATATTTTGATGAAGTACTTGTAATTTATTTCGATTCTACGCATCGTACCATATCATAGAGTCTGCACTCTTAATAGTTTGGTTAAACAATAGAGGATTATTTATTCTTGAAAATGACAAGAAATTCACAGTTTCTCTTTAATGTACAAGAATACTCATTAGATGCTCTAATGTATTGCGTTCATTTAGGTTCAATCAATTTCATTTCATCCCTTTTAATAAGTTTTATCTTTGGATCATATCCAAATTTACTTTATCCAATAATTTCTTAGAGAAATTCTTTCGTTATGTGGTTTCTATTTCTTAAAAGAACAGTTGTTTTTTAGTGCAATAGAACGGGCATTCACAAATATTTTATGAATTGCCTTATATAAAACTAATTTTTGCATTTCACAATATATATACGTTCACAACATAAATTAGTCATCTAATGCTATCGTTTCAAAAATTCTCTTAGGACGATTCATATAAGAAACCTTACATATAATTATCATGTGCAGTCTTTCGGCTCGCACAACCTGCTAACTCCTTAGCTTAGGATATGTAGGGGTTTCCTATAAAACTTTTATCTTGTATGGTTTTGTAAACTATTCTCTGGATAATATTAATTTTAACCTTATGTACTACTCTTAAGTACACACCATAGAAAGAATTTAACTCAAATTCACTCATCATCAATCTTGTTTTGTCCAACAAAGTTCGATTACTTCTTATCAATACATCATTATGTATTATAGGGAGGATTGATCTTTGAGACTGAACCTTTATTCATATTAGGTACATACGGAATTATTTCCAATAAATTCACCCATTCCATCAAATCGAATCATTGTTGTCGCATGTTATATTATTTACTTCTGTTTTATATTCTATGAGCTTATCATAGACTTATACATGTGTACCAAATACACATGTCCATGTTTGTGATAACTCATTGGTGAATATATAGAAGTACGTGGAACCGGTTTGGTATTAACAGACTTATAATTACATATCTATATGTATCAATCTGAAGAGTTCATCAACTCTTTTGACACTCCCATTAAATGGGTGCACAACCCTTAATTGTTTGAGATGTAATTAACCATTATCATATTGTTCATAATCATATAATAAAAATTATTTCTAAAAACTACAGCTTAGTTTATAATTTCAAAATAATTGTAAATTATTTTAGATACTTCAGTATTTTCCAATGCGTTACTTTTGTTGTGAAAACAAATACCACATTGTAGTTTTATTTCATAAAGAATATTCATAATATTCACATTAAAATATAGCAATACCTATTTTTCAACCGATACCAAAAAACAGTCAATATTTTATAAATAATGTTCGGTATGTTTTACAAAAACAATTTTCGTAACTTGATGCAATCATGAAGTAATTTTTAGACCACATTGGGGGCGGACACTAGCTAAAAAGATGCTTTGATACGAATATTTCTGGCCAACGATAAACCGAGACGCAGCGGACTGCACTAGACGGTCCAATCGGTGCCAGAGATTCTCAAAAATTCCAAGAGCCCCATCTTTATAGCTTATGCAAATGGTTGGTCCTCGGTCATTTGCGATCTAGGGAATCGACATGATTGGCATACTACCAATAGCAAAAGGAGGAGCCAAATATGCCATCGTTGTAGTTGATTACTTCACAAAATAGGCCAAAGCGGAACCATTTCCATAATTACTACAAAGAAAGTAAATAATTTTGTAACAAAAAATATTATTTGTAGGTTCAGACCACTATAGAAAATCATTATGGACAATGGGACTCAGTTCAAGAGTGCTGAGTTGAAGGACTTCTACAAGCGTTCTGAGATCGAGAAGAGTTTTTCTGCGGTAACCCATCCATAGGCAAAAGGGCAAGTGAAAGTAGTGAAAAAAATCATCTGATCCATTCTAAAGAAGCAACTGACGAAAGCTGAAGGCAGTTGGGTTGATGAGCTCCCACTAGAACTATGGGCTTATCGAATGACACACAAATCTGCAACCTGGCACTCAATGTTCGCCTTGGCTTTTGGTTCAAAAGCTATGATCCTAGTGGAACTAGAAGTCCCCTCTTATTGTAGAAGTAACTTTAATTAGAGAGAAAACGAGCAGCTGCTACTCGAGTCACTTGACCAGATCGATAAGGAACGTAAAGAAGCTGAATGGAGGGTTGTTGGGTACCAGCAAAGAGCAGCGTGCCACTTCAATGCCAAAGTTCACAACCGTACTTTTGAAGTGGGAGATCTCATCCTGAAATGGATCTTCCTGGGTATAGGAGCACTTGGCCTGAACTAGGAATGACCTTATATAATTGACCAGAAACTCGGAGACGGAACATTCAAGCTGGCAACCATCGATGGAATTTCGATTCCTCGTGCTTGGAACAACAACTCACTATGGCATTACTACATTTGATATATGTCTATGTATTTTCTATTTTTGCAAATAAGCCACCCAGGGACATTGAGGGCATTGTAAATAGGCAGGACCTGCCTTTCGTTTCATTTCATCAATAAACTTAGCTTCTTGAACCAACGGAACAGTATTTTCGCAAGCAAATCACTGGATCTACGAGAAAAATCGATCCGAACATTTTGAGAACTGACATTGCTCCGGCAGTTTCAGAAAGTTTCAAGCCACCGAGTCGAAGGGGAAAATCACCTCAAACCACCGGATCGACTGGGAAAATCAATCCGCACCTTCTAAGAACCAGCATTGCTCCGGCAATGTCAGGAAGGTTCAAGCTGCCAAGTCGATTGGGAAAATTGATTCAAACCGCTGGATTGATAGGAAAAATCGATCTAAACCTTCTGAGAATCAGCACTGCTTTGGCAATGTCGGGAAGGTTCATGCCGCCAAGTCGATGGGGAAAACCGACTCAAACCGTCAGATCGATGGGGGAAATCAATCCAAACCTTCTGGAAACCGGCATTGCTCTGGCAATGTCGGGAAGGTTCAAGCTTTGAGTCAATAGGTAAAATCAACCTAAACCTCCAGATTGACAGGGAAAATCGATCTGCATCTTCTGAGAATCGACGTTGCTCTGGCTACGTCGGGAAAGTTCAATGCCGTCGAGTCGATGGGGAAAATCAACTCAAACCTCTCGAAACTTGACAACGCCCAGAATTAGCTATAGCGAACGAAATTAACTAGAGCCCCGAGATAGGTGTCAACTAGAAATTCACAAAGTTGATACGTTCATATGCGAGTTTTCGAAGATAGAAACTAATGCACGAGAGGGATCTCAACACTGAATTTGGAAGAATTTTATATGACGAAAGATCATGACGACACATCCTTCCAATACATACTGGTTGATGATGTGAACATGGAAGAAGTCGATCGCAGTCAAAGAACCAATAACATAATGAACTAAACGCTTGGGATCAAGTAATAGAATCAGAAATTCCCATAGTTAAGGAATTACCAAGAAAACTAGGCTAGAGCAATCAGACAAATTGCTCGGAAAACCTGGCCGCTTGATAACTCTCAGTTTCAGCATTCATAGTAGTCAGCCTTAGGGCTTGAGGCATGTACAAAAATCCTTGGTCGTAATGAATTCGACTAAGTTCAAATAAAAGTGGCCACAGAGTTAGTTAAACCGAGTTACACTGTAGTTCCGTGAAGCTGAACCGATCATTTTGGCTATCAAAAATAGAGCTAGGTATCAGAACGTGCTAAAAAACTGCAGAAATAATATTTACATGCATGGAATCACAGTAAATTAACATATCATGTAGAAGCAATCATTTTATATACACAAGTAGTTATATAAAGATAGGCACGGTACATAGAATGCGGGAAAAGTAAACAAAAAAGATTATAAGGAAAAAGCGAACCTTTCATTACTGCTAATATCTTTTATGTCTAAGGAAAATGGTGGGAGCTGACACAATCTCAGCCTATTTCAGACACCAAAAAAGGAAAATACAGACACATCCAACACAGTGACATTATAAAAGAAAAGGAAATAAAGGACATACTCGATCAAGACAACATACAAAAACCAAAATGCTCCACCAACGCATTGTTCAGTTAGGGTTTCTTCCCATCTTGGCTACCTTTACCATCCTTGCCTGGATCAATCGGGATATTCTTTCTCTTAGTGCTCTTTTTACCGAAAGGTGTCTCGTCCCCGGAATGAGTGGACCCTCCACCAATACCAGAATCATGCTCCTCGGACCCACTGGAACGTCTTCGGGCTTTGGCTTGCTGATCTTGAATGTGAATGGAAGAACTCTAGGCGGGATGACTCTTGGCTCCATCATTAACTTCATCTTCTTAGATCCCCCTCTACAGCCTCTTTGCCATTATCATGTGGTCAGTTAGTTCAGAAGCACCAATAATTTGAACGTCCTCCTCTTGGGACATAGAAATGTCTTCTAATCCTTCTAAGGCCATAATCTGTTAAGCATCGAAGCCATGCGTAGATTTGGAAGGATGAATCCGAGCAGTCATGCCTGTGGAAACGGCGATCGACGCAGTGAAAATCACTTCAATGCTTGAGCTTTAAGTAGGGGGAGGCAAAGACAGAACAACCAGCTAAACTATAAGTTCACGAAGGGAGTTCTACAATTTAGAAGGACTCGGAAGTGAACATGAGTTCCTGGACCACTAGAGAAACGAGGGAAATACCCAAACCAGGGCTCTTCTCTCGGACTTCAAATTCAAGCTGTTCTACTGCAAGGGCGAGAATATAAGGCTTGGTCATCACAGCGACAATCGAAGTAGGAACAATCATCATCGACCCTTCGGATTTTGAAGTAGGCACTTTGTGCTAACCCAAAGTGCTCGGTCTAGCAAGAGCACCAGCAACAACAGTAGCAGTGGCAGTGGCCTTACCGTCCACTTCGACGAGAATCACTTTCCCAACAGCAAGCATCTCTATCTCTTCAGCACTAAGGTAATGCACCATCAGCTCCACTTTAAACCAATCATTCCTAACACAACGCAACACCTCTTCCTAGGCATCTGCAAGAGTTATGGGGTAATCATTCCCCAACCACTTCAAATTCCTATGCATAATAACGCTCGCGTAGAAGGGTTGAAGGTTGTCGTTGAGCTCATCTCTTTCTCTTGCACTTGGCTTATCATCCTCGGCCTTCGCCTCTTCAAGATCCTTGAGCTCGCACTAGCAAACTACAAGCTATAGGTCATTAGCAAGCTTATTGGTTGACAGAGTATCTAGCTTGATAGTCGGATTTTTATTATCTTCCTGAAGTTTTCGGTTCTCTGCTCAGAGCTTTTCAAGCTCAATTTCCTGTTTAGAGAGGGCCCGGTCTTTGGACCGTATGATTTCATTTTTTTAAATGAGCGCCTCGACCTTCTTCTCAGCTTGTTTCTTGATATCGGAGCTTTCAGCAAGAGCAAATTTCAATTCGTTCCTCATTACAATTCCAGCTTGTATGTGAATAAGCTTTAACTCCTCAATCAACTTGTTCGTGCTTGCTTTCTGTTTAATGGCAAGGTCCCTTTCCCCAGCAACTTTGACCAGATTGTCTTCTCGCTCTTTGATCATCTTCTCAAAGCTGGCTCTCTCCGTTTTGAGTGACTGAATTTGTGTGTAGTTGATCCGGTTTACGGCAGAAAGAACCTTGCACAAGCGCTTCCATCCAAGCCCTACTTCCATATCTTCTTGAACTTCTTGAAGCTTCTATAGAGTAATCTCCTACTTTACATCCTTAATGTCCTAGCCAAACTTGACACCGTGAAGGAAAAGATGGGGGTATGCAGTAGATAGGCATGGAGATGCATCAGGGAGATCAGAATTAGCAACACCAACAGAATGAATAGGAGGAGTGGTGGCCAAAGCTTGAGAAGACATGATTTCCTGCTGAACAATAGGTTGGGCTTCGGTGCATGGAGGAGCAATAGTAGTAGTAGGCCCATGACGCTCAGAGGAATCTCTGGGTCATTTGTGAGCATCACGAGAAGAATCTCCAACATACTCCCTTTTCCTTTTCTCTCTCTCTTTCTTGCTCCCTTTCAGCCCTACAAACTTCATCATACTCGCGATCTTTCCTCTTACGCATGTCTTCTTCAGTTTCTAAATGACGAAATAAGTTTAGGTCAGGACCCTATCATCTATATTCACCCCCACTGTGGGATAGATCTCCATATGTAATATCCCCATACTTTGAGGCCCGAAGCTAAGCGTTATAGATGTTGCAGTCATCTATAGTATTAACTTCCGATGAAAAAATAAGGTAATGTTAACGGTACCAATAATAGCAGAAGCACATAAGTATGAAATAAAATTAACACAGATTTCAAAACAGCTTTTCTGATTACATTTCAAATCAATATTTTATATTCAATTACATAATCCCAAACGATTCCCAGGATTTGATCAAATATAATTATTACAAATTATGCCAAGAGCAACAAATGAAGATGCCCCTTGGATGTTCAGAGTACTAGATAGACATATCTGTCATAAATACATCACAGCGGAAATAAAATTAAATAGCTCCTGCATAGCTAACTTTGCTCCTACACGTCTTCGGAAGCTTATTCGTCCAACCTACTAAACCTGAAAAGCCTTAAATCTCAATCTACTCAAATTAAATTTTAAGCACTGGAGAGTTTAAGTGGGAAAACATAAACTTCGAGTCAGACATAAAGCCTAGTGTGAATAATAATATTACATCTCGATTCACTGATATTAAGTGAGACCACGGCGCTTAGCGGAATGGGTTTCCCCTCACTAATATCCTTTAAAACATATCTTTTGCAAATCAGACTCCTGCAATCAAACTGATTAATAATAATAGCAAGTACATATAAAAATCAGGAAATCAATGGACAATCTATCCACACTATAGGTTACTTGGCTAACTATTAACCATTGGCTAACTCGGGCCTACCAAACATACTCAATAATCTAACTTATGTTAGACACAATACTGGACTGACTGCCCTTAACTTTCTTTTCCACAGTCAAGTGAACCTAATGGTTTTACGGGCTCACCAACCACCTATCTTTACTATGTATATTCCCCACTGTGTGTAGCCTTAATTTAGTCTCACCTGTGACAAGCCCTACACACTAGAATTTTGGACTTATTTTAGCTAGGGGCTAGTAGCTAAAGTATAGGACGCGACCCTACACTAGTCCCATCTGGTCTACTAATATCTGTCATAAACTTAGGGTTAACTGCCCTATTCATGTTTCATTTCCTGCCTTAGGGTTAACTACCCTGTTAAAACTTCATTTCCTTGTAAATTATTTTTACAATTGATTTACCCCAGAAATCTTGCCTTTATAAAACAAGGAAATCGTATACTTTGCTTTACTCAAAACTCTTATGCCATGCGATATATACTTTACATAAAATAGTATTGATGAAACCTTACCAATGGGATTATCTATCCCTTCCAAGTAAGTTAAAAACTCTTTTTAACTTAAAATATTTTATGCCATGAAGCCAAACAATATCTTTGTAACCTCTGTTTAAACCTTAAACAATGCCTTTTGAAATCATTGAGAACAATTAGACATCCTCTTTCCAACCATTTAAACTTGCCTTCCGGAAGCATTGGAAACCCTCCATTCAAATACCTAAAATAAACCTTTGGAAAACATTGGGGATCTCCCCTTCAAAACCCATATTATATGTCTTTCGAAAGCATTGAAATTCTTCACTTAAAACGTACCTTTTGATAGTATTGGGTTCAAGTAAAAGTTATAGAAACATAGCTTCAAAACCATTTAAAACCATTCCATTTGAAACCTTTTGGGTATAACTTTTAATATAACTAAGGGTCATAAAAGAATAAATGCGAAAGCATTACTTTTGAAAGCAAATATCCTAAGTAAAAGAAAGAGGATGGTTTCGATACCAACCCCTTCGAAGCCATCGCCTCCGAAACCATTTTAAAAGTAGCTAAACTACCCTTTCGAAGGTATTGAAAAGGCGGCTTCAGAGTATAAAGGCGAAAGCATTACTTACAAAAGAAAATAGTTTAAAGTTAATAAGAGTGGCTTCTACCCCTTTGAAAGCATGGTTTCGACGCTATACCTTCCACCTTTCTCCAATTCACTACGTATCAATTGTTTGATACCATGTGCATTGGTTTCGACTTGGCCATCGGCGAATGTATGGTGTTGAAAGCTACCGATGGAAGTGGTGAAGCGGTAAATTTAAGCAAAACTGATTTTTACCTTTTAAAGTAATTTCTTTCCAACTAACTTGCTTTATTTGTTATCATATAATTGGTTGCTAATTTTTTTCCAAAATGTTTTTCTAAATGTGCCGCCGAATTCATATATTACCAAATTAAAACATTTATTAATCAAGCCCTTCTCTTTGAATAAACATATAAACTTTAAAGTCCCTCAACTTAAATAATTTTATAACCATAATAAAATACTTAGGAAAATTTCCAAAAAATCATCATAATTCACTTTTTATATGCTTTCTAACATATTTAAACTTTAGACCCAAAACCAATATATAATTGCCAAAAATAATTTTAAACCCAATTTTAGCTATTTTCTTTCATAGAAAATTTGTAATAATTCCACAATTGCTTAGAAAATTATAAAACTTGAAACCCACTTCTAAAATAATGTTCTTGATCATATATCAAAGACGCACATCATTTGGATGTCATTTACTTGGTTTTTCAAATCTAAACTTATCATAAAACCTATATGAAGGAACATAAATCATCAACAAGCATATATATCCATTTAAACAATCATATCTTGGAATATCACTTGGAAAACTAATTCGGATCTAGCTAGAAACCGAAATCAACAAAAATGAGATTTAAGATCATTATTCGCCTTAGCTTGGTGTTAAGAAGGTTGAGATTTGTCTTTTGATTGATTTGCTTAAGCTTCCTACTTGAATCTTAGCTTTTCTTCTTCATGATTCTCTTAATGGTGTCCAGGTGAGCTTTTAAGGGTTTTAGTTTGGTTTGCAATTGTAAAAATGAAAAGAATGAAGGTAAGAAAGGCTTAGGGTATAAGAACAGAGCCTATTCCTATTTTCCCCTTATCATATTCCTTCTACTTACTTAATTTCAATTCCCTTTTGCTTATATTTATTAAGGCATAGCCCCCATATTGGTTAGTAAATCTCAATCCTTTAACCATCTACATTATTTGATTTAATTTATCTAATTAAGTGCTCTAAATAATGTTAGTCAAAATTAGGGTCATTATAGACTCCTCTCCTTAAATAATTTCGTCCTCGAAATTACTATAAGGTACTCATAACAATCAAACATAAAGGTAAACATCTCTAATCCTGCTCTTTATTTTCCAAGTACGGTCTCTCTCATCGTCACTCCACTGGACTTTGACTAATCTGACTATCTTATTCCTTAGTCTCTTTTCAACTCTCGCGACTATACGAATTGGTTTTCTAACTATAGTCATATCTAGTTCCACTACTAAATCATCTAACACAGTCGGTGCAATAGTAGTTTCTAGATCTCAAATTACACTTCCTTAGATGAGAAACATTAAAAACATTGTAGACTCCTGCCAAACTATTTTGTAACTCTACTCTATATGCCAATTTTCTGATCCTTTCTACAATAGGAAATGGTCCAAAAAATCTTGGTGCCAATTTTCCTGATTTTCCAAATCTGATTACACCTTTTAACGGTGACTCCTTGACCAAAACATGATCTCCAACTGAGAACTCTAAGTCTTTCCGTCTTTTATAAACATAACTCTTCTGCCTAAACCGAGCTTCCTTCATTCTAGCTCGAATTAACTCAATCTTTTCTGTAGCTTCTCTAACCAAATCTGGACCAAGAACTAACCTATCCCCAGTCTCTAACCAACAAACGGGGGATTTCCATGGCCTTCCATACAAAGCTTCAAATGGTGCCCTCCCTATACTAGTCTGATAACTGTTGTTTTACGAAAATTCGATTAAGTATAGGTTGTCTTCCCATGATCCTCCAAAGTCCAGTACACAAGCTCTTAACAAATCCTCTAAGATTTTGTTAACTCTTTCTGTTTGTCCATCTGGCTACAGATGGTAAGTGGTACTCATCTTGAGCTTGGTAACCAAAGTTTCCTGTAGACTTTTCCAAAACTCGCTAGTGAATAAGGAATCTCTATCACTTACTATAATACTAGGAATTCCATGTAGTGTAACAATATTCTTCATGAATAATTTAGCCAAAACAGGTGTTGTCCTGGTTGACTTAACCAGAATGAAATTGGCACTCTTGGTCAACCTGTCCACTATGACCCATATACTTTCATTTCCTCGATTTGAACTTGGCAACCCATCTATAAAATCCATTGAGTTAGAATCCCATTTCCACACTGGAGCATTCAAAGGCTGAAGTAACCCACTTGGTTTCCGATGTTCGGCTTTTACCTATTGACAGTTCAAACACTACTTTACCCATAATCCTACATCTCTCTTCATACGTTCCCAGAAGAAACTTCTTTTCATGTCCTGATACATCTTAGTTCCTCCCGGATGAATGGTGAACTTTGAATGATGACATTCTCTAAGAACTTCCTTCCTAATGTTTCCCACATTTGGAACACGCGGTCTTCCTTTCTTCCTCGACCACCCATTCTGGACAAGACTAAAATCTTTCAAATCCTCGCTCCCCATCCCATTCCTTAGTTTTCTGATCTGTTCATCTAATAATGGATCCACCCCTTACTTAGAAGCAATCCTTTCGATCATCACTTGTCTAACTTTTAAATATGATGACATAGCAGTTTCCTTACTAGAACTAGCTACAGACCTCCACTGTATTCTGCATGTAGTCAATGCTTCTAAATCTTCCACTCAACTATCATTGCCAATACTACATTTTGATGTTCCGTGCTAAGTGCATTTGCAACCTTATTTCCTTTCCCCGGTGTGTACTCAATTCCAAAGTCATAAGTGGCTAAAAACTCTGACCACCTCTGCTATCTCATATTTAACTCCTTCTAAGAGAATAAATATCTCAGTGACTTATGATTCGTATACAACTCGAATATTTCTTCCAAAAGGTAATATCTCCACACCTTCAATGCGAAAATTACTGCAGCTAACTCCAAATCATGAATTGGATATCTAACTTCATGTGGTTTAAGCTGTCGTGAAGCATAGGCAATCACTTTACCTCTTTGCATTAACACAGCTTCTAACCCTATTCCACATGCATCCATGTACACCACTAAGTCTTGATTTCCCTCTAGAACAACTAACGCAGGTGCATTCATCAATAAGTATCTCAATTTTTGGAATGCCTCCTCACACTTATCAGTCCAGACAAACTTCACATCTTTCCATGTTAACTTAGTCATTGGTGCCATTAACGGTGAAAAATCCTTAATGAATCTTCGATAATAACCAGCTAATCCAAGAACTCGGTCACTGTCTTGGGTCTCTTCCAATAATTCACTGCCTTGATCTTAGCCGGATCTATGGACAACTTTCTTTGAGACCACATGACCAAGAAACTTCACTTCCTTCTTCCAGAAATGACACTTCGAAAATTTCGCTTTCAGTTGATGCTGCCTCAACATCTCAAGCACCACTCTAAGATGAACTTCATGCTCTCTTTTATCTTTAGAGTATATCAAAATGTCATCTATGAACACTAACATGAATCTTTCTAGATGCTCCCAGAATATCCTGTTCATCAAGTCCATGAAAAAAGTCGATGCATTAGTTACTTCGAATCGCATCACTAACCATTCGTATGATCCATACCTTGTTCTAAACGCTGTCAAAGGAATACTATCTTCAGCCACTCTAAGCTGATGGAACCCTATTGCCAAATCCAACTAGGAAACTACTTTGGCTCCACTCAACTAGTCGAACAAATCTTCAATTCTAAGTAACAGATATCGATTCATTATCGTCTTCTCATTTAACTTACGATAATCGATGCACATCCTTAACAATCCGTCAGGTTTCTTTACAAACATTACGACTACTCCCCAAGGTGAACTACTTGGTCTGATAAAGTTCTTAGTTTCTAAATCCATCGACTACCCCCTTTAACTCCTTTATCTCGGTAGGTTTCATTCTGCTTGGTGGTCTGCTCACCGGTTCTGCTCTTGGAACTAAATCTATCCAAAACTCAATAGCTCGTTTCGGCGGTAGTCCTACTACGGGCTAAAAGACGTCTGCGATTTCTCTAACAACGAAAACTAGGTTTAACTCATCTTCTTCCTCCATAACACCCAACAAACATTTTCCCCAAAACTAGGGTTTTCTACGGAGTATATAATCCGATGACTACAACTAGGGTGTCTAAATGATATTTTCCTATCATGGCAAAATATCCAAGCATCATATTTACTTAACCAATCCATACTCAAAATAATTCTGAACCCTATGGAATCAAATTTATGCAAACTACAAGCAAATATATGACCTAACAATTCAAATTCTAAGTGGTCACACTCATCCCAAGGATCGCATACCCTCTTATCGGATTCGCAACCCTTAAGGAAGTAACTAGGTATGAGGGTTCTACGTTAATCTTATCAAGCAAATATTGAGATATAAAAGAATGCGATGCACTAGTATCAAATAGAACTCTAACTGATACATCATGAATCAGAAGTGTACCTCCCAACATAGCTTTTCCCTTTTCTTCAGCTGTTGGTCTTGAGGTAGCTGGTTCCACTACAAACATCTTGCCTTTTCCATCCTTGGCTGGTCTGGTTCTTATAATGTCTAATTTGATCATGGTTGAAGCATCTCACTTCCTTCTTGTTAGTAGCCTTCTTCCCTTTTCCTATTCGACACTCGTGAGAATAGTGTCCCTTCTTGTTGCACTTATGGCAAACTACAATGGCCTTCTTTTTCTTGGCTACTCCTCCTTTCTAAGTGCCCTTCTTATGGAAAATTTTTCTTTTCTGGTTCCGCCTACTTTGAGCTTCCTCTGCTTTGTTACCACCATGAAAAGTAAGCATCTCCTCCTGCCTCAAAGCCATTTCAACAACTACATCACACAGATCCCTGATATGTGGCAAAGTTGCTTTAGCTAGTTCAGGTTTCAGTCCGCGGATGAACTTCTCATTCCTTTGATAACTGTATCAACTGTAGCATATCCGTATCTCGATAGCTCCTCAAATCTGGTTGCATACTCAAGCACTGTCATGTCTCCCTGTTCCAATTCCATAAACTTCCTAAGCAGAGTTGACTTAGCAATCTCTGACATGAATATTTCCTCAAACCTCCTTCTAAATTCAGCCCAAGTCATGGTCTCCTTATTAGCTCCCATTGTAACACTGTTCCACCAGTACAGTGCTGCTCCTTGCAACTGTCTAGAAGCAAGCCTCCTCTTCTGTTCATCATTAAGCCCTAAGTCAACAAAGATCCTTTCATAATAAAATAACCAATTCTCCACTTCAATTGCATCCTCGGTATCGATAAACGACTTTTCTCCAAGCCTGGCATAATCTCTACTTAGTACTACATAGTTATTGACCACCAAAGCTTCCTAATTTTCTCCAACTAATCCCGCAACAACTCCAACTTGCATCATGTTGATGAAGAATTGATACATAGCTCCCATATTAGATTGCAGCAATCCGGCACCAACATTGGCATTTGCATTTGGAATAGCATTTGCTTGTCGACCCGGGTTTCTCCAATTGGGTCAAGCATTTCCATTGGTTGTGGTGCTTCCTCCACCATTGTTAACTCTTCCACTCCTAGCATCCATATCTTACATTCTTAAAATCTGCATTCGAGCCTTTGTAAGATACAGAAGAATAGCCTAAGAAAGATGGAGAATTGGGATAGGGCGTATACTTATATATAGCAAATATAAGTGCGTTGCTATAGTGTTATCCCAAACCCCAGTCTTTTCTCTAATTCCTTAGGATTATGTTTTCAAAATCATTTTAAGTTTAAAATTTCTTTTAAGTTTTCATAATCCTATGCTCTGATACCAAGTTGTAACATCCCCATACTTTGAGACCCGAAGCTAAGTGCTATAGATGCTGCAGTCATCTATTGTATTAACTTATGGTGACAAAATATGGTAATGCTAATGGTACCAATAATATCAAAAGCACATGGATATGAAATAAAATTAACACAACTTTCAAAACAGCTTTCTCGTTTACATTTAAAATCAATATTTCATATTCAGTTACATAATCCCAAACGATTTGATCAAATATAATTATTACAAATTACGCCAAGAGCAACATACGAAGATGCCTCCTTGGATGATCAGATACTAGAGAGACATATCTGTCATAAATACATCACAGCGGAAATAAAAGAAAATAACTCCTACATAGCTAACTTTGCTTCCTACACATCCTCGGAAGCTTATTCGTCCAACCTACTAAACCTGAGAAGCCTTAACTCTCAATCTACTCAAATTAAATTTCTAGCACCTGAGAGTGTAAGGGAGAAAACATAAACTTCAAGTCAGACATAAAGCTTTGTGTGAATAATACTATTACATCTTGATTTACTGGTATTAAGTGAGACCATGCCGCTTAGCGGAATGGGTTTTCCCTCACTAATATCCCTTTAAAACATATCTTTTGCAAATCAGAATCCTACAATCAAACTGATTATAACAATAATAGCAAGTACATATAAAAATCAGGAAATCAATGGACTACCTATCCACACTATAATTTTACTTGGCTAACTACTAACCATTGGCTGACTCGGGCCTACCAGACATACTCAGTAATTTAACTTTTGTTAGATACAATATTGGGCTGACTGCCCTTAACTTTCTTTTCTAGGGTCAACTGAACCTAATGGTTTTACGGGCTCACCAACAACCCATCTTTAGTTTGTATATTCCCCTCTGTTCGTAACCTCAATTTAGTCCCACATGTGGCAAGCCCTACACACAGGAATTTTGGACTTATTTTATCTAGGGGCTAGTAACTAATGTATAGGGCGTGACCCTACACCAGCCTCATCTGGTCTTCTAATATCTGATGGGATTATCTATCCCTTCCAAGTAAGTTAAAAACACTTTTTAACTTAAAAGATTTTAGGCCATGAAGCCGAGCAATACCTTCGAAACCTCTATTTAAACCTTAAACAATGCCTTTTGAAATCATCGAGAACGACCCTTTCGAAGGCTTTACTAAAACCTTAGACATCCTCTTTCAAACCATTTAAACTTGCCTTTCGAAAGCATTGGAAACCCCGTAATCAAATACCCAAAATAAACCTTCCGAAAACATTGGGGATCCCCCTTTCGAAACCCATATTATATATCTTTCGAAAGCATTGAACTTCTTCACTTAAAACGTACCTTTCGATAAAATTGGGTACAAGTAAAAGTATGTGGAAACATTGCTTTGAAACCATTTAGAACCATTCCTTTCGAAACCTTTTGGGTTTAACTTTTAATATAACTAAGGGTTATAAAAGAATAAAGGCAAAAGCATCACTTTCGAAAGCATATATCCCAAGTAAAAGAAAGAGGATTGTTTCAAAAACAACACTTTCAAAACCATCGCCTCCGAAACCATTTTAAAAGTAGTTAAACTACCCTTTCAAAGGCATTGAGAAGGTGGCTTCAGAGTATAAAGGCGAAAGCATTACTTACAAACAAAAATAGTTTAAAGTTAATAAGAGTGGTTTCTACCCCTTCGAAAGCATGGTTTCAACGCTATACCTTCCGCCTTTCTCCAATTCACTATGTATCAATTGTTTGATACCATGTGCATTGGTTTCGACTTGGCCATGGGCGAAGGTATGGTGTTGAAAGCTATTGATGGAAGTGGCAAAGTGGTAAATTTAAGCAAAACTGGTTTTTAACCTTTTAAAGTAATTTCGTTCCAACTAATTTGTCTTATTTGTCATCATATAATTGGTTGTTAATTCTTTTCCAAAATCTTTTTCTAAAAGTGCTGCCAAATTCAGATATTATCAAATTAGAACATTTAATAATCAAGTCCTTTTCTTTGAATAAACTTATAAACTTTTAAGTCCCTCAACTTAAATAATTTTATAACCATAATAAAATACTTAGAAAAATTCCTTAAAAATCACTATAATTCATTTTTATATGCTTTCTAACATAATTAGATTTCAGACCCAAAACCAATATATAATTGCCGAAAAAAAAATTAAACCCAATTTTAGGTATTTTCCTTCATAGAAAATTCATGATAAATCCACAATTGCTTAGACAATTATGAAACTTGAAACTCACTTCTAAAATAATGTTCTTGATCATATATCAAAAACGCACATCATTTGGATGTCATTTACTAGGTTTTTCAAATCTAAACTTACTATAAAACCTATGTGAAGCAACATAAATCATCAACAAACATGTATATCCATTTAAACAATATCATGGCATATTACTTGCAAAACTAATTCGAATCTAACTAGAAACCAAAATCAATAAAATTGAAATGTAAGGTCATTATTCACCTTAGCTTGGTGTTAAGAAGGCTAAGATTTGTCTTTTGATTAATTTGCTTAAGCGTCCTACTTGAATATTAGCTTTTGTTCTTCTTGATTCTCTTAATGGTGGCCGATAGAGCTTTCAAGGGTTTTAGTTTTGTTTGCAATTGTAAAAATGAACAAAGAATGAAGGTAAGAAGGGTTTAGGGTATAAGAACATAGCCTATTTCTATTTTTCTCCTTATCATATTCTTTCTACTTACTTAATTTTAATTCTCTTTTGCTTATATTTAGTAAGGTACGGCCCCCTTATTGGTTAACAAATCTCAATCCCTTAACCATCTACATTATTTCATTTAATTTATCTCATTAAATGCTCTAAATAATGTTAGTCAAAATTAGGGTCTTTACACCATATCTATTGCAACCCATAGAACCTGAAACTTGAAGATGAATCATGTAAATATTGGGATTACAGAGGTCAAGTGTATGCAGGGATGAGTGTATGAGATCCTGAGTGAAGTGTATGATGTCGATGACCCCCTAATTACTCTACAGACTGTGTTCACATGGACATAGGGATAGAGTTTCTCCACCTTCGCTGATACTTATCCTAGTAGAGAATTTGAAGTCAGAACCCACTTTGCCCAGAATATCGCTGATGGTGAAGTGGATTTCGCTGAGATCACCAAAATTTACAAAAGCATCACTAAAAGGGTGAGATTTTGCCGCATTCTCTTTAGTAGTTGCCGCAACTTGGCCACTAAAATCACCAAGACTTTTGGTGATCATGTGTTCCGGGGGAGGTAAGTGGGGGAGAGTAGGACTTATTCCGAGCGATTAACCAAATGATTGATCCTCTTCCTCGCCAACATGATAGTCACTATCGTCGTCGCTAGCACTATCACCTTCCTTGTCCGTGGCCGACTTTTTTCCCTTTCTTATTATGACTCCCTCATCTTCCTCTAGGATCGTAGGCATTCTAGTGTCACCGCCCTCATCGCTAAGGGCATCGCCTCCCATAGGCTTATTGGTCTCTCTGTCAACGGCTTTCTCCACGTGTCCTTCAATCGATGGACCTTCTACTTCCTCTTGAATATTCTCGTCGGAGCTACGAGTTGGGGTAGTGGAGCAAAATGTGATATAGAACTGCTTCGTATTAAGGATTATTGTTAGCAACTATTCCATGGTGAAGTAGTCCATACTCCCATAAGTTGTCGTTTGTTAGAAGGAATTTGATGGTACGCTGATTTGCTCTAACAGCCCGAAGTCATTGAGCATTCTCTCGTGCTCCACTCTATCATCGCGTCTCAGAAGACCTGCGAGGAAACATACATTAAGTTAGAAACTCTCTGTTATGAGAGAGACCGATAGAAAGAAGCTTACTTCCTCTTAACCAGAAATGATTGAATCCCTTTGGGCAGCACACAAAAAAATATTCGTTCTTGAAATAAGAAAGTTTATTGTGAAGTTTTTCAATGATTTTGCATCTTTTCCAAGCCTCTATTATCATGAAGGACATGTAGTCCTTCCTCCTCTTGAACTTTAGAAGATAAGTGAGCTCATTAAATCATGGATGCGATCAAATCTTCGCATAAAGACAGTGTATAGAAAACTCAACAAATTTTCTAAAACCTCTTTAGTCAAAGACACATGTAGCTGATGAACTTGGAATGGAGCGAGCCCAATCTCTAGCAGAAACCTCATTTGGAAAAAACTAAAAGGTGGAATGGCCCTACAAAGACACATGTAGCGATTATAGGATGTGAAGCTAGGTGGGGGATTATGAGCAAATTCATTTCTAGCTGGCAAACAGATATCTTCCTAAGGAATGCCATGTTGCAAGAAGATATTTGGATGCAAATTTGCTGTCAAGCTAGTGGGCACTTGCTCCAGCGGATCAGTCAATATCCTCAACCCCGGAGGCAACGGAAGCGGTATCGAATCGACTGGCCTAGCTAGCTTTAGGGCTCGTAAGTTATAGGCTGGCTAGATCCATCTGGAACAGATGGCAAAACTGGAACAGTAGAGGATGCAGTTTTGGAAGGAGTAGACGATCGTTCACCAAGCTTGAGGTGGGACAATCGACGAGTCATTCTAAATAGTAAAACATGGCGTTCTACATGGTCAGGTATGTCTTACTTAGAATAAAATTCCCGTGTGACCAACACCCGAAATCCAAAAGAAGTCGATGTGTGTTGACCGATCATATTTTGAGTGCTGACCAAGGCAGGAGCAGTGTGTTATCTACACAAAGTGAGTCCAGTGTCTCGAGCACTGCGAACCGACTATCATGTGTAGATAGCTTGCTCGTGCTAGAAAAACAAGTCGCATTGCGCTTTAAAATTATCTTTTTTGGAATTTACCCGTTATCGATGGGAAATCAATAACGGATCCGTGTCCGGAGCGATGTGGAAAGTTTTTCTTTTCAGGATCAATGGAAGTGCAAAAAAGGAAAGGCAGTGCACTGGAATCGTCCAATATGCCCGTGTTCAAAGCAAATTATCGTATTGAAATCTATTTAACGATCAGGACTTAGCAAACTTCACAAAGATAGTAGCTAACGCTGAAGAACAGAATTTGTCTCTGAAACAACACGTGTTCAACCGAGGCAAGTCCTAACTCCATCCCCGATTGAACACAGAAAAGAATAACCATCTCCCTTGGAATTGAAGTCGACCAAGACGAAATCACCACCACCATCGTCTCCATCCCGAAATCCACCAACACCAACACCAACTTTTAAATCAAGTGAAAATTCAACTCGGCCTAGGGTTTCAGATCAGTTTGGGTCCGAGTAATTCGAGGTGCGAATTTAGTGGTGGTGGCTTTACGAGGGGGCGGTGAGTGATCCAGGTGGTGGCAAAGGCAAGGAGCAACGGTCGTAGACAATCGGAGCTAGGCTGGAGTTAGGTCGACAAAGGAAAACTAGGGTAGAAGCTTGAATAACTCGCCAACAAAAGAGGGAATGAAGGAATTAAGGTAAAAATTTCTAAGTAGTTAACTTATAAAATTTTAAGGGCAACATGTCAGTAACGACATGTTTATGTCGGTACCGACTTGTTATTTCCCCTCTGATTCAACTCAAAATCGATGCACAGAACCTACATGACAACCTAAGGCACTACATAGTTCTCGAAATGCAAACTACATCGTCAATACAGAGAAAAGAAATATTAGCATACATTAAAGTAGATGGTTAACGGAAATCGATCAAGAAAGCAAAGTAAAAGTGATGTCCCGAGACAACATTCAAATGATTAACTGGAATTCATAGAATAGCAGTCCAGGACTTGTCTCGGTCCAGAGCACACTTTGTGTTCAACAAAAGCATACTCCAGGGAGCAAATGTTAACTGGGTTTTTAACCAAATAGAAGTCAATGGAAGTTAGAACATCAAAACAAAGATGAAACGACTTGAAATCCTAGAGGCATGCTTAGATGGAATAAAGGAATAGCTCGGAGAAAAATCATCCAAAAATATGCAAAGGGGACAACTAGGTATGACTTGTTCATGTCGGTGCCAACATGTTTCGACTCCACGATCCTACACTCAAACTTCACACGAGTTGTCCTCTACCTTTCCTTTATGCATCCAAGTAATTTCCAAGGGTTTTTGATGATCTATTCCAAGAATTGAGGAGTTAACAGCCAAAACTACAGAATAAACCAAGGGATGAAGGAATGATCACCAAAGTCAACCAACAATCAATGGAAACAACATAGGACACAACAAACTGGGGAAATGAGGAGTATGCAAGAAAGTTCGATGTAATTTGAATTAAGGAAACATGTCGGCACCGACATGCTTAAGTCGATACCGACATGTTTGTTTAACTCAGGTGGCTTTGAATTTTGGCAAGTGGCTTCGAGCCGATAATTGGACTCTACTCCAAGTGGACTTCTGATCTAACACGGCCATTTCTCCTATAAATACAGACTATAGAGCAACCAAAACAGGATCTGATTTCTGTTATCATTACGCGAAAGTTCTGCCTCTTCTTCCTCCACACAATACTCACCAAGGCAGCTACTATAAGCAATTCTAAGATTTAGAATATGCCTAATCCTTGTACTAGTGGCTTATTCTTTCTTCAATTCTCCTAAACTCTCAAACAAACTCAGTAAAATCAAAAATCAATAAAAGAATAAAGTTTATGTAAGCCAAAGATTGCCGAATAAATTTTTTCCATCGCTTTCTTACTTTTCTGTTATTTTCAATACTATCTGCTAGATCTAAGTCTCACAGGTTCCCTACAACTCATTCTTGGGTGTTGATCCATTTTTGGTGTCAACAATAACTGCTACATACTCTTATAACCCAATAACCTATATCTATCATTAGTAATGTCCTATCAATGTAAGAGATAGTACCCAAGTCACTTAATACCTTTTGATGAGAATTAGGCAGACTCTGACCAACTAATACCTTATTTAAGGTAGGACCCCATCATATAATATCTATCCCAAAATGGACTGCTTACTGGTAATTATTTAGCTGACACTGCATGGAATCTTTTTGGTCATTTAATACTTCATATTGAAGCGGATCCTTTTCAAGATATCCACTACCATGCCTAACCCTTAACCTTAACCCCAACCATTTACTACTTCCTACATAGGGAAGAGGCAAGCCCTTACACATCCACTTAATACCTTCAATCCCAAAAGTCGGTCGTTTATATTATGACCCGTACCCCCACAATGACGCCTCACGTTAGTCTGACTATTCGTCGGCACTGTAGTCAGATTAGCTGGGCAGATTTAGCTTATAGAATTTGGGACTAACCTCGCATCATCCGTAGTTACTTATTATAGGCGATGTCTCACATCAACCTAAAGTCACACTGTTGAAAGCCAGACTAGCTGGGCAGACTTTTATTGCTTTTGACTGACCTCGCATCCCTATAACTTAATCGTAATTTAGAACATATCCATAATTAAGACCTCATAAGAAAACTTCTTATTTCGCCACTACAATTAATTACTTTCCTATGGGGGAGTTCAAAAATAATTAACAACCTATTAACTACGCCATTAATACATTATAACCTTTTGTTATTTACGCTAATATATATATAGACACATATACGTGTGCATATACACGCGTGCGCATTTAGTAAATTTTTAAGCGTGCGAAATTTACGTCCCAAATTAATGTTTAAATGTCGAATCTTCAAAATTATACAAGTCCAATTTCCATATTAACACATATACCATAAATTAAATATCCAAAATCAAATTAAAATATTTAAAAATAGAATCAAACCCACTTATTTTACAGTAAAACAACGGAATAAATTAATAATAGAAACTTACAATTTACGTACTTTTACACTCTATTCAATTTCTTTTTACATGAAGTTAGGCAAAGAGAATTTCCATTTAAATTGTGGAAATAAAATGGTGCAAACTACGAATAAAAATTCGTACCTTACAAACAATTTCCTAACCAAAACCCTTAATCAGATCCAAATAAAAAGATAAAAGTGGAATAGAAGGTAATACATTAAAATTACAAATTATACACAAATTCCATTATTTTAATATAAAACAATTGAGATTCCAACCTAAGAATTAACATTTCGCTTTGAGGGAATTTTGGGGGTTTTATTGCGATGTTTTCATAAATCAAAATTCCCTAAGGCACATATCAAATCCAAACTACGCTATTCTACTACTAAAATAGAAAGACTAAGATTTCCACTCACAACAGGTGAAACAGCCCGCAAACCCATACCCCTTGAATCGGCACTATTCTCCAACATATTGACTCAAAGTGAACGGAAATACGAACCATTAGGGTTAAAGAAGAAGGAGGTAGAAGAAAAGAAAACAACACAACAGAATCTCACATCGCAGCGGAATAAAATATAATAGATAATAACTGATCTTTAAAGAAAGAAACTATATCTGTTTATACATACATCATCAGAATACAACATCAGAGTACAATACAATCACATCACAATTCAGGACAGTTATAATAACTTGTCCTCACAAGATGACTATACCACTTATGATACACAGCGGAATACAACAAATACGGGTGATACGTCTCGCCATCCAACTAGTCTCCTGAGCTCCACAGCATCCTATCCTGTATCTGTAATACTCGGTCTGACCCGAGCATTATAATAAAATAACATCCGAGTCAGTCTGGAAAATCAGCGTGAGAAAACACACTCAATTGGATTATTAAAGTTTCAAACCCTTTGAAATCAAAAGCATCTCGTAAGACCGCGCCACAAATAAACATGTCGGGTTTTTACCTTACGATAGCCAAAACACTTTCTTATCAAATTCGTCTGATATTATAATAGCGTCTATATACAAATACTTATTCAAATAGCTGAAATTGTTACATGATTAAATTCCAGCATACTAGCCACAAAGTGGGTTCTACAAACAAAAACCGTAAAAGGCGCGTATGGAGAATGGATTTCCAACTAATGACTAGGCACTGGGGTACCACCGGTCACAGTACCTGGTCTAGATCAGCGTACCGAGGATCCACCCTAAATCCCATGCAACACAAGACCGGACTACCCCTTACTGGATAGTCCGAGTAAGATCACCCCGCGGTTGGGATCAGCAACCGCCCACACAGCCGAAATAAAAAGGAACATCTAGACAGGGATGACCTCACCCTAATGGGCGCGACCCACTTAGCCTTGCTGCATAACCCCTGATTTTCAATCATTCCCGGTTGATGAGGCTCGAGGCTAAGCGTTACCTTTTTAGAACATATCTCTTAGAATGCCCACCGTTCACCTGACGATGTTCCGAAAGCATTCATCCATACAAGTCCATTCCGGGTTCGAACGGAACCAAAGGCACTACTCCTACTACATCCATTTTGGAATCACCCTCCATATTAGTAGCGACTAGCCCTTGCACTTTACTTCTCCATCTTCGATTCCAAACTCGTTTCCCCACGAAAACGTACAAACCGGATTGAAGTGGTTTTCGGGAGATAAATCCCGATCCTGGTCTCTTCGAAACGATTAGCGCATTGGCCAATATTGATAGTCAGTTATTTAACTATCAATTAACATTCACAAACATCCATCAAACAATAAATAATTTTCCAAATTATTTATTTACCTCATAAATATCTTCGCAAGATATATTTCCATTTTCAACCCTTTTGAAAACGGTTTCAAAAACCACCTTTCTCTCACAGAGTGAATTACTCAAATATTTTCTATTTCCACTGATATATTACTTCACCTTTATAAACCCAGTTTATAAATTCCATAGTCTCATTTCCCTTTTAAAATTCCAATTTTAAACACTTAAATCAAATTTCAAATTGATTTTCAAATTACTCCATTTTTTGAAATAAACTCCTTTACTTACTCAATTTATTCAAATCTGTTAACTTCATATTTTATTTCTTCATTATGATAAAAATCTTTTTAACTGAAAATACCAATTTCAGATTTCCCAAATTCCTTCTTTATCCTTTTAAATAAATTTAAACCTTGAATTTAAAAAAATTCTTTATTTCTTAATATAATATCACTTCAGTTTAAAATTTAATATTTCTCTGTTTATTTAAAATTCCCTTTCTCATACTCAGAATTTATTTATTAAAATTTTAGAATCACTTTTATTCTTTTCCAATTCATTCTTGAATTTATTCAAATTCTCTATAGTTTATTTTACTTAAAAATTCACTCTTTTATTTTCTTTCCAAAAATCCACTTCTATAGATTTAGATAACTCAGTATACCAAAATATATTAAATCAAACCATAGCATCCAACATTTCCCATTATCAATATAATTCATCACAGAATATCGAATAATTATATCATAGAATATTTTAACAAATCTAAATATTTGAGGAATCTAGTTGGATCCCTCCAACCTGTTTCCCTGCATCCACAGATGTTAGCACAATACCAATTCCACTTCGAGGTAGAATATCGCAGTATATGGGTTTATATGATATCATCCGCTATTATGCGGCACATAGGGTCTCATCTGCTATATAATGTGGGAAATCAATCACTCTAACATATATATATACTATATATATAATATCACCTCCAATCAATTCAATCATTCAACCAAAATTTAAAATTAACTATTTAAATTTAAATAAAACCCAGATGAGTGAGATTAATTCACCTTTAATTTTTAATTTGCAGTCCAAACCAAACCAGCTTGTTTTCTTCACGATTCAGACCTTGTACAATCATTATATAATTTATTAATATTCGAACTAATTGGACAATTAATTCCCATAGATTTAATTAACAAATTATTTAATTTAAACTAATTTCTGAAAATAAATAAGTTAATTTAACAATTTATTTACTAAACCCATTATTTAAAATAGCTAGTATACTAAGATATGTAAATATATATTTATTTCCTTTAGGACAATATATATATATATATATATATATATATTTCTTTACAAAAATGTCTACATGGATTTCAAAAATCAAATTTTAAATAACCTCTACAATATTTAAAATATTATTTTCAAAATTATGAATACATGCATATATTGACCAAATTAAGGATCTGTCAATTTATTTTTATATAAACCCTACAAAAATTTTCATTTTCAAAATCTCACCTTTATATATATTTACAGTTTTTAGTTTAAAATATGATCTGAATTTATATATTAGATAAAAGCATAATTAAGTTACCTCTAATTGAAATTGAGACAGCCACAGATCGTCGACCCCACCCACGTCTCTAAACCCTAGGTCGTGCCCCACTGCCAAATCACCATCGACTTCTCCACTTCGTCATGCGAACGTGCGCTCCCTTCCGGTGTCTCACGACCCAACCTCCTACTGCTGAGTGCACCACGACCAACATGCGAGCTCGTGCTCGAAAAAAAATGATGAACGAATCGATGAAGCCAAACTCCAGCTCGCGAAGCCTTGACGAATCCTCAATCGATCGATCGCGAAATTCAATTCGTGAAGAGATGCGCGACTTGATTCGCTCGGCCATTTGATTTGTGAACGATTGAATTTGAAGATGTTAAATAAATTTTCTTTTGTATCTGCTCGTATAGAAGAAGGAAAAGGGAACAATGAAATATATTTCTTTCGTGATTTAACTGAAGTGAAAGAAAGGAGGCGTGGCTTACATGAAAAGTAAGGGTGTGCAGATCTTAGGGTGGCCGAGCAGACAATTTTGATAAGATTGGATTTGATTATATATAAATATAATTTGTTCCCCATATTACACATCTCAAAATCTCGAACCCCCATAGAGGTATTCCGCTAGGCGTTTATAATATTATACCCCTTTTTCGAACGCATTGGTAAAGGTTTCGAGTCCTAATTCGATCGTATGGAGAAGATAGCTTTTTGGACTTAGTTATTATATTAAACTTTCGATATAAATTTCAGCGCGTTTATCTATCGTACGATCACACGACAACTCCAAACGCTCCGAAATTTGAAATCCGATAATAATACAATATTACGGATCCAATGAAACTGGTTTCGTCGAATTCCGAGACTGTGCCCCGGAAGGCTAATTTTAAATATCAATTTAAACGATAAAATTTCAAAACTTAACAAAACACTTCCAAATTCAATTTTAGCACTTTTACTATCTTCAGTATTATCAATATAGATCTTACAAGCCTTCAAATTATTTTTAACAAGCTTAAAACTCTAGATTCGACATTTTACCCAACTTCAAATTATTTAATTTAATAATTGAATTACTCAATAAATTGTTATATTTGAAATTCAAGTTAAAAACCAACACCCGAATATTTAAAATCAATTAAATATTCCAATTTCAAATATCCAAAAATTACGGGTCGTCACATTAGGTCCTTATCTCTTCCTCTTTTTTGATTTGTCTTGCCTTCGATAATCTCTTTCAAATCTCCCCTTATAGTTATATACAAGGGATTTGTGTATATGTATTAGATTCATAAATTTAGAGATTGGAAGAGAATAGAATTAGAAAATAAATTAATAAACATTTAGAATTCGTTACCTGAAACTCTAAATAACTATTATGTTTCACTAGGTTCCCTAAAATAACATATGAATAAAAGTGAGGGGACAAGGCTATTATTTATAGTGGTTGGAACGCAGCAAAACTGTTGGATTTAAGTCGGTTTAAAATAATAAAATTCGAGACGTTCATTGTGCAAAAAAACCCTAGCCATCACTTGCTCATCGGTCAACTGCTTGCTCATCGGTCGACCACCCCTATCATACCGGTCGACCGCTCCAAGTTAGGTGGTCGAGCGGCTCGTTTATTTCAGGGAATGTTTTTAATTACTGTTGGTCAATTATTTTATTCCTTGGTTAACTTTCTAACGTTAAGTTAATTTCATCGATTACATAAACCACAAGTCTAATTATTGTTGCTTTTCAAATTTCAAATCTGAGAATTATTTAATTATTTGAATTTGAATTCTATTTAAATTATTTTGATTCTGAAAACTTCAGATGTTCATAGCTTTTTCTTTTAAGCTTCGTTTCAACATATTATATATGGAAATTGATCGGAAAATCACCATGAATGCAATGGCATAACTTTTGTGGTGCAACTTTGACTTTTGAAAATTTTCCAATTTTAACCTTATCCTATTTAATTGATTTATCTTACCTTATTTTATTTATTTCTTATTAATTTTTTACGGGGTGTTACAATGTATTATGGACACAACCCTTCATGAACGGATACATCTGTTCATTCACGATATAAAAGAGAGTGCAAAAGAATATTTAATCAACTAATAACTTACTTTCTCCTCACTTCTTAATCTCTTGAAAATTCCCTTGAAAAATATACTCTAAACTCTTCAAAATCATAGGGATCATTTCATAATCCGTTATATTGATTTATTTCTACTTGCTTACTGTTTCTGAAGCATCACTCTCATTTCAAAGATCAAAGTGCTATCAAAGTGGCTATATAATCCATTGTATCCAAATTACAACTATTTGTCTTTGAAAAATCATCAACTCTACTCTTGTTTGTTTTGGTGTGCTTATAGCCCGTTCAAATTAATTGGGTGTGCTTGGTAGCCTAGTAAATCTAGTGGGGATCTTGTTGTCCGGTCGAATCAAGAGAGTTGGACTCGAACTCGTGGCACATGAGGGTGTACCTTGTAGCCTTGAAATCGAGATTGTATTCCGGTTTTCCTTCTACCTGGTTTAAAGTTAGCGACTGAAAAGAAATCGATACAAGCAATTGTATGGGACTGGATGTAGGATTGGTTAATCCGAACTAGTTTAAAATTTCTAGTGTCTTCTCTCTTACTTTGCTTTATTACTTTTGTATTTATCTGTGATTGAATCTGTGATTGATTGTTAGTATAAATCTGTGTTGTTAATTTATAATTTGATATTAATCTTGAATTTTTTTAAAAGATTTGCATAAGTTAGAAAACACTATTCACCACTCTTATAGCTATAAATTAGCCTTAAGATCCATTATTCTACAACCCACAATTATACTCTATATAATAACTATATATCTTAATGATTATTTACTCACATTAGACATCTCTTTGTTAATATATACCTAGGTTGGTTTACCATATTTATTATAGTTGTAAAGTTTGCATTGTGAATGCGAAGGTATCATTAACTAAAATATAAAATCAAAATAAATTAAACTAAAACAAAAATATATTTATATTTAATAATGATAAATCATAATATACAAACATTAAGTTTCACTATAAATTAATCAAATTAAAATTAAAATTAGTTAGCAATACTCCTTTATTACTAATTAGCAATATGATTTGGTGCAAATATATTATTCATGTAAACAAAGAATAAGTTCAATTGCAAATTAATAAAAGGTTTTATTTTTTATTTCCACTTTCACCCAACTGCCAATGCACCTGATACAACAATCAAAATTTATACATATATTGAATATAATTGTACCTTAAGATGTGATGGGAGAAGAAACAAAAAAGCTATTAGTTTAGAGGAGAGAGGTCGAGGCCTGCTGCATGACTTGGCGTTGGACAAATATTTCAAAAGTTTATTTATAATAATTTCAAATTTTAATGGTTATATGTAAATTTAACTAAGAGTTAAAATTAATTTAAATATATATTGAATAAAATTGCTAAATTATTATATAGTTTTGTAACACTATAATATTATTATTTTTATTTTATCATAATTATTTTAATTAATATGAATTTCAAAAATAATGATATATATTACCAAAAAGATTTAAATATCTAAATTAACAAATCCAAAATAATTTTTTGGATATAGATAATGTAATAGCATATTATTTGCATTTTAATATTTTTAGTTGAATTCTATCATAAATATATCAGTTATCATAAATTTTGAAATGGTCAAATATATTTAATTATGTTTTAAAATGAATAAAATAGTCAAAAACAATATATTTAGGATCTAAAAAATAAAACTATAATTTTTCCATATTATAATTTCTGCTGATTTTTTTCATGGTTATATTAGTTATTACAAAATTCAGAATTTGTCATACACATTAATAAATTATATACCTTTACGCACATATATATAATCATCACTAATAGGATGAAATTATATATATACTTTATTATATATGAGTACTTTGGCATGTGCGATGCACGTGTGTAGGAGGAATTGGTATTAAAAAACACTCTTTGTAAGGTTTTTTGATTTTACAAAATGACTTTGACGTGTACGTAATGTTGCATTTTTTATGCGTGTGCATGCGCAAATCAATTGTTTATCAAAATGTGAATGACACTAAGTTATTTATTTTGAATAGTTCATACATAGGTAGTGGAAAAAATTTAACAAACAGTAACAAGTAGTTTGCATTCATATATATATATATATTTGAAGGTAATATATATACATATATTTATATATATTATGTCAATTGAGATCCATGTTTGAATACAGTAAGCCAAAACAAATTAGATTCATTTATGATATTTCTCAACTTAAACTCCATATAGAAATTTTATAAGAGATGACAAAGATTTAAATTTATTATGTAAAACAACAACTGTAACAACCCACTTTTCCGTACAGTTTAAGCCAACAATAAACCACACATGTCAAGCCCAAATTGAAAGGAAAGGCGGATAGTTAGTGAAAAGAAAGAAGGAAGAAGACAAGAAGAAACTAAACAACACAGAATCTCATAGTGGAATGAATAATCAATATTATTTAACAAATCTTTACAGAAAAACAAAACTATAATTTATATATATATACAGACGTCAATCAGAGTATACTAACCTATTCAGCGCGGATAGTTATAACCATATGTCCTCCCAACTGCTGATATACAACAATGTAAGCAACGGAAATATAATCATCTACGTGAATATGTCTCTGGGCCTCCAGCTCCTCTCCTAAACCTCCAAAATATCCATCTAAACCTGGAAATATGCTCGGTCTGACCAGAGCATTTTGGAAAAACCATGCCAGGGTCAGTCTGGTAAAACCAGCGTGAGAACTTAAATCACAAGGAATTTTATTTATTATAACCTTTAAAATCCTTTAAAATCAAAGGCATCTCATAAGACCATGCTGCACATAAACACGAACAGGTTTTTACCTTACGATAACCAAAACCTTTATATCAGAAAATCCAGTGATATTATAATAATGTCTAAGGGCAAAAATAATAATAATCAAATAGCTGTGATGCTCGTGAGTGTACATCACAACAATACTAGGTATATAATCAAAAAATCGATAAGGCTCGTTCGCTAATTGTGTAGGATTTACATGGAGGTGCCCTCGGTACTTCGAGAACGGTCCTCCTGCACAAGGATCAGAGTTATCCTTCCGAAGCATCATACTCGTCTAGCCGGGGTATTATAGGAAAAACATAACTGGTCTTGCTAAGGCCGAGTGCATCGCTCCCGACATGCCAAAACCGATAGATAGATATTGCTAGAAAAGGGAGCCAACTACACCCTATGGGTTTGCCAACCCTAACGACCATGCCTACTATCTATGGTTTTAGTCATTTCCACTGATGAGGCTACGTCCAGCATTCCAGCTTATGCACCGCACAAAAATAGATCATGGAATCCCACATGGATTCCCATACCACAATGGTCTTGGAATTACATATAGATTCCCATATCTCAAAAGATCTTGGGATCACACATAGATTCCCACACCCTAACGGGTGTCAGAATCACACATGGATTCCAACATCTTAAAATATCACGAATCTCCTCCATAGTACCGTATATGGTTTTATAGTGGTCACGGGTTCGACTCATCTCTTACAAGTACGCTCTTCTGTTTCCCAAGTGCTCCACAAACCAAATGTCGATTTCCGGAATGCTCAATACCGGTTCTTTAGGAAATAATCATACAATACATAAGAGCGAAGATCAACCCCTAACTATTTAAGTGGACAGATCTACTTATCATTTATCCTAGAAGAACGAAACGAGTTTATACGTACAGTATAGCACCACCGATGGTAACTGTACCATATAATTCTCGTATTTTCCCTAGATATTTCCAGAGTTAAAATCATTTGGTGTTAAGTATGGAATCGTTCCTTACCACCAAAATTAAGAAGGATTACATATTTGGCCCAAGATTTGATAGTCAGTTATTTAACTATCAAATAAACAAACATTCAAACAGAGATCACATTTCCCACTGAAATCACTAAGCCTCATTTAATTTAATTTCAATAAATTTAATCTCTTTATCAAAAACAAACATATACTTATCTCACCGGAATAAGTATATTCACAAACCATTCCTTTTAAAAATACTTGAAAACTTTTTAAAATAGATATGGAAAGTACCCTTTGGAATCGATCATGGATCGCAGCTCAATGGTTATGTCTCTATCCCAGGGAAATCCAAACTTAACTGAAGGCAATCTCTGCCTCTCGAATTATGCCATGAAATCAACCATAGATCGTAGTCTGTACAATGGTTATGTCGCTATCCTAGCGAATCCATAACAAACTGTAGGCATCCTCTGCCCCTCGAATTACGCTATGAAAATCAACCACTTTTTCCAAATATTCTTTTACTTCATAAATATCTTCAAATTTATTTATAAAGTTTCTTTATAAACTTTTCAGTTTAATTAGAAAAATACTCTTTTATAAATCTTAAACTATTTGTAAAACTATCCTTTTTAAATCACTAAACCATTTATAAATCCCCTTTCATAAATCATTTTAAAGTCCAAAATTCTTTTTCCTCATTTTAAAATCTCTTTCCAATTTATAATTATTTCCGATAAATCCTTTTTATTGGGTAAACCCCTCTTTTAAAACTTCCCGTCACTACAAGAAAAACAGTCCTCTATAGCGGCATATAGCCGCTATTAAACACAACTATAGCGGTTTGATAAACGTTGTATATCGACATGTTATAAAAAATAATTGCACATTTATAACACAAAAAAACCGATATAAAAAAGCATGATTTCATAGCACAGTATAGCCGCTATAAAATAGTTATTCTATAGCGCCTATTTCGTGCTATATATCAACTTGTTTATAGTATATTCGACATCCATTTACAGCATATATATACCGCTATAAAATGTGTAGATACAATAACGCCTATTTGCTGCTATCCTTTGACGGTAACCTCATACATTGCATTATCTTTTTATAGCAATTATGCCATATAGTTATAACGCTTTTTAGGAGCTATGCTTTATTTTACTATATATTTGATGCACCCCACTATTACATTTTAATAATAACAATCAGAATGAATCTTCTTTAAATAAATAACAATTTGAACAATGTATGAATGAAAAAATATAATAATAAGCAAATGTAACGCATATTCATAATAACAAAATAAAGTATCAACTTACAAAAAATAAGTTCAATACATGAGTTACCAAATTCAATACATATTCATGAAAACAAAAGACAACATAGTTCAAAGTTAACGTCTACAAGTACCAAATGCGTCACTAAGAAATTGAACTGCTCAAAGCCTTTCTTACCAAATAAACTACTCTTTTCTTACCAAATCTTCAGAAAGTCAAGCCATTCCTAGTACATAAAAATAGGTTAAGATGAAACTAGAGTAATCTTCTTCCGAGTTTGAGTAATCATTCAAAAGTGGGATCTGTAATGTTCAGTCAAATTTTAAGACTAGTATCATTAGGATAAATCTGAGTATTATTTCAAGTACCATTGCTATTGGTTCAAATTTTTTAGCGGTCCGAAAGTTCAATTATTTCATTGATCATTGATGCAGATGCAGATGCTCAACCAAGCATCTCACATAAAAAGAAAAAAGAAAAAAATACTAGTTGAAAAGAACAACAGTTCATTTTACAGTTTCATTTACATTATAAGCATATACATATCAACATTGTATGAACTATGAACGCGTTAAATGTGATATCGCATGTATGAATTCGAAAACTCCAGTTGTGTATGAAGTAAAACAACAAAATCTTTTCATTTTAACAGTAACTCATTAGTCGTTACTAGTTAATAATCATACAAATGTAGTTTAATTTTCTTTATTTTAAGTTATTATGATAAAAGATAAGTCCTTCATAGGACAACGGTATGTTCTCTGGACTATAATAGTAAACACAGTGGAATCAAAACTAGTTGACATGAATTAACCATGTTGAGGAAAAGATGGATTATAGTGAACAATATACTCTAACTTATAAATAAAAAAACACGTACTTGAGATTCTAGAACATAAGACAAACTTTGCATCTTTTTCAACCTAGCAACCTCGATTCTCTTCTCAGTAACCACATCCCTCCTCTCCATAATATCATCTGAGACATGAAATAATGATTTCTATATTATCCAACTCAAGAAATATAAATCAATCTTAAGATATCGATCTTAAATAAAATTCAACATTCAATCTACTAACCTCGGCTCAGTGGTCTGAGAACTGAATGCTGCTTTTGCCTTCACATTAGTGAACCTCCATTGCAAATACCTATTGTCTAATAAAATGCCTAGTACTTTTGAATGATAAGAGTAAATTTCTACTAAGGAAAATACAAATACAAGTACCCATTACATTTACCTGGCTAGAGCAATTCCCTAAGTAGTCAACGCATATATGGTTTTTTCCAACTTCTTGTAGGTGTTTCAACTTGCCAATTTATTTATATCCACCCAAAACACTTGCAATACCTATGTGATCAACATAACATATAATATTAGTTGCATTTTATTGATGTTTAGAATAAAGTGGTATAATATATATATTATGTACAAGTGATTTTACAATAGAATGACAAAATCTAGTATACTTTTCAAGTTACAAATCGAAGTTCAATTAGCAATTATATTAGTGAAAATTAGCCACACATCCTTAAAACGGAACTTAAATTCAAAGCAGGTCCCTGTCATAAAATATATAATTTCTACATCCTTGTTTCTGTTTTCCGCCATTTTTTTCCCCAAATTACCCTTGCGTTTCGCTGTGGAGCTGAATCTTCTTCTTATTTTTCGATTTTAATGGTAAACTGCAATTAAATTAAAGATGAATCAATTTTTTTTTATGAAATATGATATTCTTAATATTTGCAGTTATGAATAATCGCAACAAATTTCTGCAAATATATGCGCAATAGTTGCAGAAATTTCTGCAACTATACGCAATAGTTGCAGACATTTCTGCAACTATAAGCAATAGTTGTAGAAATGTCTGCAACTATAAGCAATAGTTGCAGTAATTTCTGCAACTATACGCAATAGTTGCAGACATTTCTGCAACTATTTGCAATAGTTGCATTTCTGCAACTATATGCAATAGTTGCAGATATTTCTGCAACTATACGCAATAGATGCAGACATTTCTGCAACTATTTACAATAGTTGCATTTCTGCAACTATATGCAATAGTTGCAGAAATGTGTGCAACTATGTGCAATAGTTGCAGATATTTCTGCAACTATACCGTATAGTTGCATAAATTTCTGCAACTATACCCAATAGTTGCAGACATTTATGCAACTATACCATATAGCTGTAGAAATATCTGCAATTATTTGTAAATTTTGTAAATTTGAAAAAAAATCAAAAAGGTTTAAAAGTTGATGAATTGTCTGCAAATATTTCAAATAATTGCACATTTACTACAAATATGAATTTTTGGTATCAACAATGGATCTCATTTCAAAGATCATAAAATTTGTGATTTTTTGGTGAAAACGGTTTGTTGATCCGGTTTTTGTACATAAAGTTATACGCGTTTGAAATGTTAAAAACGTAAAGGGTATTTGTGTATTTTTGCCTGCACGAATTTGAAAATAGGGGGTGGAAATATAAGTTTTGTATGTGAAGGATGTTTTGTTTATTTTGAAACTTATTAGGGATGTGAGCCAAACTTACCCATTATATTATTTGCTTTTGTAGAACAAACATTTACCTCAGAATTAACTGAGGCTTAGTGTTAAATAAGGCTGACATCCTCAATTAAAACATAGGGTGATTGCCTCATTAAACTGAGGCAACATTTACACACGCTAGATGACTTTCAGATACTGTTTTTAACTCAGTAAACTGAGTTTTAAACAGTCTAAAACTGATTTTTTTTAACTCAGTAAACTGAGTTTTAAATAGTCTAAAACTGATTTTTTAACTCGGTAAACTGAGTTTTTTTAACTCAATTTAAACTGAGTTTTAAATTCAGATGAAAGCTGAGTTTAAAACTTGGTTAACTTAGGTTAATAACCGAGTATAAACTGAGTTTTAAACGCAGTTAAAAACTAAGTTTACTGAGACCAAAGCTTAGCTAACAGGATCATAACATTGAAGTTAGATTGCAATAATGCGATGCTATGATGAGTTACGTTAAGCATGCAGTTTACTTGGAATAATATTTCAGATTGAGTAGCACAACTTAGGAGTTATATTTTCTCCATAAGCACTACACTTGATTTATAATGTCTTCATAAGCACTAAAGCCAAAACTTTGTACTACAATGGTAAAAAAATATGGATTGTACCATCATGTTTAGTCCAAAAAGAAAAAAATGTAACTTGTTTAGATTTCAACCTAATAATTAGTCTATGTAATAAAATGATGCAAAAATAGAAAAAAGTACATATTGTTATGCTGCAACAAAACAAAATGATGCAAAAAGGATAAGTTAAGTATATGAAACGTTACAACAAAAGAAAGAAAATGATGACTGGTTACATATTTATAAGAGGAAAAAGGAAACTTTAATGTTTGTGTATCGAGCATTAAAACTACAAATATTGTTATGCTAAAACGCCCACCATCACATAACATTAGCGAGAAAGTGCTCGGTGATAATGGAAACTTGCATTTATTGTTTACAAGTACAATTATTTGTTTTGCAGACTTCTCAGAATGATTTGGTTTGAAATATTTGTCATATCAAGGAAGAAACTTAAGCAGGAAAACCCTTCCCATTGCAGTTAAGATATTGGGATTGTGTATCAACAAAATCATAAATAATAAAACATTTACACCAAAATTAAAATTTTGGCAGTGAATCCATAATAGCATCAAACTGAGGTTCAAGAATCATAAAGATGTGTATAATATGTGCATGGATAAATAAATAAGATTCGTTACTGAGATAAACTCTGTAATTTTCAAGTTGAGTGTAATTAAAAAAAATTGCATGGCGATGCTTTCTCTGCGAATCTCTCCCTTTGGTATCCTGATCTGGGTTTATAAAGTCGAGAAGATCTGACACAGTGATAAACAATAAATTACCAGTGTCAAGATAATTTTTAAAATGAAAAAATGAAAAAATAATCACAGCATTTTCTAGTACATAATAAATATGGGAACCATTATTTCACCTGAGGTAACCTTTGCTTGCAATATAGGAATCAGGTTTTGGGATACCTCTACGTGCAGCTTCTTGCTGCTCAAGAGCTTTTGACTCATAATAATCAAGCCATGCAGCAGCATCCTACATGTAAGAAAATTGCAGATTAATATTGAAAGTTAAAAGGACATCCTTCAATAAGGATGTGTCATATAATATGTCTGTGAAAGAAAGAATCATAATTTTAAATAAGGATGATTTTATGGGATCATTGATAAACTGTGACTTGGTTAGTCTCAAATTAGTTATGCTATTGAAAGTCACCTATATGTGATCAGCTCCCAATAATCTTTGGTTACAATTAAGGGCTTTATGCAAGTATCATAGTACAACAAGAAACGTTTCTCATACCTTCTTCCATCATTGCCACATTAATACCGGTTGCATAAGAATTTAGGTGAGATAGCCCAAAAGAGAATTGAAGAAGATAGAGTGCACGATTGACAAACCTATATAAATCAATGCTATAGGGTGGAGATAAAATTCTAGGTAGAGAGAGACTACAAGGTGGGGATAAAATTTGTACAGATTAAAGGAAGATTGAGATAAATGCTTTGCTGCACAATAAATATTTATCATTGAAAAGCGGGCATCAGATAACTCCATTTATCCTAGCTCATAAATATCATTAACAATTAGTGTCTTTGCATATGCGCATATCGGGACAAGCAATCAATAGTCTACCAATAATCGGAAACTTACTTCGATGCAAGTTCAATGTGTTGGAGATGATAATAAAAGACCGAAAGATCGCCATAGCTTTTCATAGTTTGGATGGTCAAGACCAAGCTCTCTTTCATTAATGTTTAAAGCCTTCTGTTGATATATTGTAGCTTATAATGCAATTTACAAGAGATAAGAACAAAGAGTTAAGAAAAACCTATGATCGCTAATAACTTGAATAAAATTCATAATCATGTTCTTTGGTCCCTCGGCCACACATTCATTGTATATTGTCACTACCAAAACATACTTTTAAACGAAACATTTAAACTTTTTCATGTTATATAAATTTAGTTACAATTAATACACAAAACATATTTTAATTTGTTATATTACAAATTTTATATAAATTTCAATTATTTATATAAAACAATTTGTATTTGTATAATTTTAGTATAACGCAAAATATATTTCAGATCTCGATATTTGAGTTTCTACATTCATATCTCGGTATTTGAGTTCCGATATTCAGATCTTGGTACTTGAGTTCCTACATTCCAATCTCGATATTTCAGTTCCTACATTCATGCATGAATTTATGCAAATTTGAATAAAGCAAATAAAAATTCATGCAAATACAATTTTTAATATCAAATTGACTGAAAATTTGTAATTTTTATTTGTTAGTCAACATGCGCATAAACTCGTTAATTTTGTAAAGCTTCATGCAGATACAATTTTGTAAGTTCTATTTGTTGCCACCTCAATACTTTAAAATGTTCTCAGTTCAATATCAATAGACTGATTGAAATTTTATATTACTGCACTCACTACTGTAGATTCACATTTGCATAAAGCTTTACAAAATACAAAATTGTACACGTGGTTATTACAATATTAAATCTTATTTCTTAGTCAACATGTGCATAAACTCATCAAAATCTATAGTACCGTTTCCATCTTTGTTCACATCAGTGGTCATCATCCATAGTTCCTGCTCTATAAAAATTAATTATTATTTGCATAATATCACCATATTCGAAATAGAATATATAAACTGTCAAAATATAAATATCATTAAAATACCCGATTAATAACTAAATACCTATCTCATCATGAGTTTAATTAAACTACCAGATTAAAAACTAAATATCTATGCTCAATATGTATCTACAATAAGTATCTACAATAAGATTGAAAAATCAGCTAAAGAATGCTTGAAGAACACCAAAAACTTTTATGTAAGAAATAAATTAAAGTAGATCTAGATTAGGGTGAGAGACCATGGTTCTAAAGAGTTGTTAATTGGTGGTAAAGCACTGCATATATATAAAAATTTACAAATTGAACACATAATTAATCTAATGGAAGAGGAGTCACCTAAACCATCACAAAAAATTCAGTTATTTGAACTAATCATTGATTTAACCAATGATAAACACCAATGGATAACTAATGGGATGCACTTACTCTTGAGGTTATTTGAATAAAGATTTACAAAATGAAGAGAACATGAGAAAAGTAAGTTTGGATACCTTTTGATAGCCTTTGCATCTTATCCTAATAGAACTATACACACAACAAGTAAAATTCTTTAATTTTGATTTTATCTTACCTAGGACGTAGAAAATCTCAATCAAAAAACTTATATGGAAATATATAAATAACATGAGTTTGAATTAATAAAATACTGTATATTACAAACTCGGGCTATTTAATTTGCATGAAAAAATTAACCACACATACATCCTACTGCAAATACACAAATAGCACGAGTTTGAATGGATTCTACCTTGGAATCGACAAGCCAAATTTTCTTGCAGGTTTCTTCTGCTAGTAGTTTCGTCTGTAACAGTCATAAAGGAGTAAATAGGTTCGAAGTTTTGAGTGATACAGAACAAAGCAACATAATAATATATGTTTATGTATATATATAGAGCTTTTGATATTGAAACAAGTTACCTGTTTTAAGATCTCGTGCGCCATAATAAATTAATACAAGAAATAATACCTAAATAGAAAATATTTTAGAAACAAAATTACTCACCATAACTACATCAGAAAAGTGAAACGAAGGTGACTATGCCCATTCTCGAGCTCCATCTCTATTGTTTTTTTCTACCATGCTTCTTGCTAGTAAGTGGTGGCCTGGATTTGAAGAGGCCCAAAGCGGATGTATTCTCCACTTTGCCCAAAGGCCGACCTAGGTTTATGAAGGTGAATATGAGTCGATTTGGGGATCTGTAAGAGAGATTTTTTGTTTGAGAGACGAGAAAAAGGGATGAAAAGGAAGAGGGAAGAGGGGAGAGGGAAATTTATTGAAGAAAAGGCGGGCGTGAAAATAATTTGAGGAAATGGCGGCACAAATCAACGGGGGAGCTTGTCAAAGCATTACATAGTCAAAGTACCAAAATTAAATAAAACAAATTAAAATAAACAATAACACATTGAAATAAAACGTTATCTATTGATGTTACAAAAATTAGTTATTCTTGTAGTGCGTTTAAAATCAATTCTTTTACAACAAAATTTTATTTAATTATAGTGAATAAAACTTTTAATATTATAAAAGTAACTTTAATTTTTTTTTAAACATAATAATTAAATACTTATTTTTAAAATGTCATTAATAAATAATAATCATCCTTAAATAACTTTGGTTCAAAAAATCAACTTCCAAATTTAGAAAGGGGTTTAGTAACTCCAATGGTACTTAATCAAGTCACCATTAATTCTAATAACTATCTAAGATATAATTCCAGTATTTACATAACATCAAATATGTAAATTAAACTCACCGTTAATAATTAATTGTTAATACAACACTTATCCAATACTAACCAATTGGAATGTAATTAAGTATCCACACTAATGTAATAGCAGAACGAGATTTATTTCCTCTAAATAAATGTCCAAATTTAACTTATCCAATTAATAATAGCAGAACGGTGATTTATTCTACTAAACAGGGTCAAACTAATTTAACTAGCGGATGGTGTTTATTTCCGCTAAACAAATGTCTAATTTACCACATTCAATTCAATTTAACTCAACAGTGTTTATTTGGCCAAATAAACATCATATATAAATTTAAACGACGTTATTAATTTAAAATAACATAGTTTAAATTCACTATGTTTTAACATATCATAAATTTATACATGTCCAAAGCTATCAATAGGTTACACTACAACGTTGTACTCGTCGTTACGAGTCTAACGTCAAAACTCGCATGTCAATCGGATTTCATACGAGCAAGATATAATAATTTTAATTATTAATGCTTATATAAATAAATTAAGCAAATAATTAATTTCTCACCTCTAAAATAATTGGGCCAAGCCCAAAGCAAACAAGACTGCATCTAACCACTACAATCCTTCTTCCCCTTCTTCGATCGCCTCTTCCAGTTTAATTTTTTAAGCTTGGAACGAAACAACGTGCACGCAGGTGCATGCATGCACCATGCACCACCCACGACCCCATCAGCCATCAACGCTCTGACATCCACGACTCTGCCTTGCCTTGCTCGTCCCCCCGGCACCACCTCTCTATGGCCACAACCTCCCATCGCCGATCGCCATAAAAAATGCCTACAGTAAAAGAAAAACACAACAGCCATACTCCATTCGAACGCCTTCCACCACTCCTTTGGTCAACAATAGACTACGCTGCCTACGCCATTGGAACCCCGCACTGCTCTACCCCTCAGCCTCCTCACAATTGACTCGACAGCCCCAGATGATCGTCGCTCATCGAAACCCAAAAAAAATGCCACTAAACCCTACTTCCATCAAATCATGACAATCCAAAGCCAGAATCAAAACTCGGCCATGGTCACGATCTCCGCCTCGTCCCAAGGCTCCTCCTCGTCATCTCCGCTCGACCTTTCGACCCCCGGTTCATCGGAAATTAATTTTTGAATGGTTTTCAATCATCTCCTCCACCCCGACAAACCGAGCCACTAAAAATCATGATTCGATGCTACGGTCCCATCCATACCCTCCGCTCACCAATCCATGATCATCGAATACGGTTGTTTTTTTGACTATTTACTGATAATTAAAGATATCTCTCTCGTCTCTCAATGAAATCTCCCAAAACTGTTTTTAGAGTAAACTAGATTCAATCACGAAAAACTTTCATGTTGGATGATTGGGTTGAAACTGAATAGATTGGGAGTATTTGATTTTTGAATGTTGAGGAGAGTTTGTTTTCTTTCTTGATTTTGAGATTATAGGGATAAAACAAAGAAGCTGAAGAAGAAGCTGTTATATATATATATATATATATATATATATATATATGCAGAGCACTCACCCATCAATCTAAGCTCATAAATGCAGTTCAAATCGATGGGGGATAATGGTTGGTGGTTGGTGAAAGAAAGGGCAAGAAGGACACTAGGTTGCTAGTTGAAGGGAAAAGGAGAATAAGAAGGTGGCTGAGTTGGAAAAATAGAGCAGATAAGGATTTGCGCCAAGCTTTTCTAAATCATTTGCATAAAAAGATTTTGGTTTAGGGATAGTTAGTTTAGGGTACTTCGCCACAAATTATCGCATTCGCATCCGAGCGGTGAATGATGGGAAATAATATACGATCGCGTATAGCAATGTTACATAATTACGAAACAAAAAATAAAATAGACAAGTTATTAAATTCTACAAAATTTCAAAATGTCAGTGTTTGCCGTAAAATACATCAAGTGGAAAATTTTACTTGTTTTCCAAACTAAAAAATATGGAAAAATTCTATAAATTTAACTATAAACACGTCATTTAAAATCAGGTCTCAATTTGTAGCAGATATTTTATTATAATTTAATTCAAATCTGAATATTAAATAGATTAAGTATTCAATTTCAAAGACCCAAAAATACGGGTCGTTACAACAACCATGATATTAGCGCCATATAATAATTTTACTACCGCCAAAAGATGTACATATGTTTGAAGAAAATATTAAATGGCCAGACCAATTAAAGCAGAAATCAAAGCAATAAAAGATGGAAATGAAGTTCATTAATATAAGAAAATATCCACATTACATACACGTAGAAAAACAGAATGTTAAGAATATAGTAATTAGTAGCAAATTCATCCAAAATTTAAAACTCATGCCCCATTATTTGACAGTCAGTACATCCTTTTACTTGTCTGAGATTGAACCTATTGGTCACACACTTCCCATGGTGTCATATTACTTGTCAAATATTAAACTCGTTGAATTGCACATGTTAGCTTCAACAGTGTGAGAATTATTATGAAATACATTGGCATTTTGGAAAAAGGGAAATGGTTCATGTGTTGACGTTTTCAGGTCCTGCAGTTTTGGAAGTTTATTATCACACCATTAATGCTGATCCATATTAAAACAGTTCATCCAAACTTATTTATTACCAAATTATCATACTTTTTTAAAACCAAGTAAGGCACTTAATAGCTTTGACGGTTTAAAAGGCATGGATTAAGTTATAAAAAGTAGTATCATTTTAAAGTATGTTTACAATGGTATAATCATGAGTTCCAATAATCTATGCTCCAATCATATGCATGACAAATTCCCATTTTAATGAAAACTGAACCATTCTCTGATAGTCGTATATATTAGTTGCAATGTAATCAGTAAGCATCACAGTTAAGAAATATCCTAATATTCAAGCGACTGCAAGCATAGATATAACAAACTTGGTCGTTTTACTGAGAATGATTTTTTAACATAATGGCAATAAAATTCAATTGATATAGCAACAACCAAAAAGAAAAAAGTAAGGTGCATAACCTTACTAAATACAATTAGTTCCACATGTTACTATTTTCACGTTTTAAATTAAAAAAACATCAACAAATCAATAAACCCTTTATATAATATAGTATTAACACATCTTGCAACTACATCATCTATTCATCTCCACTTTTTTTGTTTCTTTTGCTCTCCCCTGTCTTTATATTTTATAGAGTATTTGCTTTCATCTCTAAGCCAAAAGTCATCAATAGACCTACATATGATGTCTGAACTTTTTATTTAAGAATATTTACATAATATATATGGTGCATTAATGCGAAAAATTATCTATGATAATTTTGTTCATTGGATATTATAGTTAATAAGAGTGAATGTAATTTACGCAACTATTTTATATTCTGATGAAAATTTAGCAAATTATTGTTTATCCACTTATTAAAGCCCATGATAAAATGGAATTCCAATTAAATGCTTTGTTACCAATATAGATAGCTATACCAAGTCAAGGAATCCATGACTGAATCCATTAAAAAAATGTAGATGTTTAAAACCCAAAATTTGCTTTAATTTTGTTTCTAATTCAATGAAGGTACATTTCCATAATAGCAAAATTGACATAAAATTTCAATGGTAAAATTAAACTTACCATATAAACATCCAAAGCAGACCAAATGACTGAATTAGTAACAAATATATAGAAGAAAAAGTCCTACATTTATTTTTCAAAATAACTATTAGTTATTGAAGACGATTTTTGTTGGAGTGGTATATTTATCAATGATCAGCAAGCACCAGTCTACCTTATTTCAATTTTTCTCTTCATATTAAATACACCTATTTGTAAAAATAATTCCCAAATACAATGAATATCAACCTAAAAATTGGAAATTTCTATAAATTTGTTTGTAATAAAGTGACTTTACCACATTTTTGCATGACAATAAAATCTTAAATTTGATTATCAAATACAAAATGTTGATTACATGACCATATAACTTAATTTGCATGACAATATTTGTAGAAGCGTTCAATCTAGGACTTAACACATGAAAACCAAACCAATGAATTAATCAATGATAACATGGAACAAAAATGCTTATGTCTTAATTGTATAAAAGAACTATCAAAGATAGTACATCTTGGTATCTATTTTTGATGTGTTTCTTTTTCTATTGTAAAAAATATAGCTATAGTAGTGTTGACACCAAAAATGGGTATCAACACTCGTAGAATCTCATGGATATCAGAAAATTAATGGAATCTAAAGAACAAAGCACAAAAGTAAATAAACACGAAGATTTTATAGTGGTTCGGCAATCTTGGCCTACATCCACTTCATATTTCATTAATATTTCACTCGATTACAATTACATGAGCTGTTGGATTAGCTAAAATCCATTGATACAAGTTTACAAGAAAAATAGCCATGGCAGAGCTTCTGGAGGAGGAAGAATGAGAAGATGAAGAAGTCTCCAAAAAGAGAGAGCCCCCAAAAATGGACCCCTACCCCTGTATTTATAGATGAAGGCAGCCTTCAACCGGACTGACATCTCAAAGCCTTGACTCCCCCCTGGCCACTTGGGCCCACCGTAAGGAAAGCTCGGCCCAACATATTATGCCAAACTAAACTATTATGCTAACCCAAAGTCATGTGTGCCGACCCGATACTATGTGTGCCGACCCAGTGCCATGCCGAACACCTTGCCTCCAGGCCCTACACCGACCCAATATCTGGGAACACCTCAATATGCCGACCCAATACTATGCCTACCAACATCTTTTCGACCCGATACAAACCATACACCATGCCGACCCAATACAATCCACGCATTATGCCGACCCAATCTATTCCACCTATTTTGCCGACCCGAACGATGTTATGCGCTATGCCGACCCGAGCTATTATTATACCAACCCGAACAGTTTTGTGGGTTCTACCGACCCAAACACCACTAATACCATGCCGACCTAGTCCACCATAAATTCCATGCCGACCTGATCCACTCTTATGCCAACCCAGTGTACTCTACTTGCTATGCCGAGCCGATGAAGGCCACACACTCTTCAACCTATCAATCATCTATGCCGACCCCTATCCCACCAAGCTAACCTTTGTAATTCTGACGTCCTGTATCGTCTATCTACCGACCTTATTTACCCTAGGCTAGATATAACCGTTCGGATATCATACTCTGGTCATATTGATGTCGTCTCGTGGCCATCTCTCCCATCTATAGTCAAGTCTGGTCCTCATAATCACCTTTATGTAGCCAAGCCAAAAGGCCAGATAACATTTGCCTCCCAAAGTACGTCTTGTTGCATACATGACGTGCTTTGAATCGAAGGAATTTAGAGTTTCCAGAAAGAAATCCATCATATTTCCTGAATAGTTGTTATCCTTCAATTTTATCCTCCCAAAGTGTCGTATCCCCCTGTGGTCATCATGACGCTTGTTCGATTCCCAATAGTATAAATTCAGGATTGTATTCCATCAGTGACCATTTGTGTCCGGTTCTACAGGACTAGTAAGCTTCGGCTATCTGATCTGGTCTTTTCTTTAATAACTCCAAGTGAAAATTCAATTTTTATCGATTTCAAGAAGTCAAATTTTTTGAATATACATGTTGTAACGACCCTAGATTTTTATTTAATTTAAATTAATAATTTATTGAATTTTTGAATAAAAACTGTAAAATTTATTTTTTTTATGGATTAATTGATTGCGAGTTTCCCCGAATCCAAATTCCAATATATTAAATCATTTAAATTTAAATATTGTATATATATGTGAATATATATATATATGATATATGAGTAAATTTGAAATTTTATATATATAAGTATATATTGATTTGAATTTAAATTTCAAGTAAATGGATTTTTAAAATAAATAATATATATATACGCTAGACACAAGTATAAAAAAATAAATATGGAAATTCTAGAAATAAATGTTTAAGTTAAATTAGAATTTAATATATAAGTGAACTACAAACAAAGTATATTTATAAAATATAGATCTATGTATATAGAATGATAACAAAGAAAAGTAAAACAAAATCATCCCAACACAATCAAATAAAAGTAAGAATTGTTACATTGTAAAGTAAATAAAACTAGAACAATTTTAACAACATATTAAAATAGAATATCAATTTTATTACAAAGCCATAAGATAAGAAAGTAACCAGACAAAGCAATATAACAAAAGAAAGAAAACAAAATATATCTTTTGTACAAGTCATAAATGCAAGCCACTAATATCTTTTTGCAAATGAACAAGGTAAATAAATACATATAAATGTGAAACCAAAACAAAACAAAGTACACAATATGATACCTATCAGCCGAGTAAATTAATACAAGGCTAGAGCAAGCAAAAGAAAGTAGAGGACTTGAGTAATTAATGCAACATGCTTCAAGCATTTAATGAAAGCAACCTCAGCCATGCCTATTGTTAAAACAAAGTAACATAGCCTATACAACATTTCTCTTTATATCATCTTCCTAAATTTTACTTCGTTCCATTTCAAAGCTAAAGAAAGAAAAAGTTTATAAGTCTCTGCCTAGTATCATATAAACAGAAACTTCAACTCAAACAAACTTGAAGCCTTAGAGATCCAATATTTCAAACTAAAACTCAAGACAACAAAGCAACCTGGAAACATCAAAGTTTAAAGAAAAAAAGGTGTACAGACTCAAAAACATCACTCTCTGTTTCTTCCTGTACAACCAACAGGTGAGCAAACAAAATTTTTAAAGACTTAAGTTTAATTAAATCTATATGTTCGATTCATTGATAATAATATGCTTACATATGTATGTTGTTTATATAACTCTGTGTTTATATATGTTGTTGTTCTGATTCTTCTCTGTTTTGTTTTGTTACTAAGTCAAGAAGTTATTCAAAATCCAAATTATTTTCATCTAGCTATTATTAGGCTTCGAGTTTAAAACCAAATAGGTTGTTTAAAACATAGATCAAGCTTTTAAAATTTGTTTTCAACCTGTTAGTGAAGTATATCAACTGGAAATTTGATTTACAGAGCAATAAACAATTTTTATGTTGAATTCTAGTTTTGTGAATTGCTAAATCAATTACATAGTTTGAATCTACATACAAAAATAAGATTTTTAAAACAAGAATGGGAATTTTTAGTCAAGAGTACCAAGAGCAGTTCATAGATGAACTGGAAATGTATTTTGATCAATTCCTGGAAACCGAAGAATTTTTGGGTGTTAAATTTTTACTTGAAGCTCGCTTGGCCATCGACGAAGTTAGGGAAAATTGTAAAAAAAATATCTATTGCAATAATCGATAGGACGAGGCGAATTTAGGGTTTATGCCCGAGTTTTGCAATGGTCTGGGAACGAGGTGGTTTCGTCACCTCTGATGCATCGAGCGTGACGAGGCTTTGGGGAACGATAGCAGGGTTGTTGATGATGGTGTTACCGTAGTGACTGACATTCAGGTGATCGGAGCGGTAAGCACGGGGCAATGACAGGTTGAAGGGGTGTTTGCTGTTGTGTTTCCGGGTTTCGAGTTTATACTCGAATTCAAATTCGAGAAAACGATGGCGTTATGGTGGTTGGAGAAGGATTTTGGGTTGATCGTCGACTTGCTCGGCGATGTGGTGTTGATCGGAGTTGATCAATGGCAACGTACACGTGCACATATGTCATCATGTATCTGAGTTGCTTTGCCTGGGAAGAACAAGTGAAGTTTCGCGTCGTACTCGGGTAATTCGAGCAGGTTACTCGAAGTAAAATGGTGGAGATATGGGGTCGAAAACGTGTAACAGGCCTTCAAGCCTGTTTTTCTGTTTTGAAATCTGGAAATTGAATTTAAATTTTAAACTAAGATTGTTAAACTGAGTTCAAATTTAAATGTAAACATAAGTTCAAGTTGAATTGAAATCTAGTTTGAAAATGAATAAAGTTTCAAATTCAATTTGTTTCAAAAATTTGAAAAAATTAAATGTTGGAGAATTCGAATTTAAAAATAGAATTGAATCTGTAAATGGGAATTTAAACAAGTTGAAAATTTAAAAAAAGTTTAAACCTGGATTTCATTTTAAATTTGATTTCAAGATTTTGAAATTTAATTAAGTTTTATAACTTAAGTGTTTAAAATAAATTTAAATCTAAATTGAAATTTAAAATAAAATTTGAAACAATGTTTCAACATATTATGAGTAATAATTAAATTATAAATATGACTGAACTTTGCTTTAAGTAATGAAATTTAATGATTTCTATTTCATTAACGAATGAATCAATTTATAATTAAAATGATTAAAGTAAGAATTTTCTTTAAAAAGGTAATTAAAGAAATTTAATAGTTAATAAAATCATTAACTAAGATCATTTGGATAATTAATAAATGTGATTAAATTTTAACAATAAATTTAGATTAATTTAATGATAATAAATTGTGGAACTACTTAATGACAGTAATTATGGAATTGATTTTTCAATGTAATTAATTGAGTAATCAAAAATTGATTCAAGTTAAATTTCTTAAGTATAATTCAGAATAAGCTTGATAATGTTGGAAATATAATTACTTAGAGAAGTAATTAATATATAATTACCGAATGCAATTGATTAAATAATAATTCAAAATTTGAGTTAATTATTTGTTAATAAATCAAAGGATTAATTTATAATTGTGATAAATTAAGATTTAATAATTAAAGATCAATTAATTCATTTAATTAAAAATGATTAGTTAATAATTAAGGGTTAACTAATAAATTTTGAAAGAAAGATTTTCAAATAATTTGTAATTAAATTACGATAATTAACCCGGATTAATAATTGATACATCTGATTTAAATTAATCAGTTGATTAATACATTCACTTGTGAATGTTTAGATTCTATTGAATGTTAAATTATTTGACATCCCTGATCTGTGATGCTTTGTGATATATTCTGATTTGTGTGTAATCTTTACTGCAGTTTATTTATCTAAAATTTATATATATCTGTGATCTGTGAATAAAAGATAAGCGATATAGTTTATATCGTTTATCAACTATATTTCTGTAATTTGATCTGTGATGATTGATGTTGCACTATTGTGTTAAACCCCTGGACTACACCTTTACACACACAAATATGGATTTCACGTGAAAATCGGTTAAGTCACAGATAATTTAAATTTGATGTTTTTGAAATTGAAATTTTAATTTCAATTGATTTTGGAAATGGATTGGGTTTAAAGCGAAAAGCTTTCGAAATGGAATTTCAAAGATAAAAGTTATTTCGAATAACTTGATTAAGTTTTGTAATTTAAATAATTTGATTTAAATTTGAATTCAAGTTTGAAATTGAATCTTATGATTGGAATTTTGATTAAAGATGATATAAATGTGTTTGTATGAATCTAAACCATTTAAAAGTAAAATTTTGAGAATTTGGATTTAACCCAAAGACTTTAACTTGTATTAATGAATCAGATTTCCAAAATGAAAACTATTTGTTTTCAAATGATTAAAGCTTTCAGATAAGAAAAGAAATTCCAGTTTAATTAAAGGAATTTCAAGATCAAATTGAAAAAATGGTTTTCCGAGTTATGAATGAATTTGTTTTTGAAAGCTATGAATTAAATCTGTTTATTTTTAACAGATTTAAAATGATGATTTATTTAAACCATTCGAAATGAAATTTTTTTGAAAACTATAAGTTAAATCTTTGATTTAAAGATTTAACGAGTTAAATTGAAATGGAAATTTATTTGGAAAATCTGTGAATGAATCTTTTGTTTAAAAGATAAAAATGTGGAAATTGTTTAAACCGTTGAAGGTTGTTAAAATGAATCTTTTTGTTTAAAAGATTAAAATGGTAATTTGTTTAAACCATTTGAAAGAAAAGTTTGGGTAATAAGTTGTGACTTAATTGAAATTCCAATATCCATATATTTTTAAATATTTCGCTCACTTTTCGGGTTAGCCGGGAAAGGACCTTTGGGTCGTATAACCCATTCCGAATATGTGATACGTCGTATATGGATCGCATTTGAAGATCGGTGGTGAAGACCGGATATTCACGAGAACGAAAGGATAACTCGTCGATTGTCTCTGCACCGAGTAGCGCCCGGTATAGAGATTCCCTAAGTGATGGAAAATCCGATTGGGATTGTGAATACCCGGAATTGCAAGGGCTTCGTAAGAAGTGCCTTCGGTTCTGTTCGAACCCGGAACAGACTTGTATGGTTACGTGTCTGACATTACACTTTGAGATATAAAGCATATTTCTTTCAAATACATTTCTGTTGGTGGCGGAGAATTTATTCTCTTAGCTTAACACCCTTCTCTGAGACGTACGAGCTCAGAGGTTATGTAGTTGAAATTTATCAGCGATATATCCCAATTTGGTAATGTGACATGCTGAGTGTTGCTGTGTGATGATCAGTGTTTGATCATTTCTGATATGATCATTTGTTTAATCATTTATCTTTGTGATCATAGGTTGATCATCTGTTGACCCAAAGCGTGGCTTTTTGAAAAAGCGTAGCTTTGTGGACGAGACTTCGTCGAGCCTCACAACCCGGTAATGGTCGAAATAGGAATTGTGCGGCAAGGTTTCAGGGGTAGCTCCCCTAGGGTATGACCATTCCTTCTGGAAAAGGGTAGTATCATGGTATGGAGCCCAGATACTTACTCATGTGGATACACTTTATTTATGATGTGTGATGTTGGTTTCGAGGCGCCTCGGATAAAGGTCCCAAAGGACCAGGGATGGCATATCTCAGGTTTTGTATATTCCCCGGGAAGGGGGGTAGCCGGCCTTGTTTGGCAGAGAACGGTTTGGTTCTCGGAGCGTCCCGCCAGAGGCGTTTCTTTCGTGGAATAGGAAGTTCCTTAGCCCGACCATTTGTTGGAAATCCATCTTTCAAATACGAACTTTGTACGATATTAGTTGTAGAACCTGCCATCTACTTATGGTGGTGCCCCACTGTCTGGATGGTAGCTATAGTAGGCATAGTTCGAAATGTCTATGCTGGCTAAGATTTATATTCTACTTTCGAAAAATGTTTTTCTACACTATGCACTAATAATAATATCAAAATGATTTGATTTTGCATAGTAAGCATCTTTGACTATCATAAGAAGAAATCTCCTCCAATTCTGCGTTTGCATTGTGTGTGTGGCGGGAGGTCTTATGGTAGTTCCATTTTCTAAAAGCATTGCGAATTGACTTTAAAATTCTTTGCTATTTGTTTTAAAGATAAAACTGTTTTTGTTGCTCACACCAGTCCCATGACTGATCCGGAGTTTATTGTTTCTTTCCTAAACTCTGGATGCTCAAAATTTTTCTACACGAGCAGTCTAGAGTTGGGTTTTTCAGATAGTCGGATTAGTAGATTTCTGGAGCTAGTTCAGTCTTTGGATCGGACTGCACTTGCTTATCTTTGTGCATCGTTATTGGGAGTTCGAGCTATATATGGATTGGCGTTTTGAAGATGGAGATTATCCGCTGCTGATGTTATCGTTTTCTTTTCCGCTACTACTTGTTGTATCATATCTCTAATGTATATTGATATTCATTGTATCATTTTGTTGTATCAGATATTGTATCAAAGCTGTATATCAATGTATTATTCTTTTTTCTTCCGCTGTGTTATTTACTTAATATTGTTATAAGCTCCGGAGAACCAGATTTGGCATTTGAATCTACGGAATTTTGAGTACAAGTGGAGTACGGGTGCCGATTTTCAAAGGCCAACTTTTGGGTCTTTACATTTGGTATTAGAGCTAAGGTTGAACTTTAGCTCAGGAGTATAACATGTTAAGTAGCTCATTAGAGATAGAGTGAAGTAAACTCTAGAATGAGTAATCCCTAATATATCTGTTCGAACGTCTCAGTAAATTCTCTTACTATCCACTGATGGTGAGTATGAGTACAAGAAGAGAACGAGATAGGGGACAGGGAAATACGACTATAAATGGTCAATACCCTGTAACAGCGGAAACAACTTTCTTATCGATCTCCTTTGATTCGTTCCCAAATTCTTTTGATTGCTTCGTATCAGCTACAAGAAGTAGTTTCAGTGCGATGATGGCTCTACGAATTGTTGTAGAAAATCCTTACTTCGTATCTTCATCGGTTTCTTATCAGCTTTTTGATTTAAACCTTAATAGATTTGGAAATTGAAACATTAAATGAATTGGAAATTTTAAATTGAGTTAACTTGATTAATAAAATATGAAGGATAAAAAAAATTGAATTAAATCAATAAAATGATATCGTTTGAAACCAAATTTTGAAATTCTATTCTAATTTCTTTTGAATACCAAAGTCCGAAGAGGGACAAATTGGTATGTATTCTGAGATATTCCGACTTGAGTTTGGAATCCATATCTTGTGTTTGAGGAATTATAGGAGATCGAATCTGTCTATCTCTGTGTTATTTTTCGTGCCTGCGAATTTCGAGGACGAAATTCTTTTAAGGGGGGAAGTTTGTAACGACCCTAGATTTTTATTTAATTTAAATTAATAATTTATTGAATTTTTGAATAAAAACTGTAAAATTTATTTTTTTATGGATTAATTGATTGCAAGTTTCCCCGAATCCAAATTCCAATATATTAAATCATTTAAATTTAAATATTGTATATATATGTGAATATATATATATATATATATGATATATGAGTAAATTTGAAATTTTATATATATAAGTATATATTGATTTGAATTTAAATTTCAAGTAAATGGATTTTTAAAATAAATAATATATATATACTCTAGACACAAGTATAAAAAAATAAAATATGGAAATTCTAGAAATAAATGTTTAAGTTAAACTAGAATTTAATATATAAGTAAAATGAACTACAAACAAAGTATATTTATAAAATATAGATCTATGTATATAAAATGATAACAAAGAAAAGTAAAACAAAATCATCCCAACACAATCAAATAAAAGTAAGAATTGTTACATTGTAAAGTAAATAAAACTAGAACAATTTTAACAACATATTAAAATAGAATATCAATTTTATTACAAAGCCATAAGATAAGAAAGTAACCAGACAAAGCAATATAACAAAAGAAAGAAAACAAAATATATCTTTTGTACAAGTCATAAATGCAAGCCACTAATATATTTTTGCAAATGAACAAGGTAAATAAAATACATATAAATGTGAAACCAAAACAAAACAAAGTACACAATATAATACCTATCAGTCGAGTAAATTAATACAAGGCTAGAGCAAGCAAAAGAAAGTAGAGGACTTGAGTAATTAATGCAACATGCTTCAAGCATTTAATGAAAGCAACCTCAGCCATGCCTATTGTTAAAACAAAGTAACATAGCCTGTACAACATTTCTCTTTATATCATCTTCCTAAATTTTACTTCGTTCCATTTCAAAGCTAAAGAAAGAAAAAATTTATAAGTCTCTGCCTAGTATCATATAAACAGAAACTTCAACTCAAACAAACCTGAAGCCTTAGAAATCCAATATTTCAAACTAAAACTCAAGACAACAAAACAACCTGGAAACATCAAAGTTTAAAGAAAAAAAGGTGTACAGACTCAAAAACATCACTCTCTGTTTCTTCCTGTACAACCAACAGGTGAGTAAACAAAATTTTTAAAGACTTAAGTTTAATTAAATCTATATGTTCGATTCATTGATAATAATATGCTTACATATGTATGTTGTTTATATAACTCTGTGTTTATATATGTTGTTGTTCTGATTCTTCTCTGTTTTGTTTTGTTACTAAGTCAAGAAGTTATTCAAAATCCAAATTATTTTCATCTAGCTATTATTAGGCTTCGAGTTTAAAACCAAATAGGTTGTTTAAAACATAGATCAAGCTTTTAAAATTTGTTTTCAACCTGTTAGTGAAGTATATCAACTGGAAATTTGATTTACAGAGCAATAAACAATTTTTATGTTGAATTCGAGTTTTGTGAATTGCTAAATCAATTACATAGTTTGAATCTACATACAAAAATAAGATTTTTAAAACAAGAATGGGAATTTTTAGTCAAGAGTACTAAGAGCAGTTCATAGATGAACTGGAAATGTATTTTGATCAATTTCTGGAAACCGAAGAATTTTTGGGTGTTAAATTTTTGCTTGAAGCTCGCTTGGCCATCGACGAAGTTAGGGAAAATTGTAAAAAAAATTATCTATTGCAATAATCGATAGGACGAGGCGAATTTGACATTTATGCCCGAGTTTTGCAATGGTCTGGGAACGAGGTGGTTTCGTCACCTCTGATGCATCGAGCGTGACGAGGCTTTGGGGAACGATAGCAGGGTTGTTGATGATGGTGTTACCGGAGTGGCTGACATTCAGGTGATCGGAGCGGTAAGCACGGGGCAATGACAGGTTGAAGGGGTGTTTGCTGTTGTGTTTCCAGGTTTCGAGTTTATACTCGAATTCAAATTCGAGAAGACGATGGCGTTATGGTGGTTGGAGAAGGATTTTGGGTTGATCGTCGACTTGCTCGGCGATGTGGTGTTGATCGGAGTTGATCAATGGCAATGTACACGTGCACATATGTCATCATGTATCTGAGTTGCTTTGCCTGGGAAGAACAAGTGAAGTTTCGCGTCGTACTCGGGTAATTCGAGCAGGTTACTCGAAGTAAAATGGTGGAGATATGGGGTCGAAAACGTGTAACAGGCCTTCAAGCCTGTTTTTCTGTTTTGAAATCTGGAAATTGAATTTAAATTTTAAACTAAGATTGTTAAACTGAGTTCAAATTTAAATGTAAACATAAGTTCAAGTTGAATTGAAATCTAGTTTGAAAATGAATAAAGTTTCAAATTCAATTTGTTTCAAAAATTTGAAAAAATTAAATGTTGGAGAATTCGAATTTAAAAATAGAATTGAATCTGTAAATGGGAATTTAAACAAGTTGAAAATTTAAAAAAAGTTTAAACCTGGATTTCATTTTAAATTTGATTTCAAGATTTTGAAATTTAATTAAGTTTTATAACTTAAGTGTTTAAAATAAATTTAAATCTAAATTGAAATTTAAAATAAAATTTGAAACAATGTTTCAACATATTATGAGTAATAATTAAATTATAAATATGACTGAACTTTTCTTTAAGTAATGAAATTTAATGATTTCTATTTCATTAACGAATGAATCAATTTATAATTAAAATGATTAAAGTAAGAATTTTCTTTAAAAAGGTAATTAAAGAAATTTAATAGTTAATAAAATCATTAACTAAGATCGTTTGGATAATTAATAAATGTGATTCAATTTTAACAATAAATTTAGATTAATTTAATGATAATAAATTGTGGAACTACTTAATGACAGTAATTATGGAATTGATTTTTCAATGTAATTAATTGAGTAATCAAAAATTGATTCAAGTTAAATTTCTTAAGTATAATTCAGAATAAGCTTGATAATGTTGGAAATATAATTACTTAGAGAAGTAATTAATATATAATTACCGAATGCAATTGATTAAATAATAATTCAAAATTTGAGTTAATTATTTGTTAATAAATCAAAGGATTAATTTATAATTGTGATAAATTAAGATTTAATAATTAAAGATCAATTAATTCATTTAATTAAAAATGATTAGTTAATAATTAAGGGTTAACTAATAAATTTTGAAAGAAAGATTTTCAAATAATTTGTAATTAAATTACGATAATTAACCCGGATTAATAATTGATACATCTGATTTAAATTAATCAGTTGATTAATACATTCACTTGTGAATGTTTAGATTCTATTGAATGTTAAATTATTTGACATCCCTGATCTGTGATGCTTTGTGATATATTCTGATTTGTGTGTAATCTTTACTGCAGTTTATTTATCTAAAATTTATATATATCTGTGATCTGTGAATAAAAGATAAGCGATGTAGTTTATATCGTTTATCAACTATATTTCTATAATTTGATCTGTGATGATTGATGTTGCACTATTGTGTTAAACCCCTGGACTACACCTTTACACACACAAATATGGATTTCACGTGAAAATCTGTTAAGTCACAGATAATTTAAATTTGATGTTTTTGAAATTGAAATTTTAATTTCAATTGATTTTGGAAATGGATTGGGTTTAAAGCGAAAAGCTTTCGAAATGGAATTTCAAAGATAAAAGTTATTTCGAATAACTTGATTAAGTTTTGTAATTTAAATAATTTGATTTAAATTTGAATTCAAGTTTGAAATTGAATCTTATGATTGGAATTTTGATTAAAGATGATATAAATGTGTTTGTATGAATCTAAACCATTTAAAAGTAAAATTTTGAGAATTTGGATTTAACCCAAAGACTTTAACTTGTATTAATGAATCAGATTTCCAAAATGAAAACTATTTGTTTTCAAATAATTAAAGCTTTCAGATAAGAAAAGAAATTCCAGTTTAATTAAAGGAATTTCAAGATCGAATTGAAAAAATGGTTTTCCGAGTTATGAATGAATTTGTTTTTGAAAGCTATGAATTAAATTTGTTTATTTTTAACAGATTTAAAATGATGATTTATTTAAACCATTCGAAATGAATTTTTTTTGAAAACTATAAGTTAAATCTTTGATTTAAAGATTTAACGAGTTAAATTGAAATGGAAATTTATTTGGAAAATCTGTGAATGAATCTTTTGTTTAAAAGATAAAAATGTGGAAATTGTTTAAACCGTTGAAGGTTGTTAAAATGAATCTTTTTGTTTAAAAGATTAAAATGGTAATTTGTTTAAACCATTTGAAAGAAAAGTTTGGGTAATAAGTTGTGACTTAATTGAAATCCCAATATCCATATATTTTTAAATATTTCGCTCACTTTTCGGGTTAGCCGGGAAAGGACCTTTGGGTCGTATAACCCATTCCGAATATGTGATACGTCGTATATGGGTCGCATTTGAAGATCGGTGGTGAAGACCGGATATTCACGAGAACGAAAGGATAACTCGTCGATTGTCTCTACACTGAGTAGCGCCCGATATAGAGATTCCCTAAGTGATGGGAAATCCGATTGGGATTGTGAATACCCGGAATTGCAAGGGCTTCGTAAGAAGTGCCTTCGGTTCTGTTCGAACCCGGAACAGACTTGTATGGTTACGTGTCTGACATTACACTTTGAGATATAAAGCAGATTTCTTTCAAATACATTTCTGTTGGTGGCGGAGAATTTATTCTCTTAGCTTAACACCCTTCTCTGAGACGTACAAGCTCAGAGGTTATGTAGTTGAAATTTATCAGCGATATATCCCAATTTGGTAATGTGACATGCTGAGTGTTGCTGTGTGATGATCAGTGTTTGATCATTTCTGATATGATCATTTGTTTGATCATTTATCTTTGTGATCATAGGTTGATCATCTGCTGACCCAAAGCGTGGCTTTTTGAAAAAGCGTAGCTTTATGGAGGAGACTTCGTCGAGCCTCACAACCCGGTAATGGTTGAAACAGGAATTGTGCGGCAAGGTTTCAGGGGTAGCTCCCCTAGGGTATGACCATTCCTTCTGGAAAAGGGTAGTATCATGGTATGGAGCCCAAATACTTACTCATGTGGATACACTTTATTTATGATGTGTGATGTTGGTTTCGAGGCGCCTCGGATAAAGGTCCCAAAGGACCGGGGGTGGCATATCTCAGGTTTTGTATATTCCCCGGGAAGGGGGGTAGCCGGCCTTGTTTGGCAGAGAACGGTTTGGTTCTCGGAGCGTCCCGCCAGAGGCGTTTCTTTCGTGGAATAGGAAGTTCCTTAGCCCGACCATTTGTTGGAAATCCATCTTTCAAATACGAACTTTGTACGGTATTAGTTGTAGAACCTGCCATCTACTTATGGTGGTGCCCCACTGTTTGGATGGTAGCTATAGTAGGCATAGTTCGAAATGTCTATGCTGGCTAAGATTTATATTCTACTTTCGAAAAATGTTTTTCTACACTATGCACTAATAATAATACCAAAATGATTTGATTTTGCGTAGTAAGCATCTTTGACTATCATAAGAAGAAATCTCCTCCAATTCTACGTTTGCATTGTGTGTGTGGCGGGAGGTCTTATGGTAGTTCCATTTTCTAAAAGCATTGCGAATTGACTTTAAAATTCTTTGCTATTTGTTTTAAAGATAAAACTGTTTTTGTTGCTCACACCAGTCCCATGACTGATCCGGAGTTTATTGTTTCTTTCCTAAACTCTGGATGCTCAAAATTTTTCTACACGAGCAGTCTAGAGTTGGGTTTTTCAAATAGTCGGATTAGTAGATTTCTGGAGCTAGTTCAGTCTTTGGATCGGACTGCACTTGCTTATCTTTGTGCATCGTTATTGGGAGTTCGAGCTATATCTGGATTGGCGTTTTGAAGATGGAGATTATCCGCTGCTGATGTTATCGTTTTCTTTTCCGCTGCTATTTGTTGTATCATATCTCTAATGTATATTGATATTCATTGTATCATTCTGTTGTATCAGATATTGTATCAAAGCTGTATATCAATGTATTATTCTTTTTTCTTCCGCTGTGTTATTTACTTAATGTTGTTATAAGCTCCGGAGAACCAGATTTAGCATTTGAATCTACGGCATTTTGAGTACAAGTGGAGTACGGGTGCCGATTTTCGAAGGCCAACTTTTGGGTCTTTACACATGTGCACGTTCAGGTACACGTTCTTGCCATTGGCTCCCGGAAGCATTTTATACGCTCATGAGTCATCATCAATTCCTTCTAGTTTAATTGCAATTCGATTGCATTTCCTTGTTTATACTTTTTTTTTGAAATAGGGGTCGTAATCAGCCACTCGATGAGAGGGGACTTCAAGTTCTACATGGATGACAGTCTCGGAGCCGTAAGCAAGGGTGAATGGAGTACGGCCAGTCGCGGACTCATCGGTATTTCTGTAAGCCCATAATGCTATTAGGAGTTCATCCACCCATTTACCTCTACCCTTTTCCAAACCTCCCTTCAGAATAGACTTTATGATTTTGTTCACAGCTTCAACCTGTCCATTTGCTTGAGGGCAAGCAACTACCACAAATCTTTTTTCAATATGATGGTGACGGCAGAAATCTTAAAATTTAGCGTTGTCGAATTGGCTTTATTACTATTTATAATGGTTCGTGGAAGGTCATAATGACAGATGACATTTCAGATAATGAAGTTGATTATTTTCTTCGTCTTGGTCGTGGTTAAAAGTTCTGCTTCTGCCCATTTGGTGAAGTAATCAACTGCTACGATGGCATATCTCGCACTACCTTTAGGATCAGCAAGAAGATGATGATGTCAATGCCTCCAAGTGGCAAACGACTATGGACTAGCCATTTGAGTAATTTCCATCAGCAGGGTTCTCGGAATTTTTGCAAACATCTTGCACTTGTCGCATTGTCTAGCGTGATCAGTTGCATCTCGAATGACAGTTGGCTAATAATACCCGTAGCAGAGTATTTTCTTTGTCAGGGTTTGCCACTTAGTGTAATCGCCGCATTCTTCTTCATAGACTTCACTCAAGACTTGTTTGATATCATCATGGGTGATACACCGAAGCAGGGGAATGGATAAAGTCCTTTACATACATGACTTCTTCTTGGATGATTCGGCGTGAAGCTTTGAGGAGGATCTATCATTTTCCATTCCTCCATTCAGGAAGAATTCCTCATTGTAGATAGTCTTTGATAGGAGTCACCCATGACCCTTTTCTGGCTCTGTGTCTAAGATATAGCCGATCTCCATCTATCAATGCTTGGAATATTAAGTACGTCAACCGAAACAAAGTATGTTCATTGCGCGTCCCCAAAACTGGCCAGCTTGGCCAGTGACTTGACTTTTTTTCATTTTGTTTGCTGAGGATGTGTGTAATGATGTAATATGTGAAGTCGGCTAGTAGCTCTTGAACTTGGTCGAGATAAAGAGCAAGACGATCCCCCTAGCAAGGTTAACTTCCCTAACTTTGCATACTACTAATCAGGAATCACAAAAGATATGTAAAGTTTCCACTCTGAGTTCTCTAGCAAGTTTGAGGCTGGCGATCAAGGCTTCGTATTTAGCTTCGTTGTTTGTTGCAGGGAAGTCGAGTTTCAGGGCGTAGTAGATCGATCGTTCCTCAAGAGTCATTAACACAACTCCTACGCCAGAAAACTGATCATTGGATGCCCCATCCATGTACATTTTCCATCTGTTGGTTGGTCCTCCGCTGCTCTTCGAGTAGTCGTCTGATGCGGTGAATTCAGATATGAGGTCTGCTAATTTCCGTCGTTGGATAGCTCTTCGAGGGAAATAAGTGATATCGAATTGGCTTAGTTTGATATTCCATTTGAGTAGTCTTCCAAACATCTTTGGTTGTTGTATGACCTGTCATAACGACTGGTAAGCATAGACGTTAATGGGGTGAGCCAGAAATTAAGAGCGGAGCTTTTGTGATGAAATCAATAGGCATTACACTGGCTTTTGTAGCTTCATGTAGTCTTCTCTTAGTACCTATCAATTTCTTGGTTACAAAATATACCGGTCTTTGGATCTGGTTCTTTTAACATAGCATTGCGGCACTTATGGCGTGTACCGACATGGCTAAATTAATGTATAAATCTGTATGGTCTATCGGCTTTGACAAGATGGGAGGTCTCTTTAAGTGCTTCACCAAAGCTTGGAATGCGTCTTTAAAATCTTATGTCCATTCGAAATTCCTTTTCCATCTCTTGATTAGGTCGAAGAAGATAGTACACTTGTCAACGCCCTTGGAGATGAATCGGCTTATGGCGATGACCTCCCATTTAGACTCTATACCTGCTTGATTGTCTCTGATACCTATACGTCTTTATTGCCTGAATCTTCTTAGGGTTGGCTTCAATTCTTCAGATAGAACTCAACATCTTTGCTAAGTCACTGATATGGTCGTTTGATCGTCGTGACTTCACAAGCGTATCATCCACATATACTTCCGTTTATTGCTTGATATGGTCTTTGAACATCCTGTTTACCGGTCTCTGGTGAGTAGCTTCAGCATTATTTAGTTCTAATGGCATCACAACATAATGATATAATCCTGGATCGGTAATGAAGCTGGTGTGGTCCTGGTCGAGGACGTGTACCAGTATCTGGTTGTACTCAGAGTACACATCCATAAATGAAAGTAGTTCATACCCAGCGGTTGATTCTACCAGCTGGTCGATCCTCGAAAGTGGAAAGCTGTCTTTTGGGCATGCCTTGTTCAAGTCTGAGTAGTCGACGCATGAGTGCTACTTTCGATTAACTTTTCTCATAAGAACTGGATTTGATACCCATTTTGGGTAGAGGGTGTCATGGGTAAGCTTGTTGTTTTGAGTTTATCCACCTCCTCTTTTAGTGCAGCGAATCTTTCCTGATCCATGCCGCGTTGCTTTTGTTTCACTGGGACATGCCTCGGGTCGATACTCAATGCATGGCTCGCGATAGTCGGTGAAATCACATGCATGTCAGAATGGGTCCAAGCAAACACATCACGATTCAATCAGAGAAAGCCAGCTAATTCCTTCATCATCGCTACACTGAGCTGTGATCCGATCTTCAGTACTCGTGGTGGGTCACCATGGCTGACTGTAATGTCGACTGTCAGCTCAGCGGGTGTAGTCTTGGATTTTTTTTAGTTCAAATGTAACTATTTTGCGTAACAATCAACATGAAATCTGGTTGGGACGGTCAATGCTGATGGTTACCCCGGTCGAATCCTAGAGTTTTGTCATGAGTTATTAAGTCTGATAGTGAAGGGCTCTGAATGCTTTGAGCGATTATCTGCAAATGGCCAAAGATCAGGCTTAGAAGCACGTTGAAGAAAATGTCTAGTAGGGGTCAGCCTCGAGTTGCGTGCAGCTGCATAGCTGGCTCTTGCTTTGAGTTTGAATCTGCTTGTGTATTCGAGTAACATGCTTTCCATTCACTGTACTGGCGAACTATTGCTCGTCGTTCTAGTTGGAATGATAGTCGGTTGCCTATGAGCTTGGGCATCGATTTGATGATTCTATCTTTAGGTATCCTTTCGGTCGTAGCCTTGAGTGGTTGTAAACGTTATACATAAGTTACAATATTGAGCTATCGCAGTCAGTCTTTGGACGATCACACTTCTACTCCCAGTCTCGGGTGGATAAATGTACTGCATGGATGGTCGAGTCTCATCTTAGATATGTTTATACTCTCAACTAAGCTCCTAAGACATAGAGTTGATCGTTCAATGGTCGGTTCACATTCATCTTGTTTCTCGCTTGTACCCCTCGGCCTGAGGCATACATCGATAAGTAGGAAGGCAAACCATGTCCACTTTAGCTTTACACTCTTTCCCGTTGAATCGTGGGATCAAGTTGGTTGATGGAAGGCTGAGTCTGGCCTATCCTAGATTGTATTCTGGTTTTTCCTTCCTGGGGGAATACTTCAATGTTTCGTCAGATTCCGAGCATAAGTTGGGTACTGGACGGTCAACCATGTCCACTTTGATTCATGTTCTGTAATCAGATCTATGGGTAAAATCGGCTCAAGTGTAGTCGGGTCATGCTCATCCAGTTTCATACTCCTCTTGACGGATCGAAGGAGGGTGCTGGAGAATTAATGATCAAGGTCTTCGTGGTTTATTCTCCTTTCCACACTTTTGTGGTCATAGATTTTTGAGTGGCATCTGGGTCACATCTGTTTGTGTTTGGTGCGGATTGATGTTGACCCTCGATCTGATGGTACGGTATAGTCGGTCACCCGTAACTTTGGATGTCGTTTTGATTGATTTTTTATTGATGCCTATTTGCAGTCGTTGCCTTAAGTTGTAAAGAACACCAAGCCAGAGCTATAATGAGTTGTCGTATTCAACTTTCAGTAGTTTGTACTCCTGCCCCCAGTCTTGGGTTATCAGATTTAGTTCGTGGATGGTCGAATTCAATCCATAGTGTGTTTATACTCCTTTTGTCGAGTCCAAGTTGGAGTTTATGGAATAGTGATTGGTCAAACCACGCTTGTCTATTTGTTTATACTCATTCTCGCACTCTGGGGATAAGAGTTTGTTGGTGGGTGGTCAAATCGCACCCAATTTTTATTTATACTCCAGTCCGTACTCCGGGGACTTGGAGTTTTCTTGTGGGCAGTCATTTTTCCATCGAATGTTTATACTCTAGTCCACAGTCAGGGACTTAGAGTACTCTACCGCGCTCGGGGACTTAGAGATTTTTGTTGAGTCGTTTATACTCTAGCCCACGCTCCGGGGACTTAGAGTACTCCAGTCCGCGCTCTGGGGACTTAGAGATTTTTGTTGAACCGTTTATACTCTAGTCCGTGCTCCGGGGACTTAGAGATTTTTGTTGAATTGTTTATACTCTAGTCCGCGCTCCGAGGACTTAGAGTACTCTAGTCCGTGCTCTGGGGACTTAGATATTTTCGTCAAGTCGTTTATACTCTAGTCCATACTCTAGGGACTCAAAGTACTCTATTCTACCTTTCAAGGACATAGAGATTTTTCCCAAGTCGTTTATACTCTAGTTCGCGCCCTGGGGACTCAGAGTACTCTAGTCCGCACTCCGGGGACTTAGAGATTTTTCTCAAGTCGTTTATACTCCAGTCCGCTTCAGGGACTTAGAGTACTCTAGTCCGCTTCAGGGACTTAGAGTTTGTTGTCAAGTCGTTTATACTCTATTCCGCGCTCTGGGGACTCAAAGTACTATAGTCCGCACTCCGGGGACTTAGAGATTTTTCTCATGTCGTTTATACTCTAGTCAGCGTTCTGGGGACTCAGAGTACTCTAGTCCGCACTCCGGGGACTTAGAGATTTTTCTCAAGTCGTTTATACTCTAGTCCGCGCTCTAGGGACTCAGAGTACTCTAGTCCACACTCCAGGGACTTAGAGATTTTTCTCAAGCCGTTTATACTCTAGTCCGCGCTATGGGGACTCAGAGTACTCTAGTCTGCACTTTGGGGACTTAGAGATTTTTCTCAAGTCGTTTATACTCTAGTACGCTTCAGGGACTTAGAGTACTCTAGTCCGCTTCAGGGACTTAGAGATTTTTGTGAAGTCATTTATACTGTATTCCGCTTCAGGAACTTAGAGTACTCTGGTCCACTTCAGGGACTTAGAGTACTCTAGTCCGCTTCAAGGACTTAGAGATATTTGTTGAGAGAAGTCGTATTTCCACCCGTTTGATTTGTACTTCATTTACCATGTCGAGGCGAAAGTTGTCGAATGAATGGTCGAACCACATTTGCTCATGGAATGGGATTCTGCCCCAACATTCAGGATGAAACTTGGCAATCAAATGGTCGATTCTTGTCCACTTGGTAGTTGTGGCCCTTCCCATTAAGTCGAGGAAAAAAGTAAGTGATGAATGATTGGATCACGTCCATGCTGGGGTCGGATGATCGAGTCTTGCACATTTTTCTTCGTATGTCTTTCTAGCAAACGAGGATAATGGATTATTGAGTGGACAAATTAAGTCGCATATGTTTCAGGATGCAGTCGTGTCCATGTACTGAGAGCAATGGTTGACGAGTAGGCAGTCCCTCACAGCTACTTCAAGTCGGGCTTTCGAACTGCCTCTTGTGTTCAGGGTAGGAGTTGATGTGTAAATGATCAAATCACGTTCACTCTAGTTAGATCCCGACATCACTGAGCTTCAGGAGAGGCATATATATTTTGTCGAACTTTATTTTATGACTCAAGGAGTGGATGATCGGGCCACACTCGTTCCAAGCCTTGCTTAGGTCTCCAAGTCGAATATGGAGGTCGATGAATGGGTGGTCATCCATGTCCGCTTTGTATTGGGTTCTGACCGTGACGAGCTTTTCCATCTCTAGTCCTTAGCCCCAAATCAAAGGCACATGATTGATGATGAGTGGTTGAATCACGCTCGTCTCGATGAAATTCCACCGGGTCCAATCACGGTCTGCGGGGATTGGTCGGCGGCCAACTCTAAGTACTTGGTCACCTGCATCGTTTTGGAAGTAGTTTAGTTCAAGTTGGTCGTAGTTCATAGCACAATTGAAATTGAAATCGAAATAGAAATAATTCAAAGAAGATTGGAATAAATCTCATCGATAAGTGAAGCAGCATTGTGTGCTCGTTATTCAACTTTGCCCCTAGCTCCTTTCAGCGGCATGTTGACAGTCAACGGTCCAATTGATAATCAGAGTTCTTTATTGATATGCATCGGAAGTTCCATGCTTGCCATTCTACCAGGCTTGGACATACTGTTGAAGCTTTCCTTTCCAAATTAGCTTTCTGATCACGTCATGGAGGTGTTTGTAATCGCCAGTTTTAGGACCATATGCATCTTGGAATATACAACATTCCTCGGATTTTCTCTGGGCTTCAGTGGACTCTCTCGAGGCTAGTTTTTAGTACTGCTCTGAGTCATGAGTCTCCAAGTAGAGGCTATTGATTGAATCATTCAAAGGAGCATATGAGTTGAATTTTGAGATCTTGGTTCGTCTACTGGAATCTAAGTCCTTAGCTAATGGGCCTGTATTGTTCTTTCTCCTAGTATGCACTACCTCCTCCTTGATCTAGTTCTGATTAACTTTGTAACCGAGACGATCCAAGGTCGTAGGAGGCTCTCAAACTAACTAGCTACCAAAATCTGTTTAAGGGTTGATTCCCCTCATCAACGCCATCAGTATGATATCCTCGCTGGGATTGCTCGCTCTAGTTACGATGATGATGACATTGAATCTCTATAGGAAGTCTTTGAGTAGCTCACCTAGCATCTGGAATAAATTAGGTAATAACATCACATCATTAGCGTGAGTCGCAAGCACTCTAAACTGCTCGACAAACTTTTGATCCGGTTGATTGAATGAGGAGATGGATTTGGGCAATAATCGCATAAATTGCATGATCGATACACCTTCGACGAATATAGGAATTCATGAGATGTAGTCTAGGGTCGGTTTTCCCTGAGTAAGCCGATATGATTGGTACATTGAATCTCCTCGGATATATTACACACTGAACGGCTTCAATGAATAGGCCTCGACTGCGGGAGATGCTTCAGTCATCGTCAATCCGGTTTATTTTTAAGTTACAGCTACTTGTCATGCTTATGAATGGTGTATGCATGCTGGAGATACCAGCAGAGCAAGATGGATCGGTATTGATGGATCAGTGGTAAGTTACTTGGAGTCGGACCCGAGAAAATCTGCTATTTGCTTGGGGTGAGCAATTGGTTTGCTTGGAGTCACTGAATTCAAAGTGCTGGGTCAATGAAGAACGGTGCTTGGAGCCATCCTGGCATTTGCTTGGAGAAAATCTTGGTTTTACCCGAGTTTGGCTTTGGGCCAAAGTTTCTTGGGTTTGCTTAGAGTCACATCACCTATGTTCTCCAACCTTTGAGAGAATCTCTTGAGTAGCAGTTGCTTGTCCGTTCCTTGGTTGAAATTCAGAAGTTGCCGCTTGATCCTCTATACCCTGGTCGGTCACCAGACGCAAGGGAAGTGGTTAGAATGCACTGTCTTTAAGTTGAGTTTCAAATGCAGCATATGGGGGCGCTGCGCTGCAGCATGGGTTCGGGTCGTACCCAAAAAAGATTTTTTTTAAAAAGGGTCATACCTGATCCATATTTTTTTGGAATAGGGACTGGTTAAACAAGGGTTCGATTCTGGACGAATACGACATAGGGATCAGTAGTATAGGGACCAGCTAAATTACCTAGGTGAGGGGTTGGTAGTTTGCCATATGAGAGGGATCGACATATGAAGATTGGAGGGATCAGTATTGACATCTTTGGAGAGGGATCGGTATTTAGGTCCTTCAGAGGGATCGGCCACGAGCCTTGAGTGAAAGATCGGTGGAATAGGGATCGGCATATACATTTAGCAAGGGGATCGGTATATATACGTAGAAGAGGGGTCATCATATACACCTAGCAGAGGGGTCGGCATATACACATAGCAGAGGGATCGGCATATACAACTAGCAGAGGGGTCAGCATATATATATCTAGCGTAGGGATCGGCATATATACTTTTATGGAGCGATCGGTATACGAAGTATGTGGTGGGATTAGCATAGCTGTTTTTAAAGGGATCGGTGTATATGCTTTTTGGAGCGATCAGATCGGTATACATACATTGAAGAGGGATCCGTATATACCCATTTGAGAGGGGTCGGTATATAACCCTTGGAGTGGGATTGGTATATAAACTGGAGGGATCGGTATTGATGTATTTGGAGCGATTGGTACATAAGGGATCGGTATATATACGTTTGCGTTGGTGAGGGTTCGGCCATATGAGAGATCGGTTGAAATGCCTTCAGAGAGGGGTCGGCCTTCATTTAACTTCAGTGCAAACTTCAACATCCAATCCCAAGATCTTGCGAACATCGGTGATGCTAATCCCTTCCAAATTAACATGAACACATGATCAACTCCAACCAAGAACATTAGCATAATCAAATCCTCCAAAAACACAGGAAGTAGACTTAGTTCCTCTTACTTTGGCTATCAGCTTCCTTTAGATTTCTTTTAAATCTAAGTAGAATAGGAAGTTTGCAGGTTAATAACTGGATCCATCTTGCGAATATGGGAATCCACTAGTAGATGATGACATCCAATCAAGCTGAGAATTCATTTCTCAGTGAAAGCACCAAAATGTTGACACCAAAAATGGGCATCAACACCCGTAGAATCTCATGGATATCAGAAAATTAATGGAATCTAAAGAACAAACCATAAAAGTAAATAAACGCGAAGATTTTATAGTGGTTCGGCAATCTTGGCCTACATCCACTTCACATTTTATTAAAATTTCACTCGATTACAATTACATGAGCTATTGGATTAGCTAAAATCCATTGATACAAGTTTACAAGAAAAATAGGCATGGTAGAGCTTCTGGAGGAGGAGGAAGGAGAAGATGAAGAAATCCCCAAAAAGAGAGAGCCTCTAAAAATGGCCCCCTGCCCTTGTATTTATAGATGAAGGCAGCCTTCAACCTGACTGATATCTCAAAGCCTGGACTCCTCCCTGGCCACTTGGGTCCACCATAAGGAAAGCTCGGCCCAACATATTATGCCAAACCAAACTACCATGCCGACCCAAAGTCATGTGTGCCAAACCGATACTATGTGTTCCGACCAATGCCATGCCAAACACCTTATCTCCAGGCCCTACACCGACCCGATATCTGGGAACACCTCAATATGCCGACCCAATACTATGCCTACCAACATCTTGTCGACCCGATATAAACCATACACCATGCCGACTTGATACAATCCACGCACTATGCCGACCCGATCTATTCCACCTACTTTGCTGACCCAAACTCCAGTATACCCTTTGCCGACTCGAACGATGCTATGCGCTATGCCGACCTGAGCTATTATTTTACCGACCCGAATGATTTCGAGAGTTCTACCGACCCAAACACCACTAATATCATGCCGACCCAGTCCACCATAAATTCCATGCCGACCCGGTCCACTCTTATGTCGACCCGGTGTACTCTACTTGCTATGCTGAGCCGATGGAGGCCACACACTCTTCAACCTATCAATCATCTATGCCGACCCCTATCCCACCAAGCTAACCTTCGTAATTCTGACGTCATGTATCATCTATCCATCGACCTTATTTACCCTGGGCTGGATATAACCGTTCGAATATCATACTCTGGTCATATTGATGTCCTCTCGTGGCCATCTCTCCCATCTATAGTCAAGTATGGTCCTCGTAATCACCTTTGTGTAGCCGGGCCAAAAGGCCGAATAACAAGTAGCTCATTTGATATTACATTTACCAAGATTTCATGTCATTTAATTGAGCATTTTATGGTATGTTGATAATCGAGCATTTCATCATTTACCCACTTAAGGAAAACAATGATAAAAAGGAATTTAAATGTAATGTTCAGTTATAAAAATTTAAAGTTGTACCAAACGTGCAAATCAATGGAAAATTTGTCAAAATTATGTTATCCATAAACAATAATCCAAACAAAAATCAAATTTTCAATATAAAAAAAATCCTAACAGAGCGAAGGTAAATTTTTGGAGTAGTAAAATTGGTTAAATTGATTACAAACTTAATTTCCCTAATAAGAATTTTCAATGAATGAGCCATTCAAAAAACCGGAGAAAATCAAATAATTGACTTACTAAATAATATAGAATAAAAAATAATATTTTATCCAAATTAACTATTGCAGAAGATGTTTTTAGATTATAGTTTTATTAAGAGGTGCAAGTATCAATGCACTTTAGTAGCAATTTTCTTTGCTTATTAAATACATGTGTATGTGTAGGAATTCCTGAACATAATGAGTATTATTTTTAAAAGTAAAAATAATACAATTTTTTTCAGTAGAGTAAATAGTAAAATTTTCAAAAAGCAGGAAATGATTATATAAATTCATAAATGAACTCTGATGTCAACAAACATTGTAGAAAATTAAATCTAGAGAATTAACCATATAAAAATTAGAACTAGACCAAATCGACTTAATCAATAACAAATATATTGAATAAGAAGAACTTATATTTAGATTGTCCAAAGAACCACTGAACGTAATATTGCTTGAGGTATAATTTTGTTGATGAACTGTAATATAATTCATCTTGGATTGAAATCGCTTTCCTTAGAAGATGCATGTAAACACATAACATGAATTCTCAAATAAAATGAAGATAAGTTTAAGGCAATGAGAATATGGTGAAATGAAACTTATTCAACTGTATAATTGTAATTTCAACTAAACCTAAGTTTCTATTTTTATATATAAGTTCAATACACTAATAACTCGAATAGTTTTACCAATTACACTTTTTCCCCTACACATCTTACTGAATATTAAAACTATGGAAAAATAAGATATTGTATGTGCTAGTTATACAATATTTCCTTTATAGAACTTTTTTTTCATTTTTCCCATATTAAGCCTTATACGTAATTAAGATATGATAATAAATGACTATAAAGTTTGGAATTAGCCTGAAAATTTATTCCTCAAATAGCATCATGGTGGGAAAGTATGTATGTAATTCTTAATCAAATGTGTACATCAGTAAGCACGAAGAATCTGCTTTTCTTTTCATTCCCAAAAAGCTCAGATGTTCTACAAAGCCAAAATATAAAATTATGACAACATAATCAAAGCTACCACATCAAAAAAAATTACATTTGTTAAGCATACCTGTTGTATCTTATAATTACACCGAACACTCATCATTTGTACTCCTAGTGTGTAATCTGCAATATTTTCAACTCTAAATTTTGTTTATTTACAAATGCATAGAGTATTTTCAAGTAATAAAAATGCTCAGGTAACAAATAAATTATCAAGTCAACTAATACAGATAAACAATAAAAGATAATCGCATGATGAATGAACCATATATGAACGTACCTTTATCAATAAACATCACATAGATACAAAAGAAATCATAATGGCAAAGTTGTGAACTTATAGACAGAGAATAATACTTACAAATGAAAATTAATAATTAATAACAAAGAGAAGAAAAACCATCTTCAATCACAAATCAACCCAGCTTTGATAATCGGTCCAAATAAACCAAATTTCATCAGGTTAAACATACCTTAAAAGAGATACTTATTGCAAACATCAACTTACATAAAATTTTGCCCTACAATCTCATTTGTATAAAAGAAATTTCAGATAAAAATTTAGCTTGATGCTACAACTATTATGAACATATTAATATTTATTGCTTAAGTGGTTTATTTTAGTGCAAGATAAATATGTTGTATCTGATATGATTGTACATCATATTATACTAAACATGTTAAATTTCCCATAATCATAAAATATATCCTACTATTTGAAAAAATAATCTTATTGGATTACAAAGTAAATGTTTTACCTTGAATGGTGGTTGAATTGCCTTCTAATTTGATAATTCTTCCAACCTATTTGTCAACCCTAACTAATTCATTATAGAACATCTCCCTCATTCAATTTGATATGCATCAATTGGACCTGTACTTAAAAAAATAAAAAATAAAAACCTTAATTACTGATGAAAAATAAAAATTGAGCTTTAGTCAAATCAAATAATTTCAAATCAGTAGTTACCTTCCTAATATAGTCGTAGTCGGTCTTTTTATCCAACACTATGATGCTTTGACTATCGTTATGTGATTATAGAACAAGATTGGAGATTAAGATAGCAAAACTAAAACACCAATTCGCATCACTGATGACAAATTTTTGGTAGTTATTCGATTTGTGTGCTTTTTTTTCTCGATCAATTTTCCCCTTTTCTGCTTCTTTGTTTGCTTTCTTAATGGAACGTGAGGTAGAAAGGGGAACGGGGTTGAGAAAGAAACTCTTTACATGAGGAAATGGCCTAGGCAACCGGAACGTGTATATAGAATCAAAAAGGACAAATTATCCCTATTTGAATGTGGTGGAATAAGTTTCTTTTCCAAGCAGAGCAGGGATTTTCTGGTAGTTCAAAAAAGGCTTCAAAAACATGGAATTTGCTTTATATATAAGATATATATATATATATGTATGTATGTATGCATGCATGTATGTGTATGAGTGTTTGTGTGTGTGTGTGTTTGAATAAGTATTTATGCGAACTACATATATTTACATATAGTGCATGCTTTATAATATATATATATATAATGTGATTTTAAATCTCAATAATCATGTGTGTATATATACAATTAATAATAATATTCAAGACACTAATACAATATATATATATATGTATATATGTATTCCCTCTAGACAATATCATAATATAATAATGGACATATAGTATCAATGAAGGTACCAAAAATATTAATTTTAGTTCAAAATTAAACTTATTATATCAAATCTGTTGGGTCAGGTCTATTTGGTGATGGACGAAATGGGTTAGAGTTTTGATTTTTACCCTAAATGGATATTAATGGCCCTATATGAATAACTAGTTATTATCAGCCAACGGGAAACTCTCAAAAGAATCATTCCATAGTTATCCAATAACTACGAGTATGTTACCCCTTAGTGCTCTCAACAGCCATAAGTAATATACTTCCTAATATTTAGATACTGTTATGCACTCTGGTCTCAAAGGATGAATCGATATCCTTTGTCGAAATAGACCAAGAATATTCAAAACAAAATATCTGTTTTTGTGGAAAATGAGTGATGCTCTCAAGGAGGTAAACACTCATATAATTTTATTCTACACTTAAAATTGCTGCTAACAAGCTTGGCATATAGCAAAAAACCCGTTACAAAGAAAAGGAAAAACCTCCCTAAACCTAGTAACTAAGATCATGAATAAGAGTTTTAAATAAACCCAAGTTGCGAAGGAATTAGAAAAAGATAAGATGAGAGACGATAGACATGACAATTAGATAATCTATATTGTCACATGTATTGCAAAAGCATGGCTAACATATAAAGCAGAAAATGTAAACAAAATACTAGTAAGACAACTATAAGCTATCTCCAAAAGAAAAATCAATAATGGGCCAACGAAAATAGCCAGTCCCAATGATTCAACGTCCATATTGTGTCCGTCATAGTGCTATATCATAATCAATCTTAACCATATCTTCCTACTAAACCTAAATAAACTCAACCAAAACATGAGTCCATTACATATAGTATATAAAACGCTAGTAAGATGAACTTAGTTATCATTCAATATTAAAGCGTTCGAGAGTTTTGTTCGTTAAAAGGAGCAACTAGTTAGTGCTTAAGGTCATATTATGCCTCCCATTGTTGTAAACAACTTATACCTTCAAGATATATATGCGACTTTTTGTTTTTTTAAGAAAATCCTTGAAGCATACATTTTTAGCCAATTTGTAGCTAGGATTTGCAATCTAATTCTAAATGAAAAGTGCATTAGCATAAATCAGATTACCAGAAGGAGTGTTAACATTATTGAACATCCTTTGATTCCTTTCAAGCCATAAATACCAATATGTAATTGTTAAGATAGTATCAAGTAAAATTCTATAAGAGTTAGAATATTAGAATCTAAGTCATTCCAGTAATATTCATAATTAAATTAGTGTTAGTCGTGTTAAAGTCAAAAATAATAAGGGTCCTCACAAGAATAAAGTTAAGTAAGGAACAGTTATAATGTAGGTGTGCTACGTTTTCTAAATTCAGATTACATAAAACACATTTTTTTATCTATAAGCAAATTCTTCGTGTTTACTTTCTCATGTAGGATTAGCCACACATGCAACTTTGTTATAGGAGGAGCATTAACTTTTCAAATAAATTTGAAAATGTTTTGTTTAGTCTACGGAAGTTTAAAAACTTGTATAGTGATTTTAAGGATTATATTTCATTGTTTTCCCAACACCAAATTTTAGTATCATTCTTATTATCTAAGCTATACTATTCAAGTTTCGTGCAAAATGTTACAAATTGGGTCAAGGTAATACCTTCAAGAGCACAGTTAAAATTAAAGTTTCATGAAAATTTGTTATAAGGCCTAAAAACCTTAGAAATTAAAGCGTTTTTAAAATTATAATTTTCAAAAAGTTCCGTGTTCAACTTCCAAGGGTATAGCCAAAACCCAACGATCATGCCAAAATATGTTATTGCCAGGACGAACTATATTCGTGATGCCAAGGTAAAAGATATTAAAAAAATTAAAATAGATTTTGAAAAGTGAGACAAGTTGCTAGGATTATTAGGAATATAGGAAATATGGTGAAGTTTATAAGTTCCACCATAAAATTGCTTTCCAACTAAGATTTTCGTTGCTATCAAATATTCAAAGCCATTTTCCTAGCAAAGACACACTAAGATTACGAAGATTTACGATTCCCAAACACCCTTCCTCTTTGGATTTACAAACCGTTTTCCAATTATATAGATAATTAATACTACTACAAAAGCTACCCCACTTCAAAGGAAATTTCTTCTAATTTTATCCATTTTTTCAATTATTCATTTTGAAGAAAGATAATAAGACATCCAATATATAGAAAGGGTCGATAAAATAGAGTTAATTAAGATAATTCTACGTGCTCTTAATAGTAGTCTACTGTTCCATTCTATAAATTTCAATTTATTTTGTCAATTATCACTTGCCAATCTTTTTGTTTAACCCGGTTGGTCTAATCAACAATCAAAGTAGTCTATAGGGAAATTCATGGTTTTACAGTTAAGGAAACTAGATTTTCTACATTTTTGACATCATTCAATACTAAAACTGAGCCCTTGTCGAAATTGATTTTAAGCCTCGACGGCATTTCAAATCCATATACAATAAATTTAAGAATTGTAATGTGATGAGGTAGATGTGAGGTAAAAACTATGGTATCATCGATGAATTGAAGAACCGAAAGCCCGCCACTAACTATATCGTTACCAACGTAATCTAGAACCCCATTTGCAATAGGCAATTTTATGATTCTTCAAAAAACATCCACAACTAAATTGAACAGTAAGGGTGACCAAGGATCTCTCCATCTAAGTCCTTTTTTGTATTGAATTTTATTTTCTAAAATATCATTAACCATTATACTCGAGTTTCCAGTTTTGACCAAAGTCATAATCCAACTTACCCATCTAGAACTGAAACCCCCAGTAGTAATAAATCTTTAAGAGAAGCTCAATCAATAGAATCAAAAGCTTTGGCAAATTATAGTTTTAAAAGGGCATAAGTTATATTATTTTACAACTGTAATTAAAAAGTTTCTGGGCTACAACGACTCCATCCGTGATATTTATACTATTGATAAAAGCAGATTGCATAATATTGATTAGTTTATTCATTTTAGTGCTTAGTCTCTACGCCAAGTCCATTAAGATAATTTTAAGAGAAAAGTTTATCAACGAAATAGGACTAAAATCTTTAAGCTCTATCGCACACACTTTCTTATGAAGCAGAATTACGCTAGCAAAGTTAAATCTCCCTACTTATAAATTATCAGCGCAAAATTCTTCAAACATTTTAATTAAGTCATATTTTAAAACATGCCAAAATTTATTATACAACAACATGAGAAATCCATCATACCTGGCGATTTATTGCTATACATATCACTGATAGCGCTAAGGATCACCTCTTCCAAGAACGGGCAACTCAAATCGTCTAAAATATTGTATTTTCAGGATATAAATCATTTCATCTTGCTTTAATTCTATGATCTTTATTAGTTTCAAAGATCCCTTTGTAGTTGTTAGTGAAGGCATTATTAAGTTCGTTTAGTTCAAAAATTTCCTCATTATTGATAAGTAATGAGTATACGATGTTACTATGCTTACAACCATTAGCAATCTATAGAAAAACATGGTGTTTTTGTCGCCTCGTTCATACATTGAACTCTAAACCTTTGCTTCCACATTATCTCCTCTTCATTGATGACTTTATCTTGTTCTTATTTAATATTTAAAAGCACATTTTTCTTAGAAACATTTAAGAATCTATATTCCTTTAATTTATTTAATTTTAAAATTTCATATGATAAATTCTCTTATTTGATTTTATTGTTTCCAAAAACATCCATATTCCATTGTTTAAGAAATATCCTTAAATCGCTAAGTTTGCTTACAAAATTTTCGCTATATTATCCAAATATTAATGTCTTCGTAACTCATGAAAAGTCATTTATGTCATTTATTAGCAACTAAATCAGTAAAATTACTTTCTAAAAGTCACATCTTCTCAAATCTAAATGTTATATGAATATGGTGGTGGCTCCTTCAAAAAAGAGTAATAGAATAGTGATCAAAATACACAGATGAAAGCTCATTAATACGCAAAACTGGAAATCTATCTTCCATTTCTTCGCCAAGAAGCGTCACCAAAAAAATTTCTCTTGAGTTCGACAAAGCATATTTAATACTGTGATTAATTACTCACGATTGCAACTACAATTACATAACATTTCATTTAAATGATTTTCTTATTAATATACTTTAAATTAATTACATAATTGATTATATCACAATATAATAAAGTATAAAAAAAATCAAACATTTCTGTTACGAACAAGATCTATTACAAAGTTAGCTATATATAACAATTCCATATTGTCCCATTAACTCTCGCAATAATTAACATTAAATATGATATAATGTACTATTTTATCTGTGATAACACAATTTTATCTATGATAACGCAATAAAAGATGTATTGAATGATGAACAAAATGAAACTTCTTGAAATCTGCCCATCTTTTGCCCCGCTAGCCTCCAATCCAACAAACTTCTTGAAATTTGCCAGTATGTGTTTGTTCTAACAAAAAGCAACTATAACGGTTCAGTATTCAAATATCATATTTGTATAATCACGTAATGTTTTAAAATTTGCAAGAAATAAATCCAGTTACATACCTGTTTTCACCATTATTTTAAATTGTTCCCATCAAAGCAAGCTGCCTTACCATTTCAGAACCAAAAATCAGTAAATTTTACTCAAAAGCCAGTGAACTACCATGAAATTGAAGCATTCTTTTCTACCTGTATAACTCTACACCATAATCACACAAATGCAACTACAATTTTACAGTTTACCAAAAATCCCCACAAGAACACATCCCATTCTCAAAATGATGGAACCTATTCAAATCTCTCAAAACAATCTTCCTTCCGAATACCATCGACATCATCTTCGCCACAGAATGACAATCTCCGCAAACCCTAAGGTTCTTCACAACTCTAATAACCGCCCCAGGTGCACTATTCATAAGCCCAAAAGCAATAGCCAGCTTCTCACTATGATACCTTACACTAATCTCCTTCTCCTCTTCATTCAACCCTTCGTGAAACACTTTCGAAACATCAGGTTTATACCCGAAAGCCTTCAACTGTTTAACAACCTCATCGACCATTCTATACACCTCTCTCGAACTCCGGTGCTTACCATCCCCACAAAAGAACTCATGCACCGCACTATCTAACTCGATCGAGCTTACTCCGGGCACTTTAACAATCTTCTTATCGCCCATAACCTTCCTTATTTCATTCACATCGTTCCATTTCTTTGCATTTGCACACATATTGGATAATATCACATAATCTCCACCATGTGAGTCATCGAGTTTGATTATTCTATCAAATACACGTTTTCCTAAGTCGACGTTTCCATGGGCACAGCAAGATGATAGCAAAGTTCGCCATAGAATGGGGGTGGGCTTTATGGGTAGCCCGTCTATGAATTCGTAGGCTTTTTCAAGAAGCCCGCCTCGAGCTAGTAAGTCTACAATGCACCCATAATGTTTTATGTTAGGTACGATGCGGTGCTGGGTTTTCATGATGTGGAAGTAGTGAAGGCCTTTGTCGACCATGCCTGAGTGGCTACATGCATATAAGAGCCCGAGAAATGTAATGCTATCGGGTTGAACTCCTTCTTCTTGCATGGTGTTGAACGTGGTGATGGAGGTGGTTCCATGGCCGTGGATGGCGTAGGCTATGATCATGGCGGACCATGCTTGTGTGTCTTTGTATGGCATTGATTGGAACACGGAGATTGCTTCGTCTAAGCTGCCACATTTGGCGTACATGTCGATTAAAGCGGTGTTTACCTACATGTAGATATTGCATCTTCTAAGTAAGTCGCTAAATGCTAATTGATAAATAAAAACATTCATAAGTTCAAGTAATGCATATTCTTTTCAATAACTCAACAAACTATGGGCATGTTTCCATTGACACATTTTTTTAATCTTGGGATTAGTTTTTCATCACATACAAAATGTACTTAGTTTATTGTTTTCAAAGTGCATTTTAAAAAGTTCCCATTTCTTAAAATGAATTCAACACATAATAAATACTCAATCCAAACAAGCTTTCAGTTTTAAAAATCAAAGTTTCAATAATATTACAACTAAAGACGCTTTGCAAGTTTTTAAGTGAAAACAAAACAAAGGATTCGAAAACCAAAAATATAAAAGAAAATAAAAAACAAACTAAGTTTCAAATATATTTCAAAGAGGATTTGATATTTGTTCCTAAGACACAAGCATCTTTCATTTCTCAACTCAGTGCAATAGTAAATTAGCCGTCAGAAGCTGAGTTAGGAATCTACTACAGTTTCCTAATAGGGCAAATTTTCAATCTAGGCATGTGAAAAAAACTTATTTCAACTTTAGACCACATTCCAAACATATTATGAAAATATGATTGTTTTTCATTATTCGGCCAGTTTACACTTGAGCATTCTGAAAATGCGCAAGAACTGAAAATGCGCAAGAAAAAATTTTGATTTGTACTATTGCATTTTCAGAATGTGCAAGCATATATTTATTTTTAAAAGTTTGTACATGCGCATTTCCAGAATGCACATGTACAAAAATCCTGTACATGAAAAAAGAGTCATATTTTCATAAATAAGTTTCGAAGGGGCCTAAACGTGAAATTTGTTTTTTTTAGAGGCGTAGATTGAAATGTCCTTCCTAATATTATGAATTTATTACGGAATTGTGAATTCCGTCAACAAAATGATCTACAGTCAACTGTGTATTGACCCCTTCTAGGTGCTTGTTCAAGGGTCTGACGTTGAGTTTGAGTGCTTGCATGTGCACAACAATTAGGCATTTGATTAAGTAACATCCAACTTTGAACATTAGTTTAGCAAACATCAGCCTCCTTCACCGATTGTTTGTGATTACCGGTTTATGGATTTCTAATATTATGGATTCATTATACTACACAGCTTATAACCTTAGATATATTTTGTTCTAGAAAACACTAAATTCTCACCTTGACATAAGAACCAAACCTATTCTTCTTAACATACTCATGAACCCATCTCCCAAGCTCAAGCGCACCCAACAAAGCACAAGCAGACAACACACTAAGCAAAGTGACATCCGTAGCCCTCATCCCTTTCCCTTGCATCTCCCTAAACAAAGCCAACGCCTCTCCAGGCCTGCTACCCCTCACACACCCCATAATCATCGAATTATACTCAACCACGCACTCCCCATCCCCTTTCTCAAACAGCAAACGCGCCCACCTCAACTCCCCAAACTCCGCGTACATATTTATCAAAGTCGGCCGAACATACTCGTTCCCATCCAACCCGAACTTGATGGCAAAGGCGTGAGCTTGCTTACCGGACTCTAAAGATCCGGCTTTAGTGCAGGCTTTGAGGAGGGAAGGGAAGGTGTAGCAGTCGGGGGAGGCGTCCGATTCGAGCATGTGGATGAAGATGGAGAAGGAAGTGAGGGGGGAATGGGAGCGGGAGTAGCCGCGCGAGAGGGTGTTGAAGAGGAGGACGGGTGGGTCGGCGATTCGGTCGAAGATGAGATGGGCGTAGGAGAGGGAAGAAGGGGTGGGGTCGTCGGTTAGATGGGTGATGAGCTTTGTGAGGAGGAGGAGTTGGGTTTGGGGTGGGGATTTGATGGCTAAGGCGTGGATTTGACGGAGGTGGTTGAAGGAATCGGTGCCGATGTTAGGGTTAGGGTTTGGGGTGGTTGAGATTTGGATTTTGGCGGGAGAAATTGGGGTTGAGCAACCCATCATCTAGAGGTGAAGAAGATATGGAACTCATCTTATCCAATGCAAGTTAAGAAGACACCATAAACATAGATATTTATCAACTTGTTGAATCGTAAATTTAGTAGTCTATTTTTTTATAACAAAAATGAGATGGAACTCCAATTTTAGTTCATTGTTGAAGCATCCAAAACTCCAGGTGCATTTAAGGGAAGCCAAAGGGTAGAAAGAAAATTTGAAAGAAGTTGGAATATGACGCAGCAGCGGAATTACAAAATTGTGTGAATCTGTGAAAGTAGCGATCGATGGATTGAAGATGCTGAAATGCCCAAATTCGTTGATCCGAAGATACCGAATTCTAGCTATCTTCGTCACGTTGATCGCGCACGATACCGTGAAAGAAGATCTATAATTCTTCAAGCGTTGATCAAGCGCACTTGATACCGCGAATTGGCTTCTATGATCGTTGATTCGAGCGCACTCGAATTGCCGAAAGATGACATAGGAGATTACACTCAACTACCAATTTAAATGAAAGCACAAAGCTAACAAACAAAAGTTTATTTCAAATTCAACAACTTTACAAATGACTCAACTCGCCTATTTATAGGCTACAATTCAACACACACAATACTGTACAACACATAGGTCGTGTACGACCTAACAAAGATCACGACTTACGACCTAAAGCAGTACAACACACGCGACCTAACAGGCGCGACCTACGACCTAACTAAGGTCGGCAGCGACTTAACAACATTACATATTTACAACACATAGATCGGCTTCGACCTATCATACAACTCACGCGACCTACGACTTAAAGGAAAATACAAACACATTACAACATAGTATCAACGACCTAACTTTCAGCGACTTAAATCTTCAGCGACCATAGATCTTGTGCGACCTAACTTCGTCAAGCGACTTAATGATCAATACGACCTAAGGCAATGCGGCATATGGTCCACGACCTAAGGCGGTTGCGACTTATAGATAGGCGGCATAATTGAGAGTGCGTCATCAGTAGTTAGGTGACCTATCTTAGGTCGTAGCTCGGCAACAGTAGTTGGACGACTTAACTTAGGTCGTAGCTCGACAACTGTATTTGAGCGACCTATCTTAGGTCGTAGTTTGTCTACAGTAGTTGAGCGACCTATCTTAGGTCGTAGCTCGTCCACAGTATTCGAGCGACCTAAGGACACACTCTCCTCATGCGACCTCACTAGGTCGTAGGTCGTTGAAGTTTGGTCGAAGCGACCTAACGACTCATTTCTTCTGCATAGCATTGGTACTTTGCTAGGTCGTTCCATATAGGTCGTTCGCGACCTAAAATGCTGCGACTTATTGAACAATGCACTGAGTATCTGTTGCATTCCATCCTCCTTCTTGTTAGGTCGCTCGCGACCTAAGACTTCGTTAGTTTGTACTTGCAAGCGGTCTTCACTAGGTCGGAACTCTTCATCTTGTGGCTTCTTAGGTCGGGAATGACTCAAGAATGGATAAGTCGCTCGCGACCTATCACTTCCCCATTCTGGGCTGCATCATCCTCTCCCTGTTGGAAGAAATTCGTCCTCGAATTTAACAGCTCTTTGTCTTCGACACTCTCATCCTCGTGAAACAGAACCAATTGATTGATATTGTCAATGTTAGCAATAGGACGATGATCCGGCACGCTCACCTTACAATCATTCTCACAAATTGTCTTCATAATTTCCAAACGACTCATTCTTCCAGCATCTAGTTTATTGTAAGTTCCAACAAGAAATCGTTCAATTATCAAGTAGATTGATTTGTTGCCACTTTGCATCTCCATCAATCCCAACACAGAGTCTATACTTTTCTTCACCCATAATCTAGTAGGCATAGGTAATGACATATACAATTCTGACTTCGTCACGGTTTTCTTTGAAATTTGATAATTCTGACTCCTCTGAACAATCCTTTCAACCCCTTTCCTTATTAACGGTCCAAAACAAAACATCGTAGCCAATTGCATGGTATGATCACTGCTCTCGTGTCTTTCTACACGTACACCTTTGATAACTTTTATTTGCCAATTGCAATCAGGAGTATACAATTGTCCTCTTCTGAACATAAACCCATCAACCAGTCTTCTCGGTTCTTCCTGCTCTGTTGGACACATATGGTTACGTGGCATATACGGTACAATAGCATTTGTCACTGGATTATCATGATGTATGTTTTCTCGTGGCAGTAATTCTTTGGACAACCCAGTAGGAATTGCCTCCTCACAATCATACACCATTGACTTAACCTCCTCAGGAGTTTCAATACTTTCACTGGTTTCCTTTTCATTCAACATGAATACTTCTGCACTACCCTCCACTTCTTGGACACACTCTTTTGTAGATTGTTTACTTGTCGAATCCACTTTCTTCACCAACAATTTACCCTTTTCATCTTCTGACTTACTGTCTTCATCCTCATTCAACTTGGCTGGTTGTGACTTTTCAACCTCATGTTCGTCAAACTTCGTTGGTTGAAAATCATCAACTTCATCTTCCACATCAACAAATTCCTTTAAAGACAACAAAGTCTTTAGCTTCTCGATCTCCTCCAATTTGTTTTCACTGTGTTGACGTCGTTTAGGAACCAAAATGATTCGTGTATCCTCGAACCTAAAACTGTAACTGTTTGTGCGTCCATCATGTTGCACAGATCTATCGTATTGCCATGGCCTCCCCAACAACAGATGGCATACATCCATGTCAACCACATCACACCAAATTTCGTCTTTGTATTTCTTTCCAATGGAAAAATTAACACAAACTCTTCGATTAACCTTCACTTCCCCTCCTTTCCTCAACCAAGCTAATTTGTAGGGGTGTGGATGCTTTTCTGTTTTCAATGACAACTTCTTTACAGCTTCCGAAGAAATGATATTATCACAGCTTCCTGCATCGATGATAAATTTACAAACCCTTCTTAAAATTGTGCACGTTGACTGGAAAATGTTACTCCTCAACCAACTTGAGTCATCCTCTCGCTTTGGGGTCAAACACGATCTTCTCATCAACAAACTACAACCCTCATCCCCAGACAATAATTCTTCTTCTTCAACAGATATTGAATTGACACACTCGACCTCTGCATCTTCATTCTCAATCCCCGTAATCATTGCCCGCTTCTTTGGCTTTGTACATTCATTGCTTTTATGGCCAAACTCTTGACAATTAAAACATTTGAGATTACTATTGGCCTTTGCTTTGCTGGCTTCATTCACAATTGATTTACTGATGACTTTGGACTCATTCACATTGCTACTGACATCCTTGTTTTGGTTATTGGAATTCGTAAACATACCACCTCCTCTCCTCCCTTGTTTCTCCCAAGCAAGTGCTTTCTGATGTGCTTCGGCGACAGACCTTGGATCAAACATATTCACCATATCCTGGATCTGTGTTCGCAATCCTCTCACATATCTAGCGGTTAACTGTTCCTCTGTTTCCATAATGTCATTCCTCGCAATCAATTGGTAAAAATCATCTGCATACTCATTCACTGATCTCGCCCCTTGTCTTAGGTTCTACAAACGCTGATACATAAGAGATTGATAATTGTGCGGTAAGAAAGTAGCTTTCATCATCTTCTTCATCTTATCCCATATAACAATCTTTGACTTTCCCATCCGTTCTCTAGTAAGTTTGGTTTGCTGCAACCATGCCATTGCTCTTCCCCTCAACCTAGTAGCAACCAACTTCACCTTACAATCCTCCGGAACCTCCTTAAAGTCAAAAATTTCCTCAACATAAGCTAGCCAATCAAGAAATTCTTCGGCTTGCATACCTCCCTTGAATTCTGGTATTTCAGTTTTCATCCCAGATTCCCATTTGTGATTGTATTCCAAATGATTTCTTCCTTGACCACTACACCAAAACAGTCATTTGGCAACACTTTTTTTTTCATTTGGCGACACTTATATGGGTTGCATTTTAGTCTCGCTAATAAGTGTCGCTATCCAATATAAGTGTTACTGAAAATAAAAATTTACACTTTTAAATACGGCGACACTTATTTTCGTTGTAAGCCTTGGTTTAATTGGAGTTAATTGAAATATACTGGGGTAAAATTGTAATTGAATAACTTAACCCTAGCCACGCACTCTCTCCCCTTTCATCACTCTCTCCTATCCCCAAATAAAAATCAAATCCCTAAAAATAACTTAATCCACAGCATCCCTAACTTTCATTCTATCCTTTCCTCCTAAATTCCACCCTCGCTTCGCCAGAAGGAGAATATGGCAACATCATCATCGCATAACTTCGCTTGTAGTAGCTCGATTTCAACAGCCTACTATCCCAGATCTAGTTTTGGAGGCGAGTGCTCCAGGTGTTGATCCTGTTAATATCGTTGGTGCCACTGATTCATCGAGCTTAGCCTTTGGTCAAGTGCTGGAGCATTTTTTGATAATGTTATATCTGGTCATGTGCTGGAGCCTTCCTCCCTCTTGGATCTGCTCTCCGAGATTGATGCCTGCTCGCTTGTTCCGATGCCTTGCCATAATTTCAGGTTTAATCGATAAGCTAGAACGTAAGTGTCAAATGGCATGCTTTAGATGTTGATGTCTTGAATACACCTGCTCACACTAACTCGTCTTATTGATCCCAAGACAAGGATATCAGTTCCATACCCGTCACTTGTTGATGCTGCTGCCATATTGGAGATTAGAGAGCAAGATGCAGCCACTGGACAGAGTGATTTCATAGTTGGCAGAATCCAAGTCGGTATAGTTTAGTTTCGTTATTATGTTATTGTGTGACATCAAATTTGATTTGTATATTTCATTTGTATATTTCTTGTTTGCCTACTTGTACCAAATCATGAATGTAGTTTTCTTTCCTTTTCTTTCATCTTTTTTACAGTATTGAATCACTGTATTAGGCGATCCTCGATGAAACAATAAACTTGACATGTGATTACTAATAACTACTAATATTTTTGATTTAGAAAGCATACAAGTCTTCTACCATTTTATTTGCCTATATCTATCTCTTGTGGGAACACAATAGACCTGCAATATGGATAATTTCTCTTGGCAAGGATGATCACTGCTACTGATGAACTTTCTATATAAGCAACAGCTTACTCTTTCGTTATTAACACGGCTTTCAGCTGAGTACTTTCTTGAAACTAGAACATTATATTGTATGCGCTGGATTGAAACTATGTCAGTACTCTTACTATTTCACTTATGAAATTGGTGAATCGAAAAAGCAGGGAAAACCTGCATCTTAGACAATATGGATCAACTTAACCCAAGTGCATAAAGAATAACTTCTCAAAGTAAAGGTTTCACCCAGTTTTAATGTTCTTGTCAATGTCAGTCAAATCTGAGGCTGTAAAGCAAACAAATGACCAAAAAAAATAAAAAAATACAGGGCCCTTTTATTGTAAATTCAAGTATAGTAAATATAGAGATTTTTCGTCGATTTTATACTTTACTGCTTGGAACATTGCTTCGCCATTATCTCAGATTTTACAGCTTGCTCGACTATATTTCAAGGGTTATTCATTTGTTTTTCGGCTAGCCATATTTATATTCCTTTTTATTCATGGCTAGTAGTTATAACTTATGTTGATCATCTATTTGATGATCCTGTTTTCTTATTTCCTCAAAAGCAATATGGATATTTAAAGCTTGCTTTGCAGACTACCAGGCAGATTTTATGTCAATAATATTTCACTAGTGATCTCTTCATGATGAGGACCAATCTTTCATCAAAAAATCATGATAGTACAAGTGTTTTTACCATTTTGGTTCATTTTTACTTGTAAGAACTGAAATAATTGAGATTTATTCTTTTTTGGATAACTTTTCTTGTAATCATGCTTGCCAATATTCTTCAGGATGCATACTAAACTTGAAGGAACTGGAGTTTAGTTGCATGATACTCCGTACATGCAAACAAAGTAAGATTTGGTTTGTTTATTTTTTTTACTAAACATTATATAGCAGGCTGAAGTGAATCCTGTCATTTGGTTAACTAGCTCATATTCAGGGTGTGGCCAACGTACTAAAAGTCAAAAAGTGCTGGCAACCACAAAATTCAACGTGGATAGTTTGTGGGCATCTTGAATTCAACATGTGAATCTGAATGGACAATGGACTATAGTAAAGTCAATGAACCCGAATAGATGCTTATGGAACTGGTGAGTATTGTATCTTAATCTTGAATTTCTTTGTGGATATTTGATTATTCTGAATTCTTTCTTGTTTTACAATAAATTTGGAAGTTAAAAATCCTCACCCTGATTTTACTTCTTTTAAAAAAATAACGCTATTTCTTTTCTTATATGAACAGTAGAGGGCAACTTGTAAAAAGATGTGTATTATATTTTGCTGTCTAAATTATACTAGTTGGTCATTTTCACTAGTTGGTGGAGTGATAATAGATAGAGAATTCGGCAGAAGTATAACTTCACTTGTTGTTCATAAAATTATAGAGTTAGTGAAATGGTTGACTTGTGTTACATAATATAATGAATGAAAATTCCATGGAACCAAAAAGAAAACAACTCAAAATGGTTCAGCTTTGTTGTTCTAATCTCTACTACTAATAAAGAAAATTCGTTGAACTAATTTACTCGGTGTCTTTTTGAAATTCCAAAAATGCCTTTGCTTTCCGTTTACAGGTCCGTGCTCATACGGTTACCACCGCATCCGTTACTCTCCTGTTAGATAAGAAGAACGACCCCTCTTGTAAATTCACAGGTTACCGGTACATGGTGAATAGTTAGTGAAATGCGATGTATAGAATTAGATCAAATAATTGTTTTCAGGTTTTCTTTATATGTAAATTCAGACATTTTGTTGTAGAATCTATGTAGACAAAAAAAAATCTCAGTTCATAGTTATGAAGCCACCACAACGTTTATGATTTTAATATACTTGTTTGATAAAAATAAAGAAGAACAGGAATTTATTATGATGTGGTGCCTCTGGTGTTTTAGCATGCCATAAATTCTACACATTCATGTAAATGTCTTTATACTTCACCACATATGATAGAGAAGTGTATAGATGTGCTGAGTTGAACTGTAAGAAACAGAGGGTACTAACGAAAGTGTGCAAAGTTCATATTTTTAGCTTCGCTTCTTAAATACTACATGTTATAACTTATAAGCATGATATCTTTGGTAGATATTTACTTATTTATTTTATATACTTATTAAATTTACTCCACGTTATAAGCATGAATAGAATATGAGCAAAGATGTAATATTCCTATATTTTAGTATATTGTTTATTTCCATGTTTACTTATTCTATACCATGATCAGAGAATTAAGCAGTTCCCAACTAGTAATCTTATATTTCTTAGTCACTTGTGAATTCAACTCTATAATTTGAATGTAAATGAACAACCAGTGAAGTTTTGACCAAAGATTTTCACATGTTATTATCCTCTGCTCCATGACCTACAGTTGCCCCAAATATTATCCTTTTTAAGGAATATGAAATTTGACCATATCATCTTCAATTTTCTTCATGTTGGCCATAGTCACTTCCTTGGTGAAACAAGTACAATATTGATCAGGTACCTTAAAAAAATATTCTTAATTAGATTCTCATAAGCTATTCAGTTTTCACATGCTACATTGCTGCTAATTTTTCAGGAGACACAAGGAACTGATGAAGGCTTTCTTTGCAAGTGCCAAGTGTATTGTTTCTGAAAAGGGTGAAGTCCATGAGGAAAGGTGAAGGCATTAGTGTGATTTAATGGAATATACAGTGGCATAATTAAGGCAAGGATTATTATATTAATTTCCTTTTGTTTTTCTTTTCATATAGATCGACTGTGCAGGTTTTAAGCTTCACCTTTATGCAAATCAGTATCGTTATATTTGAGATCTACTTATCAGAGCATAAATTAAAACTAGTCCCAGTTTAGTGCTTTTGGGTGACCTTAATTACAGATGTCAAAGGAAACAAGGGAACTACGTTTAATTACACATAATGAAATGTGCAATACACTACACCATAACATCCATTTCGTAACATCCAGTTTAGTGCTTCTACGATTCTATTGAAGTTATTATATATAGATATATCAAATATAATAACAGTGGCACATGACATTACTTTTCAATCATTTATTTTGAACCAACAATCAAACACCTAAGCTTGTCAAATAATTATTAGGATTATTGATGTTGAAGTAGCCCTTACAACAATGACTCACTTAATTCCTATTCTACCACAATGTAGGTTAAATTAAGCTTTGAATTTATCTATTATCACTGTTTTTCCCTTAGATCGAAATTAGTATTGAAAACCAAGTTAGTATTTGTAGTTGGTCTTATCATGAATGCCGTTAAACATCATGCACTCCAATATCCATGAGATAAAGAGAAAACTGAGTCGAAACGGCTCAGTTTCGAACTAAGCCCGGGCTCAGTTTCGAAACTGAGTCGAAACGGCAGTTTGAGCCCAGTTACATTATTAATTATCAACTTAATTTAATGTTCAATTTAATTTTTATAAAGGAACTGCAAATTCAATTTAACGTGATATTAAATGCAGGCACTTCTAGAGGAAGCGGAAAAAAAGAGGAAGTTGGTTGATAGTTCTAAGGGTGGAGTCGAAGATCTTGAAGATGACCCAATTGCGGAAGTTTTTGGTTCCGACACGAAGAAAAATGTATTGAATTAACCAACTTAATTATGTATTGTACTTGTTATGAAGTAGTTGACATTGTTATGAAGTAGTTGATTATGTATTGAATTAACCAACTTAATTATGTATTGTACTTGTTATGAAGTAGTTGACATTGTTATGAAGTAGTTGACTATGAAATTTATGTTGTTATTTGATCATGAATATTGTAAATTTTGGGTTCCTATTGAATGTAGTATAATAATGCATATCATGTTAGTTATTAATTGTTTATTAATGTTAAAATAATTTACTATATTGAGAATGAAAATATTTCAGCATTATAAGCGTTGGCAATTAAAATTTACCAATGCTTATAAGCGTTAGCATAGAAAATTAAACAATGTTGGATGGTTAATTTGCCAATGTTTATAAGTGTTGCTAAATAATATACACCAACGTTTATAAGCGTTGGCGAATACAACCTTCCAACGCTTATAAGCGTTGGGAAACTAAACTCCCCAACGTTTATAAGCGTTGGCAATAAATTGCGACGCCCCTACAGCGACGCTAATAAGCGTTGCTGAAACTGTTTGCGACAGTTATACTCGTTGGGAATCACCTGTTTTGGTGTAGTGGACCCCGTCCTCGTCCATAAACACTACCACCATCAAACTCCTCTTCAAAATCAGATGTATATCGATGTCGATCCTGACCACCAACATCTCTACTACCACCATTCCTTCGATCACGCATGTCTCTTCTGCTTTGTCTTTCATCATCATGATATGGCTCATACTCAAACTCACGTTGAGTTCTTCTTTCTTCATCTCTATACTCATGGTGATCTCTTCTCATCGAAACTGATGATTCTCTTCTACCTCTATCAGATTGTGGCGATACCCTTCTCGCTTTCGTAACCGATGGCGAAACTCGGTTTCCTCTATGGTTCGAGATTGGCGATCTCCTTCTTCGATCTTGATTCAAATCATTCATCAATTTCTCTAATCTTCCAATACCTTCATCTAACTTCTCATTGAATTTGTTACTTATGTGTTGTTCCATTTGCTCGGTATCTTCCCTCTTGTACAAATCTTCAATATTTTGATGTCGATTAGCTCTTCTTGGCCGCATGATTCGAAATTTCACAAACACTTCAATATATCAAATGATGCACGGTCTTCTACTCCAATCTTTGGCGTGCAAAGCTTCTACTCAAAATTCAAACACCTTTCAAACTTAGATCCAAAATGAGATGGATCGAAATCTTCAACTTCGTTGCAATTTGTGATGAACACGATGAACAACCAACTTCTCCAAATGATGTATGACTTCAATTAACTCCTCAAAATCTTCAAATAAGATTGGCTCCAAGACTCGGCTTAGCTATGATTGGCTAAGTCTAGCTCTGATACCAAATGACGCAGCAGCGGAATTACAAAATTGTGTGAATCTGTGAAAGTAGCGAGCGATGGATTGAAGATGCTGAAATGCCCAAATTCGTTGATCCGAAGATACCGAATTCTAGCTATCTTCGTCACGTTGATCGCGCACGATACTGTGAAAGAAGATCTACAATTCTTCAAGCGTTGATCAAGCGCACTTGATACCGCGAATTGGCTTCTACGATCGTTGATTCGAGCGCACTCGAATTGCCGAAAGAGGAGATAGGAGATTACACTCAACTACCAATTTAAATGAAAGCACAAAGCTAACAAACAAAAGTTTATTTCAAATTCAACAACTTTACAAATGACTCAACTCGCCTATTTATAGGCTACAATTCAACACACACAATACTGTACAACACATAGGTCGTGTACGACCTAACAAAGATCACGACTTACGACCTAAAGCAGTACAACACACGCGACCTAACAGGCGCGACCTACGACCTAACTAAGGTCGGCAGCGACTTAACAACATTACATATTTACAACACATAGATCGGCTTCGACCTATCATACAACTCACGCGACCTACGACTTAAAGGAAAATACAAACACATTACAACATAGTATCAACGACCTAACTTTCAGCGACTTAAATCTTCAGCGACCATAGATCTTGTGCGACCTAACTTCGTCAAGCGACTTAATGATCAATATGACCTAAGGCAATGTGGCATATGGTCCACGACCTAAGGCGGTTGCGACTTATAAATAGGCGGCACAATTGAGAGCACGTCATCAGTAGTTAGGTGACCTATCTTAGGTCGTAGCTCGGCAATAGTAGTTGAACGACTTAACTTAGGTCGTAGCTCGACAACTGTATTTGAGCGACCTATCTTAGGTCGTAGTTTGTCTACAGTAGTTGAGCGACCTATCTTAGGTCGTAGCTCGTCCATAGTATTCGAGCGACCTAAGGACACACTCTCCTCATGCAACCTCACTAGGTCGTAGGTCGTTGTTTGGTCGAAGCGACCTAACGACTCATTTATTCTGCATAGAATTGGTACTTTGCTAGGTCGTTCCATATAGGTCGTTCGCGACCTAAAATGCTGTACTGAACAATGCACTGAGTATCTGTTGCATTCCATCCTCCTTCTTGTTAGGTCGCTCGTGACCTAAGACTTCGTTAGTTTGTACTTGCAAGCGGTCTTCACTAGGTTGGAACTCTTCATCTTGTGGCTTCTTAGGTCGAGAATGACTCAAGAATTAGATAGGTCGCTCGCGACCTATCACTTCCCCATTCTGGGCTGCATCAGAATATGAAGCAAAACAAAAAGAAACTATGTTTTTGGGGTTTGAAAGGAAAAAATTATTTTTGTTATGATTGTTATTTTTTTGGAACATGTTGTTATGAATGTTATTGATGTTATTAATATATATGTTATACTACTTATAAAATAAATGAATAAAAATTGTTTTACACTAAAAATCAATGTGAAATCTAATAAAAACAATTATTTAAAAGGAAAGGTTGCATGAAAAGAAACAACAGAAAAGTAAGATAAAATAAAAACAAAGAGAAAATATAACCACAATGAATAGAACCTATTAGGATCCCATGGTTGCCAACTTGGTAGGAATGTGGATTTTGTTGATTGATTCTGTATAAGGGTTGTAGAAGTTGTTTGTTTAAAATTGTCCAGGTAGCTCTTTTGGATCAGTCTTTCGATTACATTTTTAAGGTGATGACAACTATACGTATGGTGTGTATAACACAATAGCATATGATTTTTGTTTGATGATAATAAACATATATATATTTGTTTAAATGTATTTGTTATTGTACTATTTTATTTTTCACATAATTAAATAAATATTTGTTGGATAAAATAAATAACACAGAATTCAAATTCAAACAAATATTTTATTCAAACAAATATATATACAAATTCAAATAGTACAAATTTGAGCTCTCACTACATTTATACATTTTCAATTACAATACAATTTCATACCACAACACAATTTTCACTATACAATTTTTACATACATTTTACACCTCTCTACATAATTCATTCAACATTCGTATTCGATCTTCAACTCTAATCTAGCTTGTATCCCGTATCTGAATTATCTACAAAATAAACACTAACGTAGTAAAATTGAAAAATAAATATTTTGCAGTTCAAAATGAAGTGAGTGTTTTTGAAAATATTATTTGCCTCGGTTATTTGGGTTGTTCGTCATCATTCATTTTGAATTCATATGACACGAACAACTTGTAACATGCACAGTGTATCACTGTACATGTCACAAGGCCGTGCACACCGATATACACTTGATGAAATTGCAGGGACAGGTGAGCACAAGGTCAAACCCAAGCCAAAGGCTGGATTCAACTCAAGTGCACATGAGTCTCAATCAAATTAACCAAAAACAGACATGTGCATGTTCAAATGATATGGTAAGAGTAGTGGTACCATACATGTGAAGATCAAAACAATGTAACATGCAACAGAACTTCAAGCACAAGAATGAAGTGTACTCAAACTACATTCAGACTCATGAAAGCTCAAAATAACTAGTCAGTGGAACACAAAGACTGCATCAACATATGTACAAAGTTTGGCTTCAAACATGCTTGAACCAAGTATAGACTCATACATGAATGGACACAATAGTTCAAAGGAAAGCAATAGTTCAACTTGAAGCAATGCAAAGAAAACACCTGTTCAAAACATGAGACATAGCAGTTCAAAGTGCTCAAAAGTACACATGACTTCAAAAGGAAACCAGACTGGAAATGTGCAACAGCAAGTTCACATGCATACAACATGTACACCAGTCCTATACATATGCATACAAGATGACTACAGTTCAAAGTTTCAAATACATTCAGGCATATACAAGACTCAGTACAAAACAACATGAGACCAGACATGAGTGTCAACCAGACCAGAGCATGTTGAACCAAACCAGACTTAATTGAACTGACTCAAAGTAACTAGAAGCAGACTCAAAGTAACTAGAAGCAGACTCAATGCAAGTGGAAGCAGACTTCAAAATCAAGTTCAGTTACAACTTAAACTTGAACATATACAAAATGCCCAAGCAAATACAAATAACAAAAGTACACATGAACTCCAAAACACAAGCTCCAGACCAGACTCAAGTGGAACCACCAGTGAAACAAAAGCTCCAAACAGAATGGACACAAAATGACCAGACCAGACCAGATCAGCCTCAACACAAAATGACCACATGATAATATGAATGCAAATGGAATGCAAAACATGGAACAGAGGCCAGCAAATCAGTGCACAAGACATACAACACTCAGATGAACCAGACCAGATCAATGAATAATACTCAATGCATATGACACAAGGATAGCAAGTATGCACATGAACACAACAACATGCAAAATTCTACCAACCAAGTCCAGTTCATCCAAGGAGAAAGCCACAATATACAAGTGAAAACTATAACTTATTCACGAACAAATGACCTGAATGAATAAGCCTCCTTTGCCTACTGCACCTATGAACTTTTTACACGATGGAAAAGAACCTAAACTATCATTAGCGGAAGAAAGTTTGCTTGTCGATGCTAGTAAACTGGCTCAGAATAAAATAGCGGTTTCAAAGTGTAATGGGAAATCAAAAATTATCAGTTGAAGCCATGGTTCAATAGAAGTTCAAAAATTGCCAGTAAGAACCAGTCAATCAAAATTAACTCAATATTATCTCAAAATTCAAAATGCCAAGTCGTAGGAGCAAAAGAAGGAACCGACTCAAAGAAATTCAAGCAACGTCAACTAAGAACAAGTCAGAGATCACAGTGTTCATTAGATCAAAAATCAATGCAAGTGCCAAAATCATGAATTATTCAAACCAAAAATATACGAACGTAAATATATGGCGTTAATCCCTATAAAATCTGAATTATCATCATCGGCATAAATGCATTGGAGTACGAGATAAAAATCCAGAGAGCATATTTAGAACAAAAACTCCAATCGAGTTCGAAAGCAAAATTGAGTTAAGCATAATCATAAATCGAAAAGGAAAATCGCATACTAGTATGCAAACTCAACAGAGAAGCGACCGTAAGCAATAATCAACCAAGGGATCGATTGACAAGGAAAATCGAAGAGAATTCATCACTACAATCGACCATATCTTATTCGGCAACTTTGATTTTGAGCAAAGCCTCAAAATTCTACGAAACCTTAAATTCCAGAACGAAGAGAATAAGAGGCGACCGCATAACAAAAGGGAAACAATTTTCACGAGCTATAATTTTATTGGGCCGGCTTTAATATTTTATATTGGGCTTATTTTTAATTAGGTTTTTATTTTGTTTAGTTTGTTTTTATGTATTTTGTAATTTTCCTTTTTAAATTGTGTAACTCTCTAGTCGTGTGACTAGTTACGAACTACGGTGGTGTAGTTCGAGAATTCGCAACTCAGTGGCTGAGTTGTGGCTGGGTTTTGAGCATAGATTTAGGTTAGTCATTAGCGGGTGTCGCAAGTTTACGTGTGTAAGCGTTTGATTACTTAATTTCTAGTAGAAACCTTGGGGGCAGCATGTAGGTAGGGTTTTGCCGAAGCTGGGTAAATTTGTGTGTGATCTCTTCTGCATTATCTTTCTGTTTAATTATCTATGATTGTTTTTTTACTTCAGCATTAATTTTTTTTATTATTAGTATCACCTTATTCACCCTCCTCCCTCTAGGGTGAAAACGATCCTACATGGTGTCCATTTACCTTATGAAAGCGACACATGTACCTTCAACATTCTTTCTGGGTTTCTTCCCATAGTGGTGTGATTGTAAGCTAGTTCTGACTTTGTGACCTCGAAAATATGTTGTTAGCACCAAAATTGGTCACTAACCTCGTTGAGAAAGATTGTGTAGAGATATAAGTGATGAAGATAAATTAAACAAGGAAGAATATGCTAATTTAAATGCAAAAAGTAAGAACACCGGATTTATAGTGGTTCAGCGTAATTGCCTACGTCCACTTTGAGGTTAAACTTTATTGCTCTTCTTAATGATTGATTACAGATACAATCCATGGCTTAAATACTTGAATACAATTGCTAAGTAAGGAAGATGAGTCTTGAAAGCGGCAGAGTCTCCCCAGTGTTCCCGAAAAAAGGTCCTTTTCACTGTGCCCCTACCCCTCTATTTATAGACAAAGGTGGGTTGGACTTCCCAAGCGGGTCTGGCAGCCGAACACCTTGGCCCAAATGGAGTGGTCACTGTGTGCCGAACCAAATAGGCCGAATGGTCGGATGCCGAACCACTCTCCTCATGCCGAACGAAGCGCATGCTGTGTGGGAAGAGCAGGCCGAATATCCAACGAAGCCGAACGTGCCTTCTGGCCGAACGAAGTATCTGGCCGAACGTGCCTTCTGGCTGAACGAAGCCCTTAGCCGAGCGATGCCTTTGGTCGAACGATGTCTCTGGCCGAACGATGCCTCTGGCCGATCGTTGCCTGATGCCGAGCGCTTGCTAATGCCGAGCGATCCTGGATGCCGAGTACTCCTAGATGTCGAGTACTCCTGGATGCCGAGTACTCCTGGATGCCAAGTACTCCTGGATGCCGAACGCTCCTGGATGCCGAGTGCCTGATGCCGAGCGCTTGCTAATGCCGAGCCCTACTGGATGCCGAGTACTCCTGGATGCCGAGTACTCCTGGATGCCGAGTACTCCTAGATGCCGAATGCTCCTGGATGCCGTGTACTCCTGGATGCCGAGTACTTCTGGATGCCGAGTACTCCTAAATGTCAAGTACTTCTGGACGCCGAGTACTTCTGGACGCCGAACAATCATGGATGCCGAGTACTCCTGGATGTCGAACGCTCCTGGATGCCGAGTACTTCTGGATGCCGAGTACTTCTGGACGCCGAGTACTTCTGGACGCCGAGTACTCAGTTGCCTGGCAAATCTCCAGGAAACACTTACCCCCCAAAGTGTATTACGTGACTGAACGTGATACGCTTTGAATTACGTAACCTCCATGTTTCGTTTCAAATCCTTGACTAAATCCTAATGGAGATGCCTTCTTGAGAATATCAGTGGTTGTGGTGTGCGCCTAGTGTGATATAAATGCCGAACGATACGTTCGAAGCCGAACGTTCCTCATGTGCCGGGCGACTCTACGTTTCGAAGCCGAACGCTACGGCTTTGACCGGTTCTACCGGATATAGCCTTTTCGACTTCTACTTTCTCCTTATAAAACCAGGCACCCTCCCTCTTCTCTCCTTTTACACTTTTATTTCTGTCACTCCATAAAGACTTGCAATCCTCGCCAGTCAATCAGACTTAAAGCCTAATCAATCCTTCCTAAGCTTCGATCTACGAACTAGGTATTATCCCTTCTATGACTTAAATAGTTTCAACACGAGACTTAGGTTTATGCGCAGCCGAGAGGGTCATGTGGAAAACTTTTGATTAGGTCGTCTTTATTGCTGAACGATGCGAGGCGAGGAGGAATGACCAGGGGTGATCGCACATAAGATCATTGGGTGACTAGCTTCTTCGTGCCGAATCGAAACTAAAGGAGAAGAAAGAATAGTGGAAGTGTTGGAGGTGGTAAGGGTGTCGAACGATATGACTCTGGTTCGGCATATGTTATCATTCGCCGGACAAGGAAATGGAAGGCTAAGGTGAAGGCATGAATTAGTGAGGATGCCGAACGATTACGAATGCCGAACAATATCTCAGCCGAACAAACGTAAATGCCGAACCATGTCAAGGCCGAACACTACTTAAATGCCAAACAATATCTCAGCCGAACAGTACCAAGGCCGAACACTACTTAACTGCCGAACCATATCAAGGCCGAACATAACTCAAATGTTGAACCATACGAATGTCGAACAATATTTCAGCCGAACAATACCAAGGCCGAACATTACTTAACTGCCGAACCATATCAAGGCCGAACATAACTCAAATGCCAAACCATACGAATGCCGGACAATCATAAGTGCCGAACAACATAAATGCCGAACCACACTTAACAAAACAAGGACAAGGACCCGGGCGTGCTAGCATATGAAACTGACATGGATCATTAACTCCCTAGCTTTTGTAAACATAAATCTGAACTTAGATTAACATACGTTTTCTGAATCTAAAACTGTAATCATCATAAGGCGGGCTTTTTGAGACGGTCAGTAATGACGGTCTTCGAAGGCGATGACTCGAAGCTCACTTTTATATCATTGTAACCTTCAAATTCTCAATACTTATACACGATTGCTTGCACTAGTTTACACATCACGTGGGGGGAATATTCGTGTTGTTAATTCTAACGTTGAACATTTTTCAAGTATAGTTTTCGCAGGCGCTTAGCCAGCTTCACTATTTATTGGAGATGTCTAAAAAATCTAGCTCCGCCACTATATCTGATAGTCCTGGGCCGTCATCAAGGCAAGAAGTCGCGGACACTTCAAATCCGTCGACTTCCCCTGCTCATAACTTAGCTCCTGATGCCCTGGAGGCAACGATTCTCTTGGACAATCCGATCGACTCACAGGCTTCGAAGATTAACGAAGTCGCGCTTCGGCGAATATGTTCCATCCACGGAATCCCTTTTTCCGATGTGCTGGTCCCGTCGAGACATGATCGTCCTCATTTGCCCCCAGTTGGGTATACTGCTTGTAACAAGTTCATGTGCTGGATGGGTAGCGTGCCTCCATTCAATTTATTTCTTTGGGACGTGTTGCAGTATATAGACATCGCCCCGTCGCAGCTGTATCCAAACGGTCACGCATTTATATACGGGACCTACCTACTCTTCATGGCCATCTTCTCTAGGCCTCCAACTTCTAGCGACATCAGATATATTTATATGATTAAGAAGCGGAAAGATAGCCCCTCCTTCATGTTCCTCGAGCCGTACCACAAATGCCAGATCTTAACCGGAGCATGTAGCAAATTCGCCCTGTACAAACAGGAATGGTTCTATGTGCGTTGCCCTCCTGGTTTCGCGAGGAGATGGGTCGAAGGCAGTAAGTCTCTTCCCTGAGTCATCCTTCGCGCTCAATCGGAGCTGTGCTTTTTCTAACTCCTTGTTTCATCTTTTCAGGTATTAACCCGCGTCCTGAGGGCCAAGGATATTCTGAGGCCGTCGAAGCCATTAGAGCTCTTCCTGCCGAGGATTGGGACATCCGAACCATCATTTCAAATGAATCATTATCGAGGTTCGGTTTGTTAGCCCCAGGTCACCGAATTAGCCTTCCGGAGGGTGTTTCCATCCCCAAATCCGCTCCCGCTAAAGGGAAAAAACAAGCTGGGTCGTCATCCTGCCATACTCCCGATGCACACGAAGGGAGTGAACACAAGGAGGATGAAGCTCCTGAGACTCAAGGCGAGAATGTGGGTCCCGCTTGGAACCCGGCGATCGAAGTGCATGATATTGAAACGTCATCTTCCCCTTCGAAGGGAAAGAAGAAATTGACGTACAAGATACGGAAGGAGAAAGTTGGCGGAACTTCAAAAGTTATGCTCATCCCGTCAGAGAAAGAGGCTTCCTCACAGCACATGGAAAGTTCTTTAAAGGGTCTGTCGAACCTTACCATCCCCGACAATATACTCAATTATGGTTTCGACGATCCGAAAGCCCTTAAGTTTCATTCGCCCGCTAGAGGCAACGCGGGAGTTCAACCCCTAGTCCAATGAGATAACACTCCTATCAGTAAAGATAAAGGAACCGATCCATCGGGGGGAACACTAGGACACACACGCACTTCACCATACACTTCAAGTTTTTTCATTACCCCAATTTTTCTTAACTCGTTGTTATTTTTATCCTTTGCAGGTGACATGGGGCGCTCCCACGGACTCGATCGCCTCCACGGCTCTTCTATATTTCACCATCCCGGATGGGATTCAGGCTCGGGTAGACGCAGGGACAGAGACGATTACGAGGATCGAGACAACCATCCTCGCAATTCGTCTTATCGAAAGAAAACATATTCCCAATATTTACATTCCCGTAATCCCCCTCCTCAAACTGAGCCAGTTAGAGAGAAGCTCTCGCAGAAGGGGTCCCAACCCGATGTCTCCCGAGAACAACATTCTGGTTCGTCGAGAACACGGCAAACTCGGTAGCATCGGAAAAGAGCAGAACTTTCAAAGCCTCCTCCCCCTATTCATGCGGCTGACCCAACTATAGCAGAGAAGATGGTCGATCTCAAGGCTAAATTTCCAAAAATCTGCTTCGATGGCCTGAAATTTCTCCTAGCTATTCATCACATCTCAGGGCATGTCAAACAGAGCGCTCTTGCCTGCAACAACGACGTCTATGTTCAACATGACGCGTTTGCACATTTGGTCGAAAAAGTCTCGGAGGTATCTGTTGAGTGACAACATGAAATTGATCGTTTGAAGTTGGAAGCTGGCTTTGACAAGGATATCATCAAGAGTCAAGATGAAGAGCTTGCTTCATATAAGTCGAAACTTGAAGCTACAGAGCAGAGTGCAAAAGAGACTACCGAGGCTGTCACACGTCTAGAGGCGGCCCATAAAAAGGAACTTGACGAAGCAGTTCAACGCAGCGGAGCCCTTGCCTTAGAGAAAGATTCCATCCAGAAAGAAAGGGACGCGCTCGCCCTGCAAGTCAGAGAGTTGAAAGAATTACTCTCTAAGGAGAAGGAGGAGAAAACAGCCGCTCAAGAAGAGTCCCAGCGATACTACGACGAAATCGTTGCTACACGGCTCTTAAAAACAAAGCTCGACGATGAACTTGCTAGGGTTGAGATAATGAAAAATGAAGCCCGTGAGGAGGGCAAGAGGAAAGCTTCTGAGGAGATTGACTCTCGCCTCAAAGTAGCTACAGAGGCCAGTAGAGAAGAGGTCAAGTGCATGTTTGACCCGATGATTGCCGAATTCAACGCCCGCGTTCTCATGCACCGTGACTTGACATTCCTAGGCGAGGGCTATCTCGAGTCTCTAGCTGAGGCCTAGGAGACCTTAATAAAGATCGAAAAAATCGAGTCGGGCTCTGAGGAATTTGATGAGGATGCTCTGGTGAAAAAATTTCTTAGGGGGAACGAGCCAGCGAACTTGTCTGCAGCTTTGGCTCTTTATAGCAAGGATTCTCCTTTATCAAAAGAGAGAGATGAAGAAGCTGGTTCATCTGGTGCTAAGGCTGCAGCTCCTCCTTCCACTGCTCCTCCTTCTGCTCAATCGGCCGGTCGGCCTACACTTGACCCATTTGAGCAGCATGCCGGCTACGATCCAGAAGATCCCGGGCTTGGCGTTCATGTTCTATCCCTATTCTAGAGGGCGAAACTCCACGCGCAACTGACAGCCAGCCAAAACCCGATATAAAACTCTTCTTTTGGAAGTTCAAAGATCTGTCACTTTCTGTTAGTGGTTTTGTCCTAACGCTCATTCTTTATGTTTTTTATGTAGGCTGCTCTGATCCCGAACTGACTCCGAGGAGTGATGACACCAAAGAGAAGGCAGAGAAAAGCAGTGATATCGCTCATGCGGGTGTAACTCCCGGCCCTGACGCTCAAGTGATCTGGGCGCTAGATGATGATAAGTCTGACACTTCATCTCCCGTCAAAGGGAGTTATGAAATCGAGATCATGGCGCCTCCGAACATACTTCGAAGATGAGCATGAAAGAGCGTCTCGCCGAAGAGGAGAAAAAGAAAGTCGAGATCAAAGTTGAGCCTGAAATACTGGAACTTACCGACCCGCGGAATAGACCTTTGAAAATCATTCTCCCTGGCAAATCCAAACCGCTGGATGTTCCTTCTCCCTCTCCTGACTCTGCTTCCTTGGCAAGCAAAAAATCCAAGAAGAAGCGTGAGGGAGAGGAGTCATCGGAGAAAACAAAAGAAGACAAGAAGAAGAAACCGAAAAATAGTCGCTATACTCGTTCAACGAGATTTTGCTTAAGTCTTGTAACTACTTTTATCTTTCGTTTCCGTAGTTTGTGTAGATAGGTTTTTGACTCCAAGTTTTGGAGGAATAACTGTGTAACCCCATTTTGGACTATTAAATAAAGTTTAGTTCCTTAGTCATTTGAACGACTCTTTTGCTTCTTTAGCTTTCTGAATAACTACGGTCAAAACTCAAGTTCTTATGAGTTGCATAATTTCCCAATCCATTCTTACGTTGTTCGAACATTCTTTGGAGTGGCATATTTCTTGTTCCATATTCTTGAGTACATAGAATTTTTTCTAAATCCGCGCTTCAAGGATTTAGGGTAAGTTGATCCGCAATCAGAGGATTCGGAGATTTGAATCGTTTATACTCTAGTCCGCGGTCTGGGGACTTAGAGTACTCCGGTCCACGCTCAGGGGACTCGGAGGTTGAAGTCATTTATACTCTAGTCCGCACTCCGGGGACTTAGAGTACTCCAGTCCACGCTCAGGGGACTCGGAGATTTGAATCGTTTATACTCTAGTCCGCGCTCCGGGGACTTAGAGTGCTCCGGTCTGCGCTCAGGGGACTCGGAGATTGAAGTCGTTTATACTCTAGTCCGCGCTCCGGGGACTTAGAGTACTCTGGTCCGCACTCAGGGGACTCGGAGATTTGAATCGTTTATACTCCAGTCCGCGCTCCGGGGACTTAGAGTACTCCGGTACGCGGTCAGGGGACTCGGAGATTTGAATCGTTTATACTCTAGTCCCCGCTCCGGGGACTTAGAGTACTTCGGTCCGCGCTTAGGGGACTCGGAGATTGAAGTCGTTTATACTCTAGTCCGCGCTCCGGGGACTTAGAGTACTCCGGTCCGCGCTCAGGGGACTCAGAGATTTGAATTGTTTATACTCTAGTCCGCGCTCCAAGGACTTAGAGTACTCCGGTCCACGCTTAGGGGACTTAGAGTACTCCGGTCCGCACTCAGGGGACTCGGAGATTGAAGTCGTTTATATGAGTTCGTACATCATACAAACTATTGTAACTCCAAAAATACATCACCCGATTGTGAGATATTGAAACATTAGTAATTTATGGGAAAAGCGGCTTCAAGCCTTTATTAATGAAAACCAACTAAACTGCCTGACTACATGGTCAAAAAGAAACTAAGTGATAACGGAACGAAAACATACAGGAAATAACTGTGCCTAAAACAAGAAAGAAACATGCTAAATGTAATAATGTCGCAAATGTTCACTGTTCCATGCTCGGGGGAGTGTCAAGCCATCAACGGTCGCTAGCTTGAATGTTCCCTCTCCAAGCTTCTGTTCAATGACGTATGGACCTTCCCAGTTGGGATTCATACGTGATGGTACCGGGAAAACTCGTTTCAAAACAAGATCACCCACATCCAGGATTCTTGGGCGGACTTTCTTATCGTAATATCGCTTGATTCGATGCCTATGTGTCGCCACCCTTAGTTCGACCTCCTTACGTCTTTTGTCGATGCAGTCCAGTGATTCCAATAAGAGATCCTGATTCGTCCTAGGATCATAATATGTCACTCGATGCGATGGAACTTCAAGCTCCACAGGTATAATGGCTTCCGAGCCGTAGGCCAATGCAAATGGAGTGTGGCCAGTCGCGTACTTGTGGGTAGTCCTATAAGCCCACAATGCCGTAGGGAGTTCATCTATCCACTTGCCTCCGGCTTTTTCCAAACGCTTCTTCAGTATGGACTTAATTATTTTGTTCACGGCTTCGACTTGTCCATCAGCCTTCGGATGTGCAACGGCGGCGAACTTCTTCTCAATACCGTACTTTAAACAGAAATCTTTGAATTCTCTGCTTTCAAACTGTGTTCCGTTGTCCGTAATGATGGTTCGAGGGAGACCAAAGCGACATATAATGTTTCGTACAACGAAATTAATGACCTTCTTAGAGGTGATTGTGGCTAAAGGTTCTGCCTCGGCCCATTTCGTGAAATAGTCGACTGCAACTATCGCGTATTTTGCACCACCTTTGGATATAGGTAAGGAGCCGACTATGTCGATTCCCCAGATTGCAAATGGCCAGGGACTAACCATTTGTGTGAGTTCTGTTGGTGGAGCTCTCGGGATTTTCGCATATCTTTGACACTTGTCACATTTCCTTGCGTAGTCTGCAGCATCCCAATTTACAGTTGACCAATAGTATCCATAGCGGAGGATCTTTTTTGCTAGCGTTTGTGCCCCAGTGTGGTCGCCACACTCTCCTTCATGAACTTCCTCCAGGACCCGCTTTGTCTCATCATGGACAATGCATCGTAATAAGGGGACCGAGAACCCCTTTCGATACATTATTCCATCATGAATCACATATTGTGCGGCTTTTCGGATGACTTGCCGTCTTTCGCCTCTTTTTTTGGTAAAGTCCCGGTCATTAGATATAGTTTGAATGGGGTCATCCATGACTCTCTTTCGATTCCTGTTTCCAACACAAAATCAACTTTCATTGCGTCTATGCTTGGAGCATGTAATGTTTCAACAGGAACCAATCCCATTTGCTGTGCATTGCCAGTGCTCGCGAATTTAGCCAACGAGTCGGCTTCTTTGTTCTATTTACGCGGGACATGTGAAATGTCATAGTGCTCCAAGTTCGACAATAGTTCATGAACTAGAGCAAGGTACAGAGCAAGCTTCTGTCTCCTTGCTTGGTAATCTCCCCGCACTTGGTAGACCACCAATTGTGAGTCATAAAAGATTTCGACTGATTTAACCCCAATTTCTCCAACGAGTTTTAAGCCAGCAACCAGTGCTTCATATTCTGCTTCATTATTCGTAGCCGGGAAATCGAGCTTTAAAGCGTAACAGATCGATCGATTTTCTGGAGTTACCAGAACTATGCCAGCTCCAGAGCAACGGTCGTTTGATGCCCCATCGGTGTACAATTTCCATCGAACGGGGGGGAATGACACTGTGATTATCTAGTTCGTCGGATACAGTAAACTCAGCGATGAAATCTGCTAATGCTTGTCCTTGTATGGTCCTTCGTGGCAAGTAGGTAATATCGAACTGGCTCAACTCAATATTCCACTTTAGCAATCTCCCGGAAGTTTCTGGTCGCTGGAGTACCTGCCGTAGGGGCTGATCGGTATAGACACTGACTGAGTGTGCTTGAAAGTATGGGCACAGCTTATGTGATGCAATCACCAAGCAATAGGCCAATTTCTCAATTTTAGGGTAATTTCTTTCTGCCCCCGTTAAACGCTTACTAACGTAATACACCGGCTTTTGGACTCGGTCCTCCTCGCGGACCAAAGCTGCACTTATAGCATGTGGGGATACGGCCAAGTATACGTATAGCATCTCGTGGTCTACTGGTTTTGACAGCACTGGAGGACTCTCCAGATGCCTCACCAGATCTCGGAATGCTTCCTCACAGTTAGATGTCCATTCAAAATTCCTTTTCCCTTTCTTTATTATATCAAAGAAAGGAATGCACTTGTCCGTGGCTCTGGATATGAATTGACTCAGCGCAGCCACTTTTCCGTTCAAGCTTTGCACCTGTTTTATAGTTCTGGGCACTTGCACATCTCAAATCGCTTGAATCTTTTCTAGGTTAGCTTCAATTCCCTTAGCATTGACAATGAATTCCAAAAACTTCCCCGACGCAATGCCGAAGGAACACTTCAGAGGGTTGATCTTTATCCCATAATATCTGAGTATATCGAACATCTCTGCCAAGTCTCGAATGTGGTCGTTTGACTGTCGTGACTTCACGAGCATGTCATCCACCTAGACTTCCATTGTTCTACCAAGCTGGTCTTTGAACATTCGATTCACCAGACGCTGATAAGTTGCTCCTGCATTTTTCAATCCGAAGGGCATTACTACATAGCAATATAGCCCGACGTCTGTGATGAAACTGGTGTGTTCTTGGTCCGGAATATGCATCGGGATTTGATTGTAGCCTGAGTATGCATCCATGAATGATAACAGCTCATGTCCTATAGTGGAGTCGACCAACTGATCAATCCTAGGCAATGGGAAACTGTCCTTGGGGCATGCCTTGTTCAAATCGAAATAGTCTACGCAAGTTCTCCATTTCCCATTCGCCTTTTTTTACCAGCACGGGGTTCGATACCCATTCAGGGTAGAGGGCATCACAGACGAACCCATTGGCTTTGAGTTTGTCCACCTCCTCTTTGAGAGCAGCGGACCTCTCTGGGTCCATTCCTCTCCTCTTTTGTTTAACCGGGACGTATTTCGGGTCTATGTTCAGCATATGACTCGTAATGGCGGGAGAAATCCCGCACATATCAGAATGCGTCCAGGCGAAAACATCAAGATTCGCTCGAAGGAAATCACTAAGTTCTTCATTCATTGCGGGGCCGAGTTGTGATCCGATCTTCAGTACTCGCGATGGGTTGTCTCGGCTGACCGGAATGTCAACTGTTAATTCAGCCGGCGCTGCCTTTTCTTCCCTGGGTTTCTCATCGTCGTCTCTCGGATCTATGTCTCTGAAGATCTAAGAATTATGCCCGAGCCAGGGCTCGGGCACTACTTGTCAATTATCCGTATTGAGGATGCGGATGGGATTGTCCGCAAACCTTCCCTTTCTCCCTCCGATGAGCCTCTCGGAGCTCAGCCACATAACAGGCATGACCAGTCGCCTGGTCGCCATGAACAACACCTACTCCTTTGTCGGTTGGGAACTTCAAAGTTAAGCACCATGGGGCTAATGCTGCCCTAAACTCAGCCAGGGCCGGTCGGCCCAAGAACACATTATACGGAGAATCCACATCCAAAACTACGAAGGGCAGGATTCACACCCTCCGACATTCGCCTTGTCCCAGTTCAACTGGTAACTCAACATACCCCACTGCATCGGTCGCTGCGCCATTAAAGCCATGTATACGAGCTTTGGACAGTTTCAAGTCCTTCGTTTCCATCTTCATCTGGTCATAAGCCTTCTTGAAGATGATGTTGACAGAACTTCCACAATCAATCAGAATTCTTTTCACATAAGCCGGTCTGATTGTCGCAGATATGACCATCGGGTCGATGCTAGGAGCCTCGACTTGGTCAGCATCTCTGTTTCTGAATACTATATCATCGGTCATTACGCGCAGCTGTTTAGCAGGGGTCCCATCCTCTATGTTGGAACAACACTCGAAATCTGCATGTTTCAGGGAACTAGCATACCGCTCCATATCTTGCCAATTCTTATCTGCGGGGTGAGGCCCGTCGATGATCGTGTTTATGACCAGTCTACCCACAATCTGGGTAGGCTCCTCGGGATGACGCGGAGCTGGTGCACGACCTGGGTTGGATGTTCCCTGTCCTCCTTCCTGTGGGTCCTTCACAAACTCCTGTAACTTTTCTACCTAATCAACTTCTCTATAGCGTCGTGTAGGTGTCTGCACTCTTCCGTATTGTGCCCATAAGTCTCATGGAAGCGGCAGTATTTTCCAGTCTGCTTCTGTTCCTCGGTTGACTCCTTTGGACGTGGTTTTCTGTACTGAAAGATATTGCAGATTGATAGATAAATGTTCTCCAGAGATGCATTCAGTGGGGTATACTCGTTGTAGCTTGGAATTCTCAGCTTCCACTTCCCCGCTTCTCTCTTTTTCTCTTGACTTCTTCCTCCGGACTCCTTAGGCTGCCCGGGTTTGTTCTGGACATTGACTTGGACTTTTCCCGAGTTGTCTCCGGACTGCTTCACAGCAATGTTGCTTTTTATGGATTCCTGAACAGGTCCCGGTGCCTTATCTCGCCTTACCCACCTGGCTTCCTCTCTTCTTATGAACTGGTGTGCCTTTGAGTAAAAACGCTCTAGTGTAGTCGGAGGTTTTCCTGCCAGCCAGTCTCCAAACTCGGAATCCGGTTCCACACCTCACATCACAGCCATTAGAATTGCTTGATCATTGGGATTACTGACTTCAGTCGCCGCAACATGGAATCTTTGTAAATACTCCTTCAATGACTCCCCAAGATTTTGGATTACACTTGATAGAGACATCATGTCCTTTGGACAAGTAGTGTGTATCCTGAACTGTTCAATAAACTTCTTTGCCAACTCCTCGAAACTGGATACGGACCGCGGAGGAAGTCGGGTGAACCACATAGTAGCGGTCTCAGATAAAGTAATTGGAAAGCATCTACACTTGGTTGCATCATTTGCTCTAGCTGAATCCATCATCCACTCGTACCTCATGACATGCTGTCTAGGATCAGTCTTTCCCTCATAAGCAGGGATAGTTGGCATACTAAACTTTCTGGGGTATGCTGCCTGTAGAACAATGTCTGTGAACGGAGTATGACTTCTCGACACTCCCCAATCGTCATTCGATAAGCCTTGATTCTCTTTCATTAATTGCCTGATCATGGCTGTCAGGTCTGGTGTTTGTATAGAAGGTGGAAGGTTGGAGTCTATTCTACGTGACTGATCATGCTGATGCCTCCTCTGTTGGCGATCTGCCAAATGTGCATCTTGAGGTTCGACATCGTTAGCGTTTTGTTGGTCTGGGCCTCCAGCCTCCACCTGCACTCCAGCTCCTAAGTTTCCAGCTCCGACTTGGTCACGGTCTCCAGTTGTTCGGATAGCAGCACTTGCCCGTGCAGTTTCAGTCTTACAGCGTCTACGCCTAGGAGGTTCATCGGATGAAGTTGAGCTGTCAGATGAGGAATAAGGAGCGGGATTGTCCCCAGCATTCTGTTGCTGTTGTTGAGTGAGTTGTGCCATCAGGTTGGCGTTAGCTTGCATCTGCTCTCCTAGTTGTCTCCTGCTTTTACTGAGTTCTCTCATCAAGTCGTTGAACTCTATTCTGGTGACAACCGACGTCTGGTCCTGGGTGGTAGTCCGTGCACCTGGAATCGCTTGCTGATTGCTAGGTCCTGCTTATTGCACGCTAGCAGTCTCATGGGCGTCCGCATTATGAGAAGCTGACCTGGTACGTGGTCTTGCCATTACAGAGTTATTGGTATGAACTCTAAGTAGAATCAACGGACGTCCTATCAATGAGTCGGATCTTATTTGGGGGATTTATTCAATCCAGTAGCTTCAAAGCAGATCCTTGAGGTCTGAGAATTCAATTCTTGGTGAAAGCACCAAAGTGTTAGCACCAAAATTGGTCACTAACCTTGTTGAGAAAGATTGTGTAGAGATATAAGTGATAAAGATAAATTAAACAAGGAAGAATATGCTAATTTAAATGCAAAAAGTAAGAACACCAGATTTATAGTGGTTCAGCGTAATTGCCTACGTCCACTTTGAGGTTAAACTTTATTGCTCTTCTTAATGATTGATTACAGATACAATCCGTAGCTCAAATACTTGAATACAATTGCTAAGTAAGGAAGATTAGTCTTGAAAGCGGCAGAGTCTCCCCAGTTTTCTCGAAAAAAGGTCCTTTTCACTGTGCCCCTACCCCTCTATTTATAGACAAAGGTGGGTTGGACTTCCCAAGCGGGCCTGGAAGCCGAACACCTTGGCCCAAATGGAGTGGTCACTGTGTGCCGAACCAAATAGGCCGAATGGTCGGATGCCGAACCACTCTCCTCATGCCGAACGAAGCGCATGCTGTGTGGGAAGAGTAGGCCGAATAGCCAACGAAGCCGAACGTGCCTTCTGGCCGAACGAAGTATCTGGCCGAACGTGCCTTCTGGCCGAACGAAGCCCTTAGCCGAGCGATGCCTTTGGCCGAACGATGTCTCTGGCCGAACGATGCCTCTGGCCGATCGTTGCCTGATGCTGAGCGCTTGCTAATGCCGAGCGCTCCTAGATGCCGAGAACTCCTAGATGTCGAGTACTCCTGGATGCCGAGTACTCCTGGATGCCGAACGCTCCTGGATGCCGAGTACTCCTGGATGCCGAGTACTTCTGGACGCCGAACAATCATGGATGTCGAGTATTTATAGAGGCCGAGTACTTCTGGATGCCGAGTACTTCTGGACACCGAATAATCATGGATGCCGAGTACTCCTGGATGCCGAACGCTCCTGGATGCCGAGTACTCCTGGATGCCGAGTACTCTTGGATGTCGAGTACTTCTGGACGCCGAGTACTTCTGGACGCCGAGTACTCAGTTGCCTGGTCAAATCTCCAGGAAACATATGTCATATGCCATGAGTGAGAGGGTTGAGTGCGGTGTAGTTAAACTCCCTCCATCTTTATGCAAGTTGATTATAAGTTTTTGTCCCATCTTCCTATCAGTCTGAATGCAGGCAGTTTTGTCTTCTTATATATTTTCAGCTTTCCTGGTCTTTTTTAACTTAATGTGGCTACTGACCCATTCATAGAATGCCTTCATGCTCTTACTTGGATGTCTGGTGTTCTTGTCCAAGAATACCATGTTTTTTCCTAATGCCGGAATGTGTTGCCAACAACAGCGCTTCCTTATTAATAACTCTTGTTAGACCAAAAATTGTTATAACATTGATGATGCCATGCCAAGCCAACATTTGGTCTAACATCCATGATATTGTTCAATATGGTATTGTTTTGGAGCGTTGTGATGGCGATACTAAACCAAAGATTGGTTTATCATTCAAAACTTAGTACAAGGTGATATCAATTGAAATGGTTTAATGATGCCCTTGGGTTTTTGGCTTTATTATAGAATTGGCCAGAAAACATCACATGTCCAAGAGAAAACACTACAAGAATTTTGATTTTTAGTAGCGCTCAAAAAACGCTACTAAAAGTTTTAGCAGCGTTTTGATAAACGCTGTTATAAAGCCCGCGACTAAAAATACCTGATTTTTAGTTGCACTTATTTCAACGCTACCATAAATCGTTTTACTGCAGCGTTTATGAAACGCCACTAAATCCTTTTTTTGCAGCGTTTATTAAACGCTACTATATATGCTCTCCTTCGACCCTTTATTTTTTGTAGCGTTTTTTAAAAGCATTTTCAAAACGCTACTAAAAATATTCCAGCTCTGCCTACAAATTGCCTCCAGTTCAATCTTGTTCATAGTTTATAACATAATACATAAACACATACACATTAAACAATCGCAAAATACATATACACATACACATTCAAACATAAACACATTTAAAAACCACAAAATACATAAACAAAAGCACTAACATAAACAATATGTTAACCGTACATAGAAGTTTACACAACCGAACAGTAGTTTCAAGACAAAAGGTTAACCGTGCATAGAAGTTTACACAACCGAACTACGTACCACAAATAATATGCTACTGCTGTAGTTAAAGTACCATAAACATCTAAACTAAGCAAGTACAATAAACAACCAAACTACCTAACAAGTATGATAAACTAGTGCTGCTACTGCTCATTCTTCAAAAACGTCTACCTGTAGACAAAATATAATCAACAGTAAGACTCAAGTTATAATCAATACTGAGATAATAATGACAGGACCATCAATACTGAGAAAACAATTATTGCAAAAATAATCAAAGCCATTTGGCATACCTGACTAATGACATCTCTAATCAGTTGTTTTGCTATTTTAATTTGCATTTTATTCCTAGTTGTTCGTACTGTTCTTTCCTTGAATCAATCACCATCAAAAAGATGTTATGGCATCAACAGAATACGAACCTGAGATTTATATTACAAAGCCTTGATTGTGTCACCACCTTTTCCAATAATCACTCCAGCCTTTTCATTTGGAATTTGCCTCTCAAATACATCAGAACCAGATTGTGTTGAATCAAAATTACGAGCAATTGATGCAGAGGAACCACCAGCATTAGCCTCAGCTATGATAGCCCTTATAAGTCCAAGTAGACCCAAAAGATTATGAAAGTATATTCTTTGTCCTTTCAAACAAAAGATATACTATAAAGTATATTCAAAAAACATACTATAAAGTATAAACAACATGTGTGCATGTCCTTTGTATCAGAAGATTATAAAATTCCAAGTAGACTCAAAAGAAATACCATACATGCAAATATATAAAAATTATAAATTATGGAAAAAATTAGAAAACATACCAGGAACCATGTATCCATGTGTATCGGCAAAATAACTATACTCCGAATCAGCAGACATTTTTTAAATTCCAAAATCTACAATTTTGGCTATATATTCATTGTTGAGCAAGATATTTGTAGACTTGATATTGTAATGAATAAAGGCTGGGAACTCCAGGCAGGGAACTCCAAGCAGTCCATGCCTTTATGCACCTTTGATAGGAGATTGGGGTAGTCCTATGAGGCCCTATTATTAATGCAAATTAACATGAGTCAACTGTATTTTTTAGATGTGATCATTCTCAAGTATCAAGTTGGCTAGGAAAAAGATATAATAGTTTGACTTCTATAAACATATAATATAAGCTTAGGACAAACCGGGTCCACTTTGTCAGTTCTTTCGTAAAAGTTTCATAGGTGGAAACATTTATAGCTGCATCAGCAAACCAGCTTACAGGAAGTGAAATACCGAAAGCAGTCCTTAAATTTTTCGCTTCTGTAATGATGCTCTTCAATGCTTCATGGATCATAACCATAGGACTACCAGATACAGCATCATCTATTGCCTGAAGAATAAAACAGATTTTAATAACATAAGCTTAGGAGTCAACCTTATTAACTGGTCATGAAGGAGTTCACAAGGTGGATTTTAAGTGACAATGAATTCATGTCATATAGTTGTAGTCATAGAGCTTAACGATGGAAGAAAATGGAAGCATGATATAAAATTTGGTAATTTACCAGAAATATCCCAAGACTAAATAGATTTTCACGAGAATATGTTTAACTTGTATAAATTAAATTTTACTTTTACCTCTCTCAATTTCAATGAAATACCCCCACCCAACCTTTCAACACGTGCACGCGTGAACGTGTGTGTGTGGATGGTATAGACTTTATAAAGATGCACAGACACCTTTTGTGAATAGTTCTGGAGAAATAATAACCGATGCAGGTTGCTCATAGATAATACACCGACTTGTTATAGGATAAGTAAAGGTAAGAGAACAAAGTGAATGAGTGGTGTAACTAAAGTATAACTGGAGAGACGGGAGAGGGAATATTTATATAATGAAAATCCCAGTTATATTCCCAAAGCTAATTTAGTTCAACCTTTAAGACTGTGATATGTAGCTTCTGAATTGATGAAGTAAGATGTTCTAGATTCGACAAGCTTTCTTGAAGAGCAGCATTTTCAACTTTCAGCCTGCAAAAAGAATGCCGGATAACTTATACTAAGTTCATAGTCATTTATCATGTATTGAGATTTCAGAATTAAAATAACAGAGAACATAACCAGTACAAACGGTACAACAACATAGAAGAAAATTCATGTATCTGTATGGGTATGATATTGCAAAGCACATAATATGTGATGGGTCATTGATTTTCAAGCGTTGTTTTGCTGAAATTTGTAAGAACTGAAAAACCGTGTCTAATGATTTATATTGAGATCAGGAGACTTTGTACTGAAAAAAAATTATTTATCAATAGAGCTCTTTGAATCTGTACTTATGTATAGAGAACACTTTGTGTATTATCTTCTATGGACCAAAATGACCTTTGTTAATTTGGTATGATGAAATGCACTAGGTTTTACTCAGGGTAAAACAATAATATAATTCATTTGTATAGTCAAGACAACAAAGGTATATGTAGACTCCTTCAATTTGTACTAACATATCATCTAGACATTATAGTATGAAACATGTGATAACACCCTAACTTTGGAGAAGAAACAAACAAATATCAAGTTTTCCTTACGCCAGCTATATGACTTGATAGACTGTACACAAGCAACAAAATATACATAGCTTATCTGAAAAAGACATGAAACTAATAATCAAATGGAGTGTTTAGTTTATAGGCTGGAGCATTTGAATTTGCTAGTTATCTATGAAGGGATGGATTGTCTAGGGTATTCGCATCACCAAAATGCTAAACCTGTAGCAAGTCCGGTCCAAATTCTGAACACACACACATACATAGCATTTTTATTATGCAAAATAATGTAAACTTTATTGGTACTTGTATATAAATCATATAAATGTTTTTCATAATCATTTCTCCTTACCTTTGTTATCATCTCCTAGTTCTTACTAATCCTACTATATGGTTTCTTGATTAATATTGTATAAACTTAGTTAACAAATATCAACAAAACTTAGTTAATTTTAACATTTACATATGACTGATTAGTACTAAATATTATTGAACAATTTTAACAAATAAATTGAAACTGACATTATGTGCAAAAGAGATAACAAAACAAACACAGTTCCGACTGTCATATGTAAACTGAAACTGACATTATATAATAAAACCGTACATTGCATGCATTTATAACATGAACTTAATGGATGAAACTGACGCTATGTGTAGCATTATTGCATTAATGGTTAAAAACATACACCCCGCAGTCAAAATAAACTGAAACAAGTATAATATTATTACAAATAGATTTGTAAATGTCAGTTTAAGTAAAGCATTAAGGAGCATATAAGGACAAAACAATTGAAAATAAATAGTTTTAAAGCATACCTCTATTGCTCATCTCTCAATAGCTACTTGCAAACACTGAACCACTCTCCACCTCTAAACTAATTGGGTTTCCGTCCAAATGCTTCATATAGAAGTCCTGAAAGAAAGAAAAAAGTACGGCAGAAGAAAACATTAGAAATATTCAAATTATAAAACAAAACAAAATGAAAGATAAAAGAAAGTACCAAATTTGCTTGATCATTTCAAGTATCAATAATCCCATGAATGATAACATAACCCAAATTAGTAATCCCACATACAACATACATATTCACGTAGCTCGTACATATGGAATCATTCTAAGCTATAAAACTTCAGGCATGTGCATCTAAAAGGCTGCAACCTAGTGCTTAAAAGACACGAACACATGACAAGTACTATGATAAACAAAGACATCAAGCCCTCAAGGAGACATACATCAAGTCATCATATGAAAGGCCTTTGCTTATCATAAAGTATTTTCACAACTTTATTTGGTTTGAATTGAGTCTAGCTCGACAATCCATAACTTGTAACAAGTCATGCAATAGCTGCAGCATAAAAGTATGCCAAGTTAATAATAGTATCCTCACAGTATTATAAATGGTAGCATCCACTAAAAGAGTAAGAATACATTAGAAGTCTAAATCGCAAATTGACATGTTCATTTTTCTCTTGCAGCTTCCATAGTATAGGACCAAAGACGAATTGCCAAGGCATAAATCCAAAACTACGATCATCTCTATAGATTTTGTTAATAGAAAAGGCAATTATAGTTCATCACAAATCAAGTCATACCATTAAAGTGGCTAATAAACTGTAGGAAATTATGTGGTCCTCTACTAACTTTAATATGTTGTATTAACCAAAATAGTGCAATAAACTTGAAATAAATCCACTAAACTTGACATATTTAACCTTTGACTTTCTTTTTGTACAAAACCTACATCTTCTTGTTAAATTTCCAGCTTCTTTCTTGTTGAATTCCCTAATCTTCTCCTTCAATTAGTAATATACTGATTTTTAAATATATAGCTTCGTTGGTTTACACAGAGATCACAAGCTCATTAGTTGTTTTGTCCAAATCACATCCGTATTTCGCCATGTATAAGTTTTCAGGTACATGACTGAACTGAACTATATTCTCTGCCCTGTACTCTCGGTAAAATAAATAAATCTTTCTTAGTAATACCTTGGATAATATGAGAAATAGGAAAAACAAACATGTTAAGAAAACCAAATGTACCATCTTTTATGTATTGCTTTTCCTGCTTTCATAAGAAAAGGAACATCATCCCATCTTGCATTGTCAATAAAAAGAGCTGTAGCTACAAATGTTGGAGTAATACTATCAATTGGCACCGTAGGATCATCTGTATATGAAGGGTTTCTCCCTTCTTATGGCCTTTATGTTGCCCTAACACTACGTTTTCCAATTGCATGCCCTCATAGATCTTAAAACTTTAACTTGGATAAATAGTACTTGTTAGATGTGCCCCATGTGCACACATAACAGGAATCTCTAGAAACAAAATAAGCAGGTATAGATGTTAATCAAATTACAATATATAAGGCATATATCAAAATGAGTACAAGATGCTCTGACATACATTTCTTATAAATACTCAAAATTTTGATAGTTGGGAAAACATTAACCCCAAAACAATCCACTTGAAAATACTGATAATTAAATAAGTACCTTTAAAGTTCCTTTACAGTGAAAGCATTTGAAACAAGCCTTGTGATAAAATATCCCATCCACGACTCTTCAGGCAGCGAAGTTCAAACAGAGGCAAACCCCATATCCGAGACAAGCAAGCACCAAGCAAATGTGGCGTTAGCATCTTGATAGAATCTCAGACACAGTAGAGCAGAATTGAACCCTTGAAAACTCGACAGCAAGCTTCATGAGTCGATGACAACTATTACAAACTTGAAGTAAGATTCACAACATCAGTTCAGGCATCAAGCGAGCATGTGAGTTAGGAGAGTTCAAGGAGATGAAGCAAGTATCAGATCGAATCTAAACGAGTCAGAAGATGAGGAATCAGCGAGTTCAGGTGCTAGGGTTTGGGTAGGAATCGATGCGTTTAACTGCACGAGCCAGAAGATAAGGAATTTTTGTGACGAAGAATAAGGACAAGTGTTTGTTTGGGTTTTCATCATTCCTAGAGGAGGATAAAGAAAAGCGGAAGCGGCCGTGTAAAATTCTACCAAAATTTTAGTGAAATGTTGGCGAGAATCAATTGGTGGCGTTTGTTTATTGGTTTTTATATTTTAAAATGATCAACACTTGCATATAGCATTAAACGCCACCAACTAATGCAACTAATAACAGGTTTTGTTGTAGTGAAAATAGGCAAGTTGCTTAAACGTGCAATAGTCCATTAATCTTCGTTACTGGAAAAAATAAGCAAGTTACATAAGCCACAATCCATTGTTCATATGCTTGATAGGCAAGATAGTTAATATGCGAAATAACATTAAATTGAACAAGGGAGCCTAAAGTCAAGTCCAAGGTCAAAGTTAGTCATATGTAGGTTCAAAGCTCGATTATAATCAAATATGCACAAATCGAAGGAAATAGACCATGCTAAATTATTCGTCAAAGTCTTTTTCCATAAGTCTCAAAGGTTAGAAATCAAATCTTTATTTTGCCCTAATTCAATTTAGGGTTTACAATCTTTAATTTAAGACAAAGAGAAAGAAAATAACGCCCCTTCTTTATAGTCATGGGGTCCGTATTTATAGGGATGGAGATGGAAGGCATAGCAGCTACGTGTCTTTCGGAATGCTTGACATTTGGCATCGTCAACTATCTAGATGTCGTTGGCATCATGCTTTGTTATGAAGATTTTTGATATCCTTGTGGATATTGATGATTTGCGGCATCCTTTGCTGTATTGGTGAGTTACAATATCCATTGAGGATATGCATTCGACATCCCTCAATATTGTTGACATGCGGCCATCCTTCTATAACACCGCTAATTTTTGACATTTTGCCATACTGTAGCTATTTGATATACCTATCACCTTATCGGCATGCGTCATCTTTTTTTCATTTATAGTTTATGACATCCGCCTTTTTCATTGATGAGGCATGACATTGGTGACATAAGGTATCCTTTCTCACATTAATGGCTTACGATATGATATCATTCGACATCATCACTGCCCCGATGATATGCGACATCTTATGCTGTCTTTACTGGTGTGAGATGCTTTATGCTCTTATATTTGATATCTCTATCTATCATAAGTTCGACATCGCCTTTTGCTGTTGTATGAGCTTATTATTTTCACCTTCATAAGTTCGAAATGCTCTTTATTTGACAACCATATCTTCGTAGGTTCAATATCGTCTATTTGCAATAGTTTTTTGCGATAACCCATATGGCCATTGTGTTTGACATCCTTAGGGACCCAATATCTTTGTGCGACATGCTTTTCGTACTTTCGACATCATTGTTCGTAGTAACAGCTCCCTTTAGAAAATATGCGGGTAACATTTGCCCTCCTACTTGTATAAAAGAAGCTTTTTACACTTTAGATAAACCAAGAATTTTCTTGCTTTCTTAATTCTTTACAAGGTTTTCTTTCTAACCTTGTTTTCTTGTAAAACACAATGTAAGTGATGATTTTCATTATTAACTTTAGATTTGATTTTGGGTAAACCGTCTTGTATTTGGTAAGGTTATGAATTAGTGTATCCTTTTTTCCTATAAAAGAGGCATTCATACTTCAATGTTAAATTTGATTAAGAAGACTGAAAATAGAAAGTCTATAAATTCAATCTAGCAATAGTATCATAGCTCTATTTGAATAGGAGACCAAATTCTATGGTAATAATAATAATCTGATTAAATGACCAAAAATCCATTCAATAATAATCCGAATAGAAGACCAGAAATCCATTCTGGCAATAATCTAAATAGAAGACCAGAAAAATCATTTGGTGATAATATCACTTGAATAGAAGACCAAAAAATTATATGATTATAATAATCTGAATAGTAGACTAGAAAAACCATCCGTTAATAGTATCCTTCAAATAGAAGACCAAAAAAATATTTGGTAATAATAATCCGAATAAAAGACCATAAAAACCATTTGGTAATAATATCACTTGAATGGAAGACTAGAAAATTATCTAGTAATAATAATATGAATAGAAGACTGAAAAAACCATCTTGTAATAATATCACCTGAATAGAAGTCCAGAAAATTATCTGGTAATAATAATATGAATAGAAGATCGGAAACTTCTCTGGCAATAATATCTGAATAGAAGACCAGAAACTTATCTAGTAGTAGATTATTCTTGACCCTCCTTTGAAGGTTACTTTTCTTTTATCTTGATGCGAAATTAAATATGTTAGATTGTTCTTCCTCTAGAAGATTTCTTTGGCCCATCTTTAGGGTAGATTTGAACTTACTCGATTCATTTCCTTTGCTCCTTAACACCCTTTGGATGGTGATTTAAGCTTTAATTCTCTTTGCCCTTTATCACTCTTTGGGTGATGTTTTAGGCTTTAATTCTCTTTTCCCCTTACCAATCTTCGAGTATTGATTTAGGCTTGAGCGCCTTATTACCTTATAGTTAATGATTAGGTGGTCGGTGCGTTTGGTTAGCTATCTTAGGCAGAATCAAAGCCTTACTCATCCTTCCTCTAGAAGGTGCTCCGTTCAGGCCTTATACGCAGAGCCGAAGGCTAGTTCGGTGCTTTGGCGGGACCAAAAGGCTTACTCCATCCTCCCTCTAGGAGGCACTCTGGACAGGCCATGTTGGAAGGACCAAAGGCTTGCGGTGCTTTAGCCAGGCCATCTTAGGTGGGAACAAAGGCTTACTCCGACCTCCCTCTAGGAGCTGCTTTGATCAGGCCCTTATGATGGCATCAAAGGATTTTTTTGGCCCTTACTATCATCTTACGTACTGATTTAGGCTTTTCCTTTTAGTTCATCCCTTACATTTGACTATCCACTCTGCAGATATGCTTGTCTCAATCATCTTTATTTGTATACTATAGGGAAGTAAGGCCTTAAATGTACGACGTTCCAAGTTCTTGCTATTACATTGACGTCAGGTCGGTATAATCGACATGTTCCTAGAGGAATTACTTCATGAATAACAAGAGGACCTTCCCAATTTGGTCTAGTGGTCTGTTTGATGGATTTTTGGTATTTTCCATGATTTTTCGGAGTACTAAATCACCTTTTTGAAATAATCTTCCTTTAACTTTAGAATTATAATACCTTGATATCTTTTGCTGATATTCGGCCGTTTGTATGGCTGCCTTATCCCTTAACTCATTGATCAACCTAAGGATTCTTTCCTCAATTCTTGATTGGGATCAAATGCATATGCAATTCTTCGATGAGATGGAACCTCAAGCTCAATTAGAAGCATTGCTTCACATCCATATGTTAAAGAAAAAGGGGTATGTCCCGTTGCAGTCTTAGTAGAAGTTCTATATGCCTAGAGCATTGGCGGTAGTTCTGTAACGACCCGGATTTTTGAATGTTTTATAATTGATTATCAGAATTATTTAAATAATTAAATCGTGGATTTAATATGAAAAAAAGATTTCGAAAACTTATTTAAATTTTGTTTAAATAATAATGATAATAGTAAACTTTTAATTTAAAATCAAAAGTGATTAAACTAGTTTTAATAATAATTCTTTTTAATCAACTTGTGAAATTATCATCCCATGGCACCATCTTGAATTTTGACGAAATGTGACGACCCGCAAAACCGTACCCTTTGAATCGACAATAAACCACACATGTCCGACCCAAAAAGCACAGACTGATGGAAAGTCTTAAGAAAGAAAGAAGAGAGAAGAAGAGAAGAGAAGAAAGAGAGAAGAGAGAAGCAAACAGAACAATACAGAATCTCACGTCGCAGCGGAAAACATATAATATCATATCAATGATCTTTACAAAACAGAAACTGTATATACATACATCAATCAGAGTTCAACAATCAATCAAACAAAGCAGCGAAAAATAAACAGATACGTGTATACAAAAATGAAGATCTCCAGCTCTCCTGCTGAAGCTCCAAAAGCACCAAATCTGAACTTGTAAATATACTCAGTCTGACCCGAGCATTGAAAGGGAAGAACACCCGAATCAGTCTGGTAAACCAGCGTGAGAAACACACTCAACTAAATTCATTAAATTACCAAAACTTTCCTTTTCAAAACAAAAGTATCTCGTAAGACACGCCCACACATAAACACGGACATGTTTTTACCTTACAATAATCAAAACCATTCATACCAAATCATCTTATATTATAATAGTGTCTATTATACAAATAATATTCAAATAGCCGAAATTGTTACCATTATTAAATTCCAACATACTAGGCTCTACAAACAAAATGGCAGGCATGTAGTGGAGTTTGGATTTCCATATAAATAACCAGGTGAAGGGACTACCTTTCGGTAGTACATCTCTAGAGGAATGTACTGAGGAACATCACAAAGGAACCTCTACCAACACAAGACCGGCCTACCTCTATAACTAGGTAGTACCGAATATATCATCCCCTGGTTGTTACCGACCTTTCCGAGGGCCCTCATAGCATACATCCATAATAATTTACATCCGGAACGTCATAGCGGAAAGAAATATATCTAGAAGTGGATGATCATATCCTAATTGGGAATGACCCACTTAGCCTTGCTGCATCTAACCCTGTTTCAGTCATTTTCTGGGGAGTGAGGCCAAAAGAGGTATCGATTACCTTTCACATATCACATATCACATCGTCTTATGAATGCCACATTTGTCATTTCCATTGACTACTAATTGCCTTTCACAAAAAATACAACCCTTGAGCTCGTACGTCTCAAGGAAGGGTGTTAAACTAAGAGAAGTTGCCTTCTCCGCTACCAAACTGATGTACATTTGTAAAAACCAATGTACGTAATCATTAGAAATGCAATGTCAGACACTCATCCATACAAGTTGTCCAGGAATAGGACAAACCGAAGGTACTCTCCTACCACATCTTGTCGGGAAATCCATAGGATTAGTAGCAAATAGTCCTTGCATTGGATATTTCATAACGAAGAGACTACTGCTACTATATGTATATTGGGATTTTAACTCCAAACGATCAACAAGCAGTCCTTCACTATGAAAATCCTAAATATTAATATCATCAGTAACCTACATAATCGAACGCATATACGTTGGTCTGAAGTGGTTTTCGGATAAATCGATCCCAGTCTCTTTGCACCAACAACGCAAAAGCGTTTCTCAACCTCACACAGAAACTAAGTCTCATAGACTTATCACGTCTCCAACTTTCAACTTGCTATCCTTCGGCCAAGAAGGAAGCTCGATAGATTGGAGTAATACTCCACACTACACGAATCAACATCCTCAACACAAACGATAATCAAGCTTACACAGATGGCTACATACTAAGTGTACGACTAAATAGTTTCCACATCAAGTGAAGGAACTAAAATGGCCAAATTTGATAGTCGGTTATTTAACTATCAAAGCAACAAACAAATATTTAGCACCATAAGCAATCACTAGGCCCTTTTAATTAATCTTTTATTAATTAAATCACTTTCCAAATATTCACTTCAAATTACCTTTAAAAATATATAATTCCAAAACCATTTCAATATTTCACTATTTGGAAAACATTTCCATATACTTATTTTCATAATAAGTGAATTCACATTTTACTTTATTTTCAAACCATTCAAACTCCATTTTATAATATCACTTCTCAAAACATTCATTTTATTAAAGGATTATTCACTGTCCAAAATCGTAAATAAAATTCTCTAACCAAATTCATTATTTCTACACATTTATTAAAGGATTATCCACTGTCCACAATCGTGAATATATTCCTTTAATAAGCTTTCATATTTAACTTACCAAAATAAGTTGATTTCACATTTATAAAACAATGTTTATAGTTCACATTTCTATTTTATAAAAACTTCAATTTATAAAATTCCTTTACTGACAAATTCCATTTATCTCATTTATATTTCACAATCCAATTATAATTTAATTTACTTATAATTCTCTTATTTACAAATTCGTTCTTTTTATAACTTCATAAATTTATAAATCTTATTTACTAAAAAGATTCATTTATAACTTCATTTTAACACTTATAAAACTCTTTTATAATTCCATTATTTTTATTTATAAAAATATCAATTTTATAAATCTTATATATATAACCCATTTATAATAAATCAAATTCTCAATTAACTTATTTTACCAAATAGTTAACTCCATATTTCAAAAATCATATTTTGATTCCATTTAAATAAACTTCTTCTTTTAATAATGTACGAATCATTATTAAAACTCATATAATTTCAAAAATCACTTAAACAACCCTTTAAATTTGAAATCATCATTTTAATATTTTTAAAATTCCAAAATATGGCCCAATGCTACAACTACACTAAATAAGGTGATTCACATCAATCATATCCATCATGGCATCCAAATAATCATATAACATATGATAGCAGCATATATAACAACATCTGTAAATAAAAATCACACTGGTGAGGAATCCAGTTGGATCCCTCCAACTTGTCACCTGCAACAAATATATATATGAGAAAATATGTACAATGTCCGCTTCGATGCAGACGCGCGTACAAAAGGTCATCCGCTCATACACGGAAACGTATAAGGTCTCATCTGCTCCAATAGGCAGGAATATATCCAAACCAATCAATATATATAATATATCATATATCATCCAAACAATTATCAGTCAGCATAAAATAAATTTATTCTCACTTATATAAAAATATAAGAGAGTATGATAGAGTGAGTTATACTCACTTTGATTCCAATAGCCGTTGCAGCGTTTTATTCCAAACAAAATTAAACGAGCGTTTAATTTTACCCAAAATTTTCGCTAGCTTCAATCAACTCTAAACTAGCTCCATCGCGTAGTGTTCACGAATACGAACCCAACACAACTTGTTTCGTTTAATTTCGACCTCATATGAAGAAGTTATAGCATTTTAAAAATTATACGAATTAAAATATAATAATTTACACTTTTTATTTTTTATTTTTTTAAACCATAAAAAATCACAACCGTTTGATTTCCTCAAAACCAGATCTGGGCCACCCACATCTTCTTCTCTTTCGTTCGTTACTCCCAAGTGAATGTCGCAACCAAGAAACCCATGCTCCGTTCGACTTTTTTGATGGCCGCACCTTCATTCGACCACGAGAAGTTGATCAGGCGCCCTCCAAACGACTCGCCTACACAAGCTCCACCAACGGCCATGAGCTCATGAAGCTCGCCCTCCCCATAACCTCAAAAATTATGCATGAATGTCCTCCTTTCATCGCCAAATTTTGGCGAATCCAAGCAACTACAGGAAAATCAACAGTTGGATAGGTCGAGCTCGACGAGCTCTAGGATATCCTAGTTGAATGTTTTTGCTAATTCTCAATGGATTGAGAGATAAACGAGGAAGAACGATCAAGTTTTCTGGCCGTTCAAACCATTAGTGGCGGCTAGGGTTAGATAGATTAGGGTTTGTGGAAAAAAAGAAAAAATGAGGTCCTTTTATAGAAAATTTCATAACACTATTCATCCGAAAAACTTTCGAACTCCAATCGAAGCGTGCCGCCTAGCGTTTATAATGTTTTACCCCTATTCCGAACACAATGGAATATATATTAGGAGCCAATTCCAGCGTATTTGGAAGATAAGTTTTCAAATTGAATTATTTTAATTAAAATTCACTTAAATAAATTTCTACGCATTTCAGCTTCCCACGACTAAACCATAAGTCCGATTGACACGAAATTTGAAATCCTACAATAATATAACATTACGGATCCAATGAAACTAGTTTCGTCAAAATCCGAGATCGTATCAAAATTGACTATTTTTACACATTAATTAAAAATTAAAATTTCCAATTTCTATAAATTCGCTTTTAATTCAATTTCAAAAGTTTACTAACATCATTCTAATTCAATAGAATTTAAAACAACTTGATAAATCATTTTCATTCACATAAAATTCAAAATTCAATTATTTCTGCAATCTCAAATATTAAATTAACGATTTAATTATCCAAATAATTTATTATATTTGAAATATAAGTTACTCAGCTTATAAAATCAACTTATGAATATTTAAAATCAATTAAATATTCCTATTTCGAATGACCGAAATTTTGGGTCGTTACACGAAACTAGCACCATCGGAACCTGAATATTAAGTTGTTATATGCTGATAAGTTTCGTGACAACGTTATTATATAGTAGAATCTCCCTTGTAATTTGATCTTTAAATGGGAGTTTTAAAGATAACGATTAAGTGAAGTACTTTGGGTTTGTTATGACGACCCACCTCCTCGACCCTCAAAGATCGACACTAATACATTATTAGTATTCATGTGCCGCAAATTCAAGTGCCGCAAATTCAAGTGCCGGAGAGGTAGATAATCATGGGGTAAAAGAAATAAAGATAGAGGATAAAACAAACAGAATCTCACATCGCATTAAAACAACTTATAATTTTACATATGGAAGATACATACAATGACTCCTAGTGATTTATCAGAGTTACATCATGTACTAACCCAGCCAGGATAGTTATAATGGTCTATCCTTACAAGCGCTAGTAGATGCATATATATAATACTAACGCAGTGGAATATATATAACTTCTTCAGAAGACCCAAAATGCTCCATTCCAAAGTGCTCCAAGCTTTCCTAACTACTTGGCTGCCTGGGAAAATTAGAGCACCTAGAGTTTAAGAGATAAGAAATATAAACTTCGCGACTGCCATGAGACTGGTATAAGAAACTCAAAACACACATTTTGAAAACAAAAAGGGTATCTCAAAAGACCACGCCACACATAAACACGAAATGGGTTTTTACCTTATGATAACCAAAACATTTGCTATGCAAAATTATTTGATATTATTTTTAGTGACATTCTTTGAAAACTTTTCAAATAAACTTATGAATCTTAGTCCAAATTGTTACATTATTAAATTCTAGCCTTTTAGCTACAGAGTAGGTTCTACAATCAAAATAATACAAGGCTCGTTCAAAGAATGGATTCCATACATTGACTAGGTGGGGGACTACCTTCCATATAGTATACCTCTAGAGGGATATACCTATGGTCCAGATATTGAACGCCTATACCAACACAGAACCAGTCAACCCCTTCGCTAGATAGTATCGAATATGACATCACCCCAGTCGTTATCGACCTTTAACAGGATCCCCAAGCATACACCACATACTCGACATATAGAGAGTAATCTAGAAAGGTGATGACCATCTCCTAATGGGCGCTACCCACATAGCTATGTCGCACCTACCCTTCTTTAGCCATTCCTGATTGATAAGGCCCAAGGTAACATTTTACCTTTTACATAGCACATTCCACTTTGAATGTCACACTGCCATTCCATGATCACACAACTGATTTCTACAAACGTATAACTCCTGAGCTCGTGCATCTTAGAAAAGGGTGTTAAGCTAAGAGAAGTTGCCTTCTTCGCCACCAAACAGATGATACATCTATTGAGATCAATCAATGTGATCTAGAAATGCAATGTCAGACATTCATTCATACAAGTTATCCAGGAACATGACAAACCGAAGACACTCTCCTACCACATCCTATCTGGAATTACCCCTAGGATTAGCAGCGAGAAGTCCATGCATCAAAAATCTCAAATGAAGAACTACAATCACATATAAGTGATATGGGAAATTTCCTCCAAGGGTCACTGACAAGTAGCCCTGCATTGCATCTTCCAAATCATTTCAGTGTCATCACTTCGAATACGTAAATTGGTTCGAAGTGGTTTTCGGATAAGAATTACTCAAATCCAACCCCGATTTCTTCGAACCAATTATTGGTAAAAAGATGTTAGGTAAATAGGGAATTATTCTTTGATTGACTAATTTCTTTTTATCAAAATACCTTCTGGAGATATATATATCTTTAAAACATTCTTTCCGGTATTTATGGAATCATTAAACCTCTTTTTGGAAAATTATTTATTTAAATCTTAACAAAGAATTGTTAATTCAAAATCAAAATTTTGATTGAGTTGAAACCATGTTATCTAGGATGTTAATCCAAAACTAGTAAATTTAAGTGAGCAGAATCTATAGAAATCATCTAATTCTACTCAATATCAATTCGTGTATTCAACAAGTACTACGAGCGGAATAACGATGAAATCACCTTTTAAATTACACAAATAGTACGAGTTCCCTCTTCAGAATTTAACACCAAGTATAAGAAGATTATCTCCATAAAATCCAAGTTATTTATATTTGGAAAATTATATCCTTTATACTTTGAGAAATTTTGATCCGAGTAAATTAAATTTACTATCCCCTTTGTCGAGCCAGTGTGAATAGCCAAGGAGAGCATGAAACTGATTTTCCAAACTCAAGCCTAGACACTATCTCTCTGTCACCTATAAGGTGGTCTAGTTATTTGATCGATTATGAATCTTTCAACATACTTAATTAACTTTTAGTTATTTATTTAACCACTTTATCAATCCTTCAAATCACCTTAAAAATACTTTATTATTCATTTAAAAATATTTACAACAGATTTGGAAAGAATTGTTGCGTTTAGAACTATAGTTCAAAAGTTGTAGAAAAGTGCTACGAATGGTCCTTTTTAGCTGTATTTATCAAAACGTCTTTTCTACCATTTGGAAATTCATTTTTCTAACTCAAATCACTTTTTAAACATTTTAAAAGATTTTTAGAATTTATTTCATATTTTTAAATGATTTTAAAATATCATTTTAAAGGAATCCTTTTATGGATTCTGTAAAACCACAATTATTTTGAAAACTTGTTTTATTCATATTTCAAAATCTACTTATCAAAATCTAGATATTTTTTCTTTGTTTGAAAGTTATGGATATAACAGTTCGAAAAATTCTTATCTCGAAGAATTTCGAGCTATATTCCATTATATATATTTGTTTGACTTTTAAGGTGCGAAATCACAAATTACTGTTACGCGACGCGCCTATTTTTGTTCAATATTCATTCAAACTTTGCAATAACACTTTTAAATGTTTATAGAACATTTCTAAATCATATTAAACCATTTTTAAGAGGTTTAAACATTTCATATACACAATTTCATTCAATAAAAGAAAGTGATTTCCTTTGTGCTTATCGACGTGTATTAATGTGACTTGTATATATATTCAACAACCATATTAAACACCCATATTATCATATTCAAACATGATAACCAACCATCATTAACAATCATATCCAAACATATATATCATCCAATAAGATATAATATAAGTAAGAGTTTCTCACCTTAGATTCAAATGATCAACCTAAAAATGGCTATAGATTCGCTAACTCGAACTTTTAGCCTACAATTACTTGGATTATTGCTCCTTGATGGCTCGACCTTGCTTGGGAATGGGATAGAGTGCTCATGGTCTTGGCTAGGAGGGGAGGTGGTGGTGACCGTGGGTAGAAAGAGGAGAAAGAAAAGGTGTTTGGTGAAGAGTTTGAGGTCGTTTAACTATATATACACACACTGTATATTTTAATTTCTTTTTGTAATAAAATTTTCCGTAATTTCAGTTAGGGTGGAAGCCATTAAAGAAGAGAGAAAAGAGCTTAGAAATGAATAAGAAAACATATGAAAATGAAGAGGAGAAGAGGTGTTATTTATAGGCAAAGAAGAGGAGAAAAATATCTACATATACATCATCATCCTCACATGCATCACCTCCCACCATATGCTCGACCGAAGTGACCCCTATCATGGTGAAGGCCATGTGCACCCTATGTGCATGTGTAAGTGTTGACTTAGAGCTTGCTTAAGTGTTAAGGAATTTAGGAATATCTTAGATATTTTTATTAATATATATATATATATATATATTTAATTACATATGTATATGTGTGTTCATGTGCATGTGGATATATCTTCATGTATGTACATGTATATGTGTATATGTATGTCACATATAATCCACAACGTTGCACAACTTATTCATGTTGAATTGTTACGAATTTTGATTTTGATTTTCTGTCATATTTTCTCTTCTTAGTTAATATACACATATTCGTAAACAAAGTTTAAAAATAATATTTCCATCATTATATAATAATTAACAGAGCTTACTTAATAATTAAAATAATTATTAAATCATTAAACTAAATTTAAATTCAAAAATTCACTATTCCAAAATAGTGATATCTATAATAGTGTTATGAAGGCAATTTAAATTTCATAATAAAATAGATAATTTTACAACATATTTATACTCATATATATATATATATGAGTGTAAGTATCCAGCTCCGTGCACGAGTTCGGATGGCTAAAAAGCCGTTTACTGATAAAACAATTTACAATTATTTTATCGATATGTTAACCAAAGTATAATTTCTTTTGTAAATACTTATTCAAAAAAAAGATTGCCATTATTATTTATAATTCAAAACATCATCATTTATGTTTGAAAATCTTATTTTTAAATATTTTGAAATTTTTCTGAAGTGATGAATTTACGGGTCGTTACATACTTCCACCCTTAAAAGAATTTCGTCTCTGAAATTAAGGATAAGAAGAAGATGATTCGAAAACAAATATATATATATATATAACAAGACGAAATATATATATATATATAAGATATGGCAAGTGACTACACCACTGGTCGGTGAGTACACTACATTGATACAACACATAGATTAATCATCCAATCAGAACTTGGGATAAGCCTTCTTTATTCTGTCTTATGTTTCCCAAGTGCAATCATTAGCATCACCACTCCATCGAACTTTGACTAGTCTCACAACCTTTCTCCTTAATCATTTCTCATCACGATCCATGATTCATATTGGTTGTTTGATGATAGTCAACTTTGGCTCAATTTCCAAATCTTCTTGGGCAGCTTCTTCCACTATTTGTTCTGGGACATACACATACTTTCGCAAATGAAATCGTGAAAAACATTGTGTACACTCGACACTCTTTCTGGTAATTTTACTCAATAAGCCAGTGGGCCAATCCGTTCAAGGATAGGAAAAGGTCCAATGTACTGACGTGCCAATTTTCCAGCTCTCCCAAATCTCACCACTCCTCTCATCGGGGAGACCTTTAAGAATACGAAATCTCCAACTGAGAACACTATATTTCTTCATCGTTGATCTGCAAAACTCTATTGCCTGCTCTGGGCTTCTTTCATCTTCTTTCTGATCATGTCTACCTTTTTTGAAGCTTCCCTAATTATATTAGGCCCTAGTACTAACCGACCTCTGATCTTGATCCAACATGCTGGGGATCTACACTAATGACCATATAAAGCTTTGTATGGTGCCATACCATTACTAGCCTGATATCTGTTGTTATAGGAGAACTCCACAAGATGAAGGTAATTTTCCCAAGAACCTCCGAAATCTAAAATACAAGCTCTCAAAAGATATTCCAACACTTGATTTACCCTTTCAGTTTTCCCATGATCTGAGGATGATATGTGGTGCTTATACTCAGCTTCGTTCCCAAAGCTGTCTGTAATGCTTCCCAGAATTTACTGGTAAAGATCGAGTCTCGATCATTGACTATGCTACTTGGGACACCATGTAATCAAACAATTTCCCTCATGTATATTTTCGCAAGACTTGTAGCAATTCCTATTGGCTTTACAGAGATAAAGTGTACGCTTTTGGTTAATCGATTTATAATAACCCAAATACCTTCATTTCCTTTTCTTGATTGAGGTAAGCCGTCGATGAAATCCTTTGATATTTGGTCTCATTTCCAAGTTGGAATTTCAAGAGGTTGGAGTAGTCCAACAACCTTCTATTGATCACTCTTGATTGGTTTACAATTTGTACATCTACTAACATGGCTAGAGGTATCCCTCTTCATTTTTCCCCACCAAAATGTCTGTTTCACGTCTTTGCACATTTGGTGAACACCAGGGTAGATATTTAGTTTGGATTGATGGCATTCAATCAATACTTCTTGACTAAGGTTATCAACATCCGGAATACAAATTCTCCCATTTAATCGTAATACCCTTTGGTTATCGGCTTTAAATCTTGAATCATAGCAACCTCTATGTATATCTTTAACAATCTTCTTTAGACGCCGATCTTCTCTTTGTTTGCTAGCGATTCTTTCCAGGAGAGTTAGGGTAACTACAAGATAAGCTATAATAGCATGCTTCCTACTCAATGCATTTGCTACTACATTGGCCTTCTCGGGTGTATATAAGATATCCAGATCATAAGATGCTAGAAATTCTAGCCAACGATGTTGTCTCATGTTCAAGTCCTTCTGGGTGAAAAGATACTTCAAAGATTTGTGATCTATGAAGAGCTCGAACTTTTCACCTATTTAAAGGAATATTATTTACTAAGGTCAAAGTTTATTAAAATAAACTATGAGGAATTCTTACCCAGTAAATAGTGCCTCCATATTTTCAATGCGAACACAATGGCTAATAGCTCTAAGTCGTGCATTGCATAGTTCTTCTCATGAGTCTTTAGTTGTCAGCTCGCTAAGCGATTACTTTCCCATGCTGCATTAGAACTGCACCTACAGCTTCTCCACAAGCATTAGTATATATGTTAAACCGTCGCTTCTATCAGCAATAGCTAAGACTGGAGCGTTGGTCAATCTTTTCTTTAACTCGTTAAATGCTTCTTCACATTCCGACGTATATTCAAATTTAACATTCTTCTTTGTTAAATTTGTAAGATGAGAGGAAATTTTTGAGAAATCTTGGATGAACCTACGATAATATCCTGCCAATCCTAAAAAGCTACAGAAGTCTTTTGGAGTTTACGGTGTCTTCCAATCTTGGACTGCTACAACTTTCCCTGGATCAACTAAAACTCCCTCTCCTGATACTACATGCCCTAGGAATCTTATTTCTTTCTCCCAGAAATGGCACTTCAAGAATCTGGCTTTAAGCACATTCCTCCTTAATATCTCCAATACAATATCTAGATGCCACTCGTGTTCTTCTTCAGTCTTTGAATATATAAGAATATCGTCAATAAAGACTAACACGAGTTTATTAAGCACATCTCCGAATACTCTATTCATGAAGTCGACAAAATAAGAGGGCGCATTAGTTAGCCCAAAAGGCATAACTAACCACTTATTGAAGAAATCTGGACCTCTAAATGCAGTTAAATGGAGCAGTCTTCTGCTCTTCTAAGTTGATGAATCCTAAGGCCAGATCCATTTTTGAGAATACCCGAGCACCATGAAGTTGATCAAACAAGTCATCTATTTGAGATAGAGGATACTTGTTCTTAATCGTTTGCTTGTTCAGGTCTCGATAGTCAACACAGAGCCTTAGGGAACCATTGGACTTGGCAACGAAGGCTACTGCTGCTCCCCAATTTGAGCGACTTGGTCCTATCAATCCTTTTTTCAGAAACTCATTGGTTTGTTCCCTCAATTCATCCATCTCTCTTGGAGTCATTCTTTGCTTTTGGTGAACAATAGGTCTTGCATTAGGAATCAAATTGATACAAAACTCAATTTCCCGATGTGGGGGCAAACTTTTTACCTCTTCAAAAACATCTGGAAACTTCTTAATAATCGGTATGGTCTCCAAATTTCCTTGGGGTGAATCAAGGGCGTAGTGGAAACTATTCCTTACCGGGCAGGCTCATTACAAGATATTTCTATAAATTTTCCAAAGCTGGTCCATAAAGATACCATTCTCTTAACGCAATCAAGGACAGCTTTATTCTTGGATAACCAATCCATACTAAGCAATACTTTAAATCTGATAAAATCGAGGACAAACATATCATATGGAAAATAATGAGAAAGGTAGGTAACTTGGACCTTTTCACAAATCATACAAAGGTTTGTTGTACCACTAATGGGATTTAACACATAGATAGGTTATTTACTATTTTTGTGGTAAGCTTTAATTTTTCCACCAATTCTTTGGAAATAAAACTGCAGGAAGCCCCAGTATCAAATAATACTTTAACCATAAACCTTCAACACAAATAGCACCCTCCAGAACTCCTCTTTCCCCGATCTCTTCCGAAGTTAATGGTTCTTCTTCCATGGCATAGGTCTTAGCTGACTGGACTATCTCCATCAATGGGCAACCCATCATCATATGCCCTTGTTGGTGGCAATTAGAACATAGTGCCTTTTCTCGTTGCCTCTTCTCACTCCTACAATCTTCCATGATATGTCCTTTCTTTTGACAATTTCTACACCTGGTACCCATGAAATTCTTTTTCTTCTATCCTCCTTATCGCCTCTTCACTTTTGGATTGACTTCTTTCTCACTGGGTTGTTGCTACTATTGCTAATATTTAGTTCTGATGTTGGCTTCTCCTTATCAAGAAATTCATATCGCAAACCCATATCTACTAAGTTCATGAATGATCCCTTTATGTGAGCAGTCATTCTATCATGAAAATCTTTTCTCATCCCAGCCACAAACATTTCATTCATCTTAAGTGTAGTACCAATCAGTCCAGGCCCAAAGAGAGATAATTCATCAAACTTTTTTAAGTATTCTTCTACAGACATTTCTCCTTGCTTTAGATCCATGAAGCTTTTATAGAGATGGGACTTCCCAGCATTGGGTAGGTACCGTTCTTCAAAAAAATTCTTAAATCTTTCCCATGAAATATCATCTTTTGATTCATTGATGGTAATTAACTCCCACCAAGCCAAAGCCCCATCTTGCAATTTTTAAGATGCCAGGAAGCACTTTTGCTCATCCTTGATGCCCAATCCTTTAAAGATTCTCTCACATGAGCGGAACTAAGACTGAACTTCACTAATAAATTCTGTACCACTGAATGGTTTCCCGTCCAAGTTGGTAAAAGTTAGGCATAAAGTTGCAAGGTTAACTTGAGGTTGTATAGGAACTATCGTTTCTTCAACCCTTTTGTTTCCCTTTCCTCGTCCTTTTTTAGTACTCATTTCCTACCACCTGAATATAGTAAGGAAATATCTTTAGGATTATAGACAATATTATCTTAAAGAATGGCATAAAATTCGAATATAGTTATTCGAATAAGATTTTCCAATGTGCGCTCTCTCAGACTAAACTCGTTCCAGGGCATTGCTAACCCTATCTATAATGAGTCGACCTTAACCATGCTTAGGTATTCGCTTAACCATAAGCTCTGATACCAAATGTGATGACCCACCTCCTCGACCCTCGAAGATCGACACTAATACATCCTCAATATTCATGTGCTGCAAATTCATGTGCCAGAGAGATAGATAATCATGAGGTAAAAGAAAATAATGATAGAAGATAAAACAAACATAATCTCACATCACATTAAAACAACTTATAATTATACATATGGAAGATACATACAATCACTCCAAGTGATTTAACATGGTCTATCCTTCAAGCACTGGTAGATACATATATATAATACAGACATAGCGGAATATAGATAGCTTCTTTAGAAGACCCAAAATGCTCCATGCCCCATTCAAAAATGCTCTAAGCTTTCCTAACTACATGGCCGCCCAGGAAAATTAGGGCACCCAGAGTTTAAGGGATAAGAAAAATAAACTCCGGGTCAATCATGGAACTGGTATAAGAAACTCAAAATATGCGTTTTGAAAACAAAAAGGGTATCTCATAAGTCCATGCCGCACATAAACACGGAATGGGTTTTTACCTTATGATAACCAAAACATTTGCTATGCAAAATCATTTGATATTATTTTTAGTGAAATTATTTGAAAACTTTTTAAATAAACTTATGAATCTTAGCCGAAATTGTTACATTATTAAATTCCAGCATACTAGCTACAGAGTAGGTTCTACAATCAAAATCTTAGAAGGCTCGTTCGAAGAATAGATTCCATACAATGACAAGTTAAGGGACTACCTTCCGTACAGTATACCTCTAGAGGGATATACCTAGGGTTCAGATATTGAACACCTATACCAACACAGAACCAGCCTACTCCTTTGCTGGATAGTACCGAATATGACATCTTCCCGGTCGTTACCGACCTTTAATGGGATTCCAAAGCATACACCACATACTCGACATATAGAGAGTAATCAAGAAAGGTGATAACTATCTCCTAACGGGCGCTACCCACATAGCTCTGCTGCATCTATCCTGCTTTAGCCATTTCCGGTTGATGAGGCCCGAGGTAACATTTTTTTACCTTTCACATAGCACATTCCACTTTGAATGTCACACTGCCATTCCACGATCACATAACTGATTTTAACAAATGCATTACTCCTGAGCTTGTATGTCTTAGGAAAGGATGTTAAGCAAAGAGAAGTTGCCTTCTCCACACCAAACAGATGATACGTTTATAGAGATTAATCAATGTGATCTAGAAATGTGACGTCAGACATTCGTCCATACAAGTTGTCCAAGAACAGGACAAACCAAGGGCACTCTCCTACCACATCCAGTCGGGAATTACCACTAGGATTAGTAGCAAGAAGTCCTTGCATCGAAGATCTCAAATGAAGAACACATATTAGTGATATGGGAAATTCCCCCGGGGGTCAGTAATAAGCAACCCTACATTCCATCTTCCAAATAATTTCCATGTCTTCACTTCGAATACGTAAATTGGTTCGAAGTGGTTTTCGAATAAGAATTACTCAAATCTGACCCCGATTCCTTCGAACCAATCATCGATAAAAAGGTGTTAGGTAAATAGGGAATTATTCTTTGATCGATTAATTTCTTTTTATCAAAATATCTTATGGAGATATATATATCATTAAAACTTTCTTTCCGCTATATACAGAATCATTAAACCTCTTTTTGGAAAATTATTTATTTAAATATTAACAAAGATTTCTTAATTCAAAATCAAAATTTTGATTGAATTGAAACCATGTTATTTAGGATGTTAATCCAAAACCAGTAAATAATAAGTGAGCAAATCTATAGAAATCATCTAATTCTACTCAATATCAATTCCCATATTCAACAAGTACTTTGGGCGGAATAACGACGAAATCACCTCTTAAACTCCACGAATAGTACAAGTTCCCTCTTCGGAATTTAACACTAAGTATAAGAAGATTATCTCTATAAAATCTAAGTTATTTATATTTGGAAAATTATATCTTTTATACTTTAGGAAATTTTGATCCGAATAAATCAAATTTACTATCCCCTCCGTTGGGCCAGTCCGGATAGCTAGGGAGAGCAAGAAACTAGTTTTCCAAACTCAAGCCTTGTCATTATCTCTCTGTCACCCATAAGGTGGTCAAGTTATTTGATCAACTCTAAATCTTTTAACATACTTAATTAACTTTTAATTATTTAGTTAACCACTTTATAAATCATTCAAATCACCTTTAAAATACTTATTATTCATTAAAAACATTTACAAAAGATTTGGAAAAGAATTTTTGTGTTCAGAGCTATATTTCAAAAGTTATAGAAAAGTGCTATGAAAAGTGTTGCGAATGATGCTTTTTAAGCTGTATTGATCAAAACGTCTTTTCTATCATTTGGAAATTAATTTTTATAACTAAAATCAATTTTTAAACATTTTAATAGATTTTTAGAATTTATTTCATATTTTTAAACAATTTTAAAATATTATTTTTAAAGAAATCCTTTTATGGATTCCGAACTTCAAAACTGCGATTATTTTGGAAACTTGTTTTATTCATATTTCAAAATCAACTTATTGAAATCTCGATTTATTTTCGTTGTTTGAAAGCAATGGATATAATAGTTCAAAAAATTCTTATCTCGAAGAATCCGAGCTATATTCCATTATATACGTTTGACTTTTACGGCGCGAAATCGCGAACTATCGTTACACGAACCACCTATTTTTGACTAAATTTCCAATATTCATTTAAACTTTGCCAAAACACTTTTAAATGTTTTTAAAACATATCTAAACCATATTAAACCATTTTTAAGAGGTTTAATCATTCTATATACACCATTGCATTCAGTTAAGGAAAGTGATTTCCTTTCTGCTTATCGATGTGTATTAACGTGACTTGTATATATGTCCAACAACCATATTAAACACCCATATTATCATATTCAAACATGATAAACAACAATCATTAACAATCATATCCAAACATATGTATCATCCAATAGTATAAGCAAGAGTTTCTCATCTTAGATTCAAACGATTAACCTAAAAATGGCTATAGCTTCGCTAACTCGAACTTTTAGCTCACGATCACTTGGATTATTGCTCCTTGATGGCTCGGCCTTGCTTGGGAATGGCATAGAGCATGTGTAATGTGCTCCCTATATGCACGTATATGTGCACCCCATGTGCATGCATATGTGCACCCAATATGCATGTGTAAGTGTTGACTTAGAGCTTTCTTAAGTGTTAAGAAATTAGAAAATATCTTAGATGTTTTTAGTAATATATATATATATATATATATAATTACATGTGTATATGTGTTCTCATGTGCATGTAGATATGTCTTCATGTATGTACATGTACATGTGTATATGCATTCACATATAATCCACAACTTTGCACAACTTATTCACGTTGAATTGTTACGAATTTTGGTTTTCGATCATATTTTCTCTTCTTGGTTAATATACTAATATTCGTAAAAAAAGTTTAAAAATAATATTTCCTACATTATATAATAACTAAAAGAGCTTACTTAATAATTAAAATAATTAATAAATCATTTAACTAAATTTAAATTCAAAAATCAATTATTCCAAAATAGTGATATCTATAATAGTGTTATGAAGGCAATTTAAATTTCATAATAAAATAGATAATTTTATAACATATTCATACTCATATATATATATATATATGAGTGTAAGTATCTAGCTCCGTGCATGAGTTCGGATGACTAAAGAACTATTTACTAATAAAACGATTTGCGGTTATTTTATCGATATTTTAACCAACTTATAAATTTTTTGTAAATACATAAAAAAGGATTACCATTATTATTTATAATTCAAAACATCATCATTTATGTTTGAAAATGTTATTTTTGAATATTTTGAAATTTTTCCGAAGTGATGAATTTACGGGTAGTTACATTTATTGTAAACAATGTTTTAGTAACATTTATTTTTAAACCCTTGAATAATATTTTTAAGTGGTAAAATATTGTTAAATGATTTTTGAAAATACTTAGATCTTTAATAATGGAATTCAAAGAGAATAACATGTATGAACTCGTTTTGGGTTTGATGTGACAATGTGTAAATAATATTTGTCTTTAACCCGTTTTGATTATACTTATGAATGTAAATAGATCTTTGAAAAGAATGTTTTAAAGATAATCATAAGTGAAATGGTTTTGCATTTGTAGTGATAACGTTTGACTACCATTTGTCTTAAGCCCTTTGAAATTGATTTGTGAATATACTAATATGATAAAGATAAGTATATGAATACTTGTGAGAGTATTGAAACGTGTAGAAATGAATATGGAAGTTTTAATTAAATAGTGAGGTTTAATTAATAAGTGAAGTTTCGTTAATAAAAAGTTTATTGAGTAAAAATGAGTTTTATTAATAAAAGAGGTTTTTAAATAAAGGAAGATTGATAAAAAAGGAATTAGAAGTCGTTTATATGACTTGATCATGCTGGTGGTTTTCGATCGTGCTTTGTGTGTTACTTGCTTAAAAATAGTATACGGGACTTAGTTTCATATTTGTTCATTCTCACTGTTATTGAAATTGACCAAAATATGACTCTGGAAATATCTATAAGAAACACAAGAATTATATGGTACAATTATATTTGGCGATGCTATACTGTATGTATAAACTTGTTTTGCTCTTCTAGGACAAATAATAAGGAAATCTATTCGGTTAAATGGTCAGGTGGTGATCTCCGCTCTTATGTATTGTTAGTTTATTTTCCATAGAACTGGGGTTGAGTTTACCGAAATTTGTCGATTGTTTTTTGAGCGCCCGGTAAGCGGGGGAGTGTACTTATATGTGACTTGAAACCGTAACCATTTCAAAACCATATATGTGTTCTATGTTTTGGAAGAGGTTCATGATTGGTTTAAGATGTTGGAATCTATGTGGAGATTCGAGATCTGTTTGAGATGATCGAACACATGTAGTTGTTCATGATCTATTTGGAGATATGGGAATGCATATGTGATTCCAAGACTTGTTGAGGTATGAGAATCCATATGTGCTTCCGAGATCTATTCGAGTTGGAGCTCATGTGGAAGATCAGTTCCAGTGGTGCTCATGTGCTGGAATGCCCGATGTAGCCTCACCAGCGGATATGACTAAAAACAGAGATAGAATGCATAGCCAAAATGTTAGCAACCCATGCGGGTGCATTCGAATCTATCCTAGAGTTACTTATAGATAGGCATGCAGGAGCGATGCAATCTGCTAGTTTGGCTAGCTATGTATTTCCTATGGTACACTCACTGGTGTTGTATGTTGCTTCGGAAGGATATATCTGATCCATGCGCATTAGATCGGAGTCAGATTTGATCCGAGGAGATTTACATGGAAATCCTGCACAATTAGCAACACGCCTTAGTGGTTGTAATTGTATACCTACTATTTTTGTGATGTACACTCATATGCAACATAGCTATGTGATTATTTATATTTCACTCCTTAGACATTATTATAATATCACTCGATTTTGTAATAAAAATGGTTTTGTTATCGTAAGCTAAAAGCTCATCCGTGTTTATTGATAGCGTGGTCTTATGATATACCTTTATTTTAAAGGGTTTGATAAATATAGCAATCCATATGATTTGAGTTTTCTCACGCTGGTTTATCAGACTGATCCGGATGTTATTTTCTTATAATGCTCGGTGCAACTTGAGTGTGTTTTCAGATTTACCTATGGTCTATTGGAGCTTTTGGAGAGGAGCTGGATAATTTTCTACTGTATTTTATTTCCACTACATTACTTGTTTTGTATCCATCAGCAATTATGAGGACAGGCTGTTATAACTGTTTAGGTTGATGTTAGGTTAGTTTACTCTAATTGATGTATGTATATCAAAGTTTTCTTTTTGAAAAAACCTTTTGAAATATTATATGTTATTGTTTCGCATGTGAGATTTTGATATTATGTTCTTCTTTCTTATTATGTTTCCTTTTCTTTTTCTTTTACCCTAAAGTTCTATCTTTCTAGCACTTAGGTGCTCGACATGTGAATACCATGGATGTATTAGTGTCGACATTCGAAGGTCGAAAAGGCAGATGGTTAAATTTTGCATAAGAGCTGAAGGATAATCGATAACCTTGGCTTTGTGGGGTATAACTCATTGAGAGATAGGGTAATCGAATGCTTTATTATGAGTTGAGTGTATTATATATACAAGATTGTGTATTTGTTATTGTTATAAAAGCGTTTTGTATTGTGTTGATTGGTCAGTTGAGTGGCTTATGGATTCCGATCAATACGTGTTGCTATTGTTATTGACAGGGATCTCTATACATTTAAATAAGGTAAACCGACACGGTATTGTTTTTGAAATTGGTAAACGAAATAATTTTACCTAGGATTATATTTTATATATAAAAGAAATTTACAAAAAATTGACATAGTTATTTATGATGTGTTTGTTTGTTAAAAATTGATAATATTCAATTATTATCATTTATTATTTAATTCATTATACCCGACTAGTTTGTGAGCAATTTTACCTTTTCACTGCATGGGTTTGGTAGATAGTAATTATAGGAACATTAAAACGAACACCTTGTGAACTAAATTTCACAATTTGACTATAAGCCGTTCGGTGACAACGTGGGTTAAAATTTAATTTTCAATAAAATTTGTTTATTTACACTTCATGGAAGGTCGAATATTTTAAAGATAAACACTTCTGTAATAGTTTTATATAAGAAAGTGACTTATCTAAATATGGCTTATAAGTGTAGTTTATAAATATGAAAAGAATTTAAACTAAGAATTGAGAACTTAAATCCTGGTGTTTTTGAAAATTGTTTTTTAAAGTTTGTGAGGAGAAAATAATACTAGTAACATTTGAAAGTAAATATTTGGGAAATTGTTTTATGAAATTGATATCATGGTGTTAACTCGTATTTTAGTCACGACCTAAAACTCGGCGACCTATGACTCCGCGACTTAAGAAACTACGACCTAGCGACCTAAGGAAGCAAACGACCTAAGAAATCTAGCGACTTATAGTAATTAGCGACCTAAGCTAGCAAGCGACCTAAGGAACTTAACGACCTAAGGTAGCTAGCGACCTAAGGAACTTAACGACCTAAGGTAGCAAGCGACCTAAGGAACTTAACGACCTAAGGTAGCTAGCGACCTAAGGAACTTAACGACCTAAGGTAGCTAGCGACCTAAGGAACTTAACGACCTAAGGTAGCTAGCGACCTAAGAGAGTTCCCGATCTAACTGCTGAAGCTATCTGCGACCTATAAACAGCTGCGACCTACGACTTACCTTAGGTCGCACACGACCTACTACTTCAGAGAAGACCGAGAGTAACTACATCAGTCTACTTCCTAAGTCGTTTGCGACCTACAATCTAGCTTAGGTCGTGAGCGACCTAAGAGAATCATTCCTATAAGTCAACAACGACCTAGTACCATCCTTAACTCGCCAGCGACCTACTACTTGTTCAAATGAAGCCAAGTGCAACTACATCAGCTGATTTCTTAAGTCGAATGTAGACTGCGACCTAGCTTAGGTCGCTCGCGACCTACGACCTAACTTAAGTCGTACGCGACCTAAGACTTGGCAAGATTTCTGCCCAGGATTCAGCTCCTATAAATACACCACCACATTCAACATGAAGGGGACTTTTGGCCAGTCACTTCTTCAAGCGTCGTTACTCTGCCGAAATCTCAACTCAATCAACACACAAAGATCTTCAAATACTCGAGACACTACAACAAGCTTCGGGAAGAACTTCATACATTCGACACGGATTCATCGAATTTCATCATCGAAGTTTGAGTTAGCAGTCGAGAGTGTTTCTGTGATCGAATTGTATTGTACTGTGAAGAATATTGTATCATCTTGTAATCGAATCAGCAATAAAAGACTATAAAGTGGACGTAGGCTCAATTACGGGCCGAACCACTATAAATCTGTTGTCATTTACCGCTTTACTGCTATTCTCTGCTTGTATTCTGTTCCCGTACCAACGGGTGGTGCTTTCACAATTCTATTACGCACACCGGGTGTTAGCGTTCACTTTTTAGCGTTAACATTTTGGTGCTTTCACTAAGAACCCAACTCAGGGAGATTGTCATCATTGCTTCACGAAGGTTCGTTGAACAAGTTTCTTTCAAGACTAGAAGTCTATCTGATATAATGGCTCCTGGAAGAAAGCGTAAGGCTGTCAGATCTGAAGATGTCCATGATGATACTGCCACTTCTATTTCTCCAAGTCAAGCAGCTCCAAGCGTCGGAGTGACGCGAGAAGAGCTAGACATTGCTGTGTCCGGATTGTACCAGCAGATTGAAACTCAAAATAATCTGATGATGGAAAGATTGAACGCTCTGCTCGGCGCTAACCAAAGACCAGTGGGTAATGAAGAAAACATCGCTGATGCTCTTCACAACTACGAAGGGAGGAATATTCCTCAAGGGGGATCAGGTGCTGCTGAAGGGGCACCCCTCCAAGCTGAAGGGTCTAGGCCATCGCCAGTTTTCCGCGAACATTTGCCCGGACAAACTTCTGAGAAAATGGCCGAAGTCTACTCCGCAAAATCTTTAAACAATGAGGAATACCTTTCTGGCATGATTAAGCAAATAATGAAAGAGAGCATGCAGAGAGATGAGGATGAAAGCGAATGGGGATTCGCACCGAGTAAGACTCTGTTTACCGAGAAGATTCTAAAGGCTGAGTTTCCTAGAAAGTTTGTTCCCCCCACCATTCCTGCTTATCGGGGAACGAGTGATCCAAATCAATTCTTGTATAAATATGACTGGCATATGACCGGCGCAAGGGCAACTGATGAAATTAAGTGCCGGTATTTCCCAGTATATTTGGAAGGAGTGGCACTTCTCTGGTTTACCAAGCTTCCTGTTCGATCTGTAGATCAGTTTTTCGATCTGACCCGAAAGTTCAAAGAGCAATTCAGGCTATACGCTTCAAAGGCAAAGGACATAATGTCATTGTCCAGTCTCGAGAAGAATCCGGGAGAGCCTATTAAGTCATTCCTGAATCGCTTCAATATAGCTCTGGCAGAAGTTGACAAAGCAGAGCCACGAATGGTCTTGACCTATTTGATGCGTGCTATCGACAAATCGAGCAAATTTGGAAAATGGCTGAAAATGAAGGAGCCAAATTCTCTCGAGAAATTCTATAAGAAAGCTGATGAATTCATACGTTTGGAAAATCTTCCGGCACCAATGAAAGTGGTGGCAGCAAAGGTGGAGAATAATATTGCTGCTTCGGTGAAGAAAGATTCCGGAGGTCAGAAAAGGGAAAGTCACGATGGGAAGAAACAAAAGGATGCAAAGAGACCTCGCTTCTTCAAACCCTCAGATTTCACTCCATTGACCGACACTCCGGAAAATATCTTCTTTGCCACCAAAGATGTTGTGGATTATCCCAAACCAGCTGAGATAAAACTGGGAAAGGGCGCTATGCGAAATGGAAAATTCTGCCGCTTTCACAACCAACCCGGTCATGATACCAATGAATGTCGTCACTTGAAGAGCTTAATTGAAGAATTGTTGAGAGAAAACAAGCTGCAACAGTATGTCATGAAAAACAGGAATGATCCAACTTCGTCCACTCAGGGGCAGCAACCCTCTACTCAACCATCTAGTTTGGGTAAAGGCACTACGGCACATGAATCCAAAAGGCCCATTATCAATGTGATTACAGGAGGCCCACACCCAGCGGGCAGAAGCTGGGGTGAAATGGAACGATATGCTCATGCTTTGAAGTACATCCCAGCAGAAGAAGATGTTTTTGCTATAGAAGATGCTGCACCCCTGAAGCAACAGAAGACTTCTGATAATGATATTATGTTCAAGGCTAGGGATTCTATGGGTATTGAAGCTCCAACCATAGATCCCTTGGTTATCTCTGCAGGAATTGGGCCAGCTATCGTAAGACGAGTGCTCATTGATTGCGGTGCTTCCTGCAATATACTCTTCAAGAAAACATTTGACCAGATGAAGATTCCAATGACCGAAGTTCAAGCTTCATCGCAAAAGATTGTTGGTTTCACTGGGGAACCGCAGCAACCAATCGGGACTGTCGAGTTGTTCGTGGAACTCGGAGAAGGGCAGAAAAGGGTAGTTCGGAAACAAACCTTTGTAATTGTTGATAGATTTTCTGCCTACAATGCTTTTCTAGGCAGGCCAACTCTAGCTGCATTCAAGGCCATTTTGGCCCCGTGGTGCCTAACTATGAAGTTTCCTACAAAAAATGGTGTTGGTGTCATCAAGGGAGATCAAAATGCTGGACGCGAATGTTATCTTATAGAGCTTCGAGAAGCCAGGAAGAGAGAAATGGGTAAAGATGCGGCAGCTCCCCTCCGCATCAAAAACCCAACCTTATAGCAAATACAGGGTGGTCCCTGCACTGGCGAGCATAGTGGTGCAAGGAGAGAAATGGACCCCAAAAAAGCCAGTGCAGAGGAAAATAGAGTGGTACCCGTGGAAGTTACGGTACCGATACCTGTCGACTCAAAAGACCCAAACAAAGTACTCAATGTGGGTTCGCAACTAAGTATAACAGTTCAATACACACTGATATCATTTCTAAAAGCAAATCTGGATGTGTTCGCTTGGTGTCATGCTGATATGTGTGGGATCTCTCCGAAAATTGCTGTTCACACCCTGAATGTCGATCCAAAATTCACACCGGTAAAACAGAAAAGAAGAACTCAAGGTACAGAAAGGTCAGCAGCATTAAAAGAAGAAGTTGATCGGCTTATGGAGAATGATTTCATCAGAGAATCCATTTATCCAAATTGGGTTTCAAATCCAGTACTGGTTAAGAAGGCAAATGGAAAGTGGAGAGTATGCATTGATTTCTCAGATCTAAACAAAGCTTTCCCCAAAGACTGTTTCCCGTTGCCTAGGATCGATCAACTGGTGGATGGGACGGCTGGACATGAGTTGTTATCTTTTATGGATGCTTACTCCGGATACAATCAGATTATGATGAATGAACCAGATCAGGAAGACACAAGCTTTATCACAGATGTGGGTCTCTACTGTTACAAAGTCATGCCTTTCGGATTGAAGAATGCAGGGGCAACCTATCAAAGACTTGTCAATGCTATGTTCAAACCTCAGATTGGCAAAACTATGGAAGTTTATGTTGATGATATGTTAGTAAAGTCAAAGAAAGCAGTAGACCACATGGATCACTTGGCGGAAATGTTCACAATTCTTCGAAAGTACGGAATGAAGCTCAATCCATTGAAATGTTCATTCGGGGTAGAGTCCGGAAAATTCTTGGGTTTCATCGTGAGCGCTAGGGGCACCGAGGCCAATCCTGCTCAAATCACTGCTCTAAGAGAAGTCAAAGCCCCTAAAACAAAGAGAGAACTGCAAAGTCTCAATGGAAAAGTCGCCGCTCTGAGTCGCTTCATTTCCAAGGCCACAGACAAATGCATTCCCTTCTTTGATGCTCTAAAGAAAGGAAAGAAAATTTTTGAATGGACTCCCGAATGTCAGAATGCTTTCGATCAACTGATTCATCATATGGAAACTCCTCCAGTTCTTTCCAAGCCTAGTGATGGCGAAGACCTCTTCATTTATTTAGCAATTTCATCTCATGCTCTAAGTGCAGCACTCGTACGAGAATATATGAAAATACAACGTCCAGTCTATTACATCAGCAAACAGTTCACTGGGGCAGAGATGAATTATTCAAAGATAGAAAAGCTTGCTTATTGTCTGCTAATCGCTTCCAGGAAGTTGAGGCCATATTTTCAATCTCATCCTATCAAGGTCCTTACCGATCAACCTCTGAAGCAGGTCCTGTATCGTCCTGAAACTTCGGGTCGTCTCTTGAAGTGGAACATTGAACTCAGCCAATATGACATCACTTACCATCCCCGAAGAGCAATTAACGGACAAGCTTTAGCCGATTTCATTGCGGAATCTACTGACAAAGGAGACAGTGAGAGAGAAATAACTGATGGCGTTCAAATCCAGTGGAAGTTGTACGTTGACGGTTCGAGAAATGATTATTGTTCTAGGGCAGGGGTAGTGCTTGAAACCCCCGAAGGACGATCATTGTGCTATGCATTGAGACTGGAATTTCCTTCAACAAACAATGAAGCAGAATATGAAGCTCTCATTGCCGGTCTAAGAATTACCAAGGAATTGAACATCAAAGTGTTACAGATCTTCAGTGATTCCCAACTTATTGTTTGCCAGGTAAAGAAAGAATTTCAAGCTAAAGGTGGAAATTTGTCCGCGTATTTGTCAAAGGCATGTGAACTTCTCGAAGATTTTGATCATTACACGATAAGTCATATTCCTCGGGTTGAAAACATGAAGGCGGATTCTCTAGCAAAGTACTCAAGTTCTGGAGAGGCTCAATTATTAGGGTTAGTCCCGGTAGAAGTTCTGTCGGCTCCAAGCATCGATGAGATGGACATTGATTGGATTATGGTTACATCTCAAGAGCATGAATCATGGATGACTCCAATCAGAGAATATTTACTCAATGGTTTCCTGCCAGAAAATTCTAAAGAACGTCGAAAGCTGTTGAGGAAAGCATCCAGATATACAATTCAAGATGGCCGATTATACAGACGGGGATTCTCAATGCCATTACTCCGATGTGTAACCAAGGAAGAAGCCAAGACAATTCTAGCTGAGATACACGGAGGAGAATGTGGAGATCATTCAGGCAGTCAAACTCTAGCCAAGAAAGTTCTTCGATATGGGTATTTCTGGCCAGACATTAATCGAGATGCTGCCTCTTATTCCCGGAAGTGCGACAAATGCCAAAGATTTGCAAAAATCCCAAAAGCACCGTCCACCGAACTCATGCAAATGGTCAGCCCATGGCCGTTCGCCATTTGGGGAATAGACTTGATTGGACCTTTACCGATTGCTAAATCTGGAATCAAATATGCTATTGTTACTGCTGATTATTTCACTAAATGGGCTGAAGCTGAACCCTTAGCCACTATTACCTCTAAAAAGATGATAAATTTCGTAACTAAAAATATCATTTGCAGGTATGGTGTGCCGTAGAAAATAATCACAGACAACGGTACTCAGTTTGAAAGTGAAGAATTCCAAGACTTTTGCAAACAATTCAGAATTCGAAAAAGCTTCTCAGCAGTGGCTCATCCGCAGGCAAATGGGCAGGTGGAAGCGGTGAACAAAATTATCAAGTCAACCATCAAAAAGCAACTTGAAAAAGCAAAAGGTGGTTGGGTCGACAAGCTTCCATTGGCACTATGGGCATACAAAACTACTCACAAAACTGCGACTGGGCACACTCCATTTTCACTGGCATACGGATCAGAGGCAATGATTCCGGTGGAAGTAGAAGTTCCTTCACACAGGAGAATTCATTTCAAAGAAGCTGAAAATGAAAAGCTGCAACTTGAAGCACTTGATTTTCTTGATGAGAAAAGAGAAGAAGCTAGACTCAGAGTTTCAGCTTATCAGCAAAGAATAGCCAGGCACTTCAACTCAAAAGTTCGCCAACGCAGCTTTGAAGTCGGAGACTTAGTCTTGAAAAGGATCATGACAGCGACCGGGGTGTTTGGGCCAAACTGGGAAGGACCATATGTCATCGGCAGTAAACTTCTTAATGGCACCTTCAAACTCATAACCGTCGAAGGAGATCCAATTCCAAGAGCCTGGAACAGCAACCACTTACATCCTTATTTTACTGGAAAAAGCTTTTGCTCAAGATTGTAAAATAGTGACAAATGTATCAGTTGTACTGTAAGAAATTGTAAATCAGTATAAATGAATGAAAGCTATAAAGTGGATGTAGGCCAGATTCTTGGCCGAACCACTATAAATCTTGTGTTCTTTACTATTTTATAATGCTTGTTTTCATTTCAATATGTAAATGCTTTAAATGTACTGCTAAAATGTCAATTCAAAATTGCAGAACTTTAAAACAAGGCTCACTCGTCGCAAAGCCAAGCGACCCCTATAAGCTGCTTATTAAGCAAATTTCAAGCAACAAAAATTCCAGATTCACATCCCATACAAGAAGAACTTCACATAAAAAGTTGGCGACTCCACTATATCAAGCGCTCGTTAACTGGTTGCGATCGTCGGTATAAACAAACATCCAACCAAGTAACTAGCGTTTGCTCCATGGAGTCATTCGACAGTGAAGTCTACTTCTTCGGATAAAGCAATTCACTTGCAAAAGAAAGGAAAATGCGCTTGGAAACAATAATAAAGGATCGCCGATGAGCAGACGATGAGAAAACATGGGCCGGCAAACATAGAAGCAGCCAAAAGGAGGTATGCCTCTCAATTGGAAAGCCGGTAGATCCACTAAAGGGACGCCTTCCCAAGCAGAAGGAACAAGACCCTTGCTAACTGGTCGTGATGCATCCGATCAGACAACTTGCGTCCGCATCATGGATCCACTCACCCCTGAGACGCAACCTTCCTGGCACACCAACCAACCAAAGCCCTCTAACAAGGCACGCCAATAAATGGGAGTGCTTTCCTCAATCAAAAAGATCGGCAGGACCACCAAAGGGGCACCTTGTTAGTTGATTGCGATCGTTTGTGCAAACAAGCATCCAATCAAGCAACTTGCGTCCGCCCCGTGGACCCGTCCGACCATGAGAAAGTAACTTCCAGGCAATCAACAAGCCCTCTTCGGAGGCACAAGCCATCTTCGGAGGCACAAGCCCTCTTCGGAGGCACAAGCCCTCTTCGGAGGCACAAGCCCTCTTCGGAGGCACAAGCCCTTTTCGGAGGCACAAGCCCTCTCCGGAGGCACAAGCCCTCTTTGGAGGCACAACTCTTCAGAGGAGCCCTCTTCGGAGGCATGTCCCAAAATAGAATGCTCGAACCAAAAAGCCTTCTCCGGAAGCACATTTCAACTCTTAAAGGAAGATTAACTTGTTTATCTCAAAAAGTTTTTCCTAAAAAAGTTGAAGTACTACAAAAAGACCTCTTCGGAAGCACACTTCAATGTGCTCGAAGTACCAAAAATAAGCTCTTCACTGGGGCACAAAATCAAAGTCTCCCTCAGAAGTTCATTTCACCGTGTAGGAAAATCTACTTTTTAACAAATAAAAGTGGTCATCTCCGAAAGTTGAAGTGTTCTTCAAAAAAGAGAGAGCAAATAGAAATTTCTCCAAGGACAAGATATACTCTATTAAAAGCAGAATAATTCTTCCCTTAAAAGTGGAATAGTTATTCTCTGAAATGAGAATATCGGTCTTGTAAAAGCAAGAAATATTACAATATACTTGTGGTATGGGGGCAACATTATACAATTCAGTTACATTAATAAAAGTAATATACAAGCGACATACCACAAGTTCATTGCAATATCATGTAAAGAAGATGTGGAATAAATGCGTTCTTGAAACACAGAAAAAAAGTTTGTACAAGTAAAAAGAATCGTCTACTCTACACTTCAAATGAAAAACAGATATATTCCTACATACACAAGAATTTGTACAAGTAAAATATCTATTTTATTCAATACTATGAGAAATTTTTACATTGTGCAGATTACAAAAAGAAGCGGGGACCGGTACCCGCACAATCTCCAGTCAATACAAGCAAAAAAGTAAGACAAAAAGCCCAGTTTATTACTCCTTCTTCCCACCTTTAGTACCCTTGCCCAGTTTGATGACCAGTTTCGGGATCCGGCGTGGACGGGATGGAGAAGGAGGAGTAGTTGGGTCTTCTTCAACATTTTCTTCAACGTTTTCTTCATCAACCGAAGCACTCTTCTTCTTCTTCTTCATGGCATGCTTCCCTTTCCTTTTCGAGGAAGACTCACTTCCAGGAGTAGTAAGAAGTGTGGAAAGTTTTGCATCATCATCAAAAGACTGCTCCGGAGTCTTTTTGCCTTCTTCAAGCTCCACAGCCTTTTGCTCCTGCGAAACAACCGGATCGTCCAAGTCTTTGAGAGCTTCTATTTTCTCTTCTTGTGATCCCGGTTGAGAAGCTGGAAGAGGAGTAACTTAAGAAGAAGAGGGAGCGGCAGCCAAAGAAGGAGAAGTAAGCGCAACTTTCGGTGCTTCTGCTACAGAAGAAAAGAAGTCAAAATTAGTGTTCTCCGAAAAAAGAGAAGATATTGGATCACCAAGACTTAAGTAATAAGCGAGAAATTCATCCAAATCAATTGAATCAAATGAATAATCCACTTGAGCCGAATCTGACTTGAAGTTACCTGGAGATGTCGGTTTTGACAAATCAATTTCAAATTTATCAGCCTCAGTCCCTTCTTGGCTCTTTTCTTCAGTTTGGGTAAGGGGAGACTCAGTATCGACGAGCTTAGCTTCAGCATCTTTTGCAGCAAGTGGAGAATGAGAGCTAGAACCGATGATGTCAACATCGGTCAAAGTTGAAGTGTGGACAGGGGCAGTTGGAGATATTGTCTTTTCTGGATGTTCCTTTGCCACTGTCCCGGCTCTAGCTTCGGCAAGTTGCTCTTTGCCTCTAATAAGCGCATCACGTGCTTCATCATCCAGATAAAGCGCTGCAAGGTCTGCGTCCGCATAGCCGGCAAACGTATCAAGTATGGTCTCCCAAACTTCAGCAAGTGTAATCTCATATTTGGGACCCAAGAATGAGAGGCTGCCGCGGCCCAGAATGCTGTGCATGTAGAAGTCAAATAGAGTAGAATCGATGCTAGCTTTAGTGGCTACGTGAGACTCTTCGGCCGCAACTTGTCCAGCGACCGCGTCATCACGTTCCTTCTCAACTTTAAGAAGCCTAGCTTTTAGCATCTCGATCTCTGCATTCTGGGAATAAAATTTTTCCCGCAATTCAGCATTTTCTGTGCGGTATTTCTCAGTAATGTGCTGCTCAACTGCAAGCTTCATTTCAGCATCCCTTTGTGCAGCGTGTGCGTCCCGCACCTGCTTCTGGAAGACTTCTTCCTTTTGAGTATGCGATGCAGAGGAAGTGGCGAGATCTTCCTTGAGACGTTTAACTTCAGATTCAAGCTTTGCGTTGTCGTCTGCGATACTCGTCATCTCTGCATCATGCTGCTTGCACCATTTATCCCATTCGGCCTTATCATTCTCCAGAGTTAGCATGTTTTCGAGATTCATGTGGTTGACTCTCTGGAGTTCATCAACAAGCTTTTGCCACTGTGACATCCTCTCAACATCAAGCCTAACTGCATCAAGATTTCTGAGCATCGCTTGCTTATCAATCGGGACCAAATCTAGGTCGAAGCGTACTCCTTTTAAGCACCAGTTCGGAAACCGGCTTTGAAGCATTGGAGGGCCATCTTTAACCTGATACTGGGGCCTGCTGATGATTGCTTGGATATCGGTTTTCTTTAAAGGAGGAGAGCCGGCCGGAATATCAGAAGAGATAGGAGCGTCAGTCTTTTCAGAAATTGCAGACGCGTCCTTTTCGCTGAGTTTAACCCACTTACTCGGGTCATCGGTAGCATGCCTCTTCCCTTTATCGTCCTGATATTTTCTTTTGTGAGGGTCATCGTCTCTCCTTCTTTGCTGCTCTTCATAAGCTCGCCTCTCTTCAGCTTTTCTAATGGCTCGCTCTTCGTCGGATTCTTTGCGGACGGGGAGATAGCGTCTATAATCATAACTATCGAGCCCTCCGTAGCGCCGAAAGTTGTCGTAATACGAGCCACTACGCACCATTGTAGAACCTAAAATTGAAGAAAAAGCAAGTCTCGGAAATCTTCGAAGTAGAGAATTTAAGTACATATAAGTGCTTAGCATCCTAAGTGTGTGTGGCGTGTAAGCTACGTGCGTCAAATTACAAACCACTCTGTGGTGTGGGAGTAGCAATGGCTTGTGTAGAAGGCATTGTAGTTTGTCGCAAGGAAGAAGTCGATTCGATAACAGGAGAGATCGCTTTAGAAACATCATCTTTAAAGAGCTCCTGTGTAACGACTCGGGTTTTGCCCGCTCGAAAATCAACATCCGTACTTCACATTGTACTAGAATGCCGTAGATTCGACCGTTCAAATCCGATTCGCCGGAGCTATAACACAATTAAGTAAACAACACAGCGGAAGAAAGAAAACAATATAGATATACAACATCTGATACAATATCCAGATACAATGATGATACAATGAATATCTATATACATCAGAGATATGATACAACAAATAGCAGCGGAAAAGAAAATAGATAACACTAGTAGTGGATAGAATATCTCCAATAGAATGCTCCATGATAAGCAACGTCAATCCATGAACTCCAAGAACTGAACTAGCTCCAAATAATCTACTAAACCTGAATATCTGAAAAACCCAACTCTAGACTGCACGTGTGGAAAATGGTGGGCACCCAGAGTTTAGGAAGGGAACAATAAACTCTGGATCAGTCATGGGACTGGTGTGAGCAACAAAAACAGTTTATCTTTAATACAAACACAAAAGGCTGTTTAACATTGAAATCCGCAATGCTTTTCGAAAATGAAACTACCATAAGACCTCCCGCCACACACACAATGCAAACGCAGAATTGGAGGAGATTTCTTCTTATGATAGTCAAAGATGCTTACTACGCAAGAAAAACTCTCTTGATATTATTACTAGTGCATAGTGTGAAAGTATTTCGAAAATATAATATTAATCTTAGCCAGCATACAACCATTGTTGTATGCCTACTATAGCTACTACGTTCAATAGCAGGTTACCGCCACATTCCATAGCAGGTAATACAACTAAAACCGTACAGGGTTCGTATTGTTTCTTTGGATTTCCAACAAATGATCAGGCTAAGGAACTTCCTTACCGAAATGGAAACGCCTCTGGAAAGACGCCTCGGATCCTAACCGGATCTCTGCAACACAAGGTCGACGCTACCTCACGCTGTACAGCTGTAACTAGGTAACTAACACACTGACGCTACCTCACGCTGTACAGCTGTAACTAGGTAACTAACACACGAGTCATGTCATCCCCCGGTCGTTACCGACCTTTATCCCGGGATCCCGAAAACCAACAAAGCAACATCATACAGTAATAAATTACCGTGTCCACACGAGTTAAGTATCTGGGCTCCATACCATGATACCACCCTTTATCCAGAAGGAAATGACATACCCTAGGGGCGCTACCCCTACAAACCTTTGTCGCAACATTCCTGTTTCGACCATTACCGGGTTGTGAGGCTCGACGAAGTCTCGTCCACAAAACAACGCTTTTTCACAAAGCCACGCTTTGATCAACCAATGATCAGCAGCACTTCGTATGCCACATTACCAAATTGGGAATGTATCACTAGTAACCATCAACTACATAACCTCTGAGCTCATACGTCTCAGAGAAGGGTGTTAAGCTAAGAGAATAAATTCTCCGCCACCAACAGAAATGTATTTGATAGAAACCAGCTTTACATCTCAAAGTGTAATGTCAGACACACATCCATACAAGTCTGTTCCGGGTTCGAACAGAACCGAAGGCACTTCCGAAGAAGACCTTGCAAATCCGGGTATTCACAATCTCGATCGGACTTCCCATCACTTAGGGAATCTCTATACCGGCACGACTCAGTGCAGAGACAATCGATAGGTCATCCTATCGTTCTCGCAAATACCCGGTCTTCACCACCGGTCTTCAAATGCTATCCATATACGACGTATCATTATTCGGAATGGGTTATACGACACAAAGGTCCTCTCCAGGCTAAACCGAATAACGAGCGCAATTAAAAATCATATGGATACTGGGGTCTCAGTTAAATCACAGCTTAAAGCCCAAAACTTTTCATTCGAATGGTAAAACAAATTACCATTTCCAATCTTTTAAACAAAAAGATTAAATTCAAAAACCTTCAATGGTTTAAACAATTTCCACACTTTTAATCTTTTAAACTAAAAGATTCAATTCACAAAGTTTACCCCGTTCACAAAGATTCATTCATGGATTTTCAAATCGATTTCCATTTCAACTTGATTAACTCGTTAAATCTTTAAATCAAGATTTAACTTATAGCTTTCAAAACTCGTTTCCAAAGATTCATTCATAGCCTTTCAAAACAATTCCATTTCAAGTTAGATTAACTCGTTCGGTCTTTGAAATCAAAAACTCATTTCATAGTTTTCAAAACATTTCAATTCTATTTCAAACTTGAAATTCTTTCAACACAAATTGGAAGTTCATTACTTATGTGAAAGCTTTTACTATTTGAAAACAAGTAGTTTTCGTTTCAGAAAAATCCAGTTATATTTACACGAGTTAAAACTCTTGAATTAAATTCAAATTCCCAAATCAATACCTTTAAAATGGTTTAACCCATATATAACTTGTACAGCATCTTTAATCCTTAGTTTCAAATCATAGGATTCAATTTCAAACTTGAATTTAAATTTAAATCAAATTATTTAAATTTTCAAAACTCGATTAAGTTATTCAAAATAACTTTTATCTTTGAAATTCCATTTCAAAAGCTCAAATTTCCAATTTCAAAATCAATTGAAATTAAAAATTTCAATTTCAAAAACATTAAATTTACATCATCTGTGACTTAACCGATTTCCACGTGAAATCCATATTTGTGTGTGTAAAAGTGTAGTCCAGGGGTTTCACACACAATAGTGCAATATCAATCATCACAGATATATCGATAAGCGGTATAATCGATAACGCTTATCTTCATTCACAGATTCATAGATAAAATAAATTTATCAGTCACAAAGATTCACTATTACGATTCGATGTGGGTTTCGGATAACCAACTGGAATCCGACTCCCTGTCGCATCGAAATTCAAATGTCGTTTACGGGTCAAGGGTTTTCATATTCATATAACAGTATATTCATCATAGGTATAACAGCTCAGCACAAAGCAATTCATATTACAAGGCATCACAATCACATAACAGAGTTATCAATCCAATACACAACATTCAATAGAATACAAACATCCATAAGGAAGATAAATTGATCACCTGATTAATTGAAACCGGATTAATCACTAATCCAAGTTATTTAGTCAATTATAAATTAATTAACTTTAAATTTATTAATTAATAAATTAATAATTTAATTAACATTTAATCATTAAACAATTAACCTTTAATTATTCAATCATTCTTAAATTAACTATCCTCAATTAATTACATTAGTTAATTACCATTAATTAATCACCATTTAATTAATTATCCTTAATTAATAAGTGATTATCCCTAATCACTTGATCAATTTTAACCATTTATTACTATAAATTAATTACCTCAAGTAATCTTTAATCTATCACATAATTGGTCACTTAATTGATTTATCTTTAAATATAAAGTAATTAACTTAAATTAATAATTAATTTCCCTTTAATTACTTATTCTTTAATTACGAATTAATTGTAAATCAGAAAACCCGAGCCTGATTTCAGAATTCCCGAGTAAAACTTCGAGTTCTCGTATATCATTTATTTCCCCGAGATCCTTCTCTCCTCCCCGAGATACCTGCTCTTCTTCTTCTTCTTTTTTTTCCTTTTCTGTTTAAGTTTACATCAAGCTTAAATTAAGTAACAGGTAAACTCGAGTTCCATATGAAGTTACGCGTGCGATTTCTCGAGTTCCAACTCGAGTTTCCAAACTGTAAAACTCCTGATACCCAAAACACGTCGTGCATGTGCACGACGTGGCGCCGCCACTTCGATGATCATCGTGATCATTGGCAGGTCGAAAAATTCATGCAAACACGAAATCGAGTTTCGATTCGACCAAAGAAACTCGAAATCGAAAACTCGCCCTTTCGTTGAACTGAAACTCGACATACCCAACAAAATTCGCTTCGTTCTCATCACATAGTTCACCAGAAAATCAACGATTCCGGCCATACCATGTCAGAACCCCATACTACCCTCCCCCATTGTCGCGTGCAGCTCGATCACTCCTAGGTGGTGAAATTACCTTGTTTCTTACTCACTGCAAAACTCCAACTTAAACCCTATTTTGGGTTTGAACGGCAAATCCATACATTCGAAAAATTATTTAGTATTTTTCTTGGATTCGTGGAGGATTAAACTAGCTACATAACAAATTTCAGCATTTATAATGGATTAAATCATCAGAAATTTGTAGAAATGCAAACTTTGTTTATATATGAACTGCCCCTTTTATATTAATCTAGAAATCTTGATTTTTGTTTTAAAAATCGTGAATTGTAGTACAGATTCAATATATCATCTCGAATTAATATTTTTCAACAATTTATTTTTGTCAAATATTGGTTGGATACCTGTAAACAAGTTTACAGTGGGAATATTTTACCGTATGTTCAAATAAGCTTTGAAAAAATATTGTTTGAGATTAAACATCTTGATTGTTTTGAAAAACCAAAGCTTTGCAATGCTTAACAGCAAATGAATCTTAGTTTTGGATCAGATATACACCCTGTATACATTTTTGGCAGAGAAACACTGAACATCCAACATTATATGCAACTGAAGCATATTCAAGGCAGTTAATAGATGAAGTTTGAACTGTTTTAGATAAATTTAAAAGTTTTCAAAGATTAAGTTTACTCACAATCAACACATATAAATAGATTAAAGGTTTAAGTTAAAAGTTTGCTCACCTTCATTCATTTCCAGAAAATGAATAGAGTTGCTCCTCTGTATTGAAAAACTGCAGGCTACAATCTTCTTCTTTGGTTTGTATTGATTATGATGTTGATTTTGTTTGTTTTAGAGGAGATGATATACTTTAGTTTTTTTTTCCCTAGCTTCTGGTGAACGAAACTAGAATGAGAAGTTGGTATATGGAAATGGAGTTTACAGAGTAATAATACTTTTCTTTTCTTGTACAGGTTGATCAAATTTGGTTGTACAAAAATAAGCAGAGATCTTTCTAAGTTTGTATGCTGATAAGGATATGGCATTAATTATGTTGTACAATACAAAGTAATATCTTTGTACAATAGTCAGTAACATTTCTTTGCTTTAGGGCTGAAGTGATTTATGCATAAATTTTCTTGTACCATGTAAATTTTATTTACTTCGGCTGAAATGATGGTGTTTCCTTCACTTTCCTTTGCTTTGTTTCACATGTGTAGAGATATTTGCTGTCTTATGCTTTTCAATTCAGTTTGTATTTGTTCAAGTTGTATTGTTATTTTATGTGTTCATCTCATATTTAATATAGTTGTAAATCTATTTGAGAAATTTGTTTAACATCAACAAAAATTTTATTTCCTTTTAAAGTTTAACCATCTACATTTGATTTCTTACTTTTATACTTTATGTACATAATATAAAGTTGTTTCAATCATTTGTATTTGTTTATTACTTAATTTATATCCATATACTTATATACTTGTGTCAATATCTATATTTCAAAATTATCTTCAAACCATTTATATTAAAATTTAATTAATGATTTCACAAATTATTACATTGAGTTATTTAAATTCAAATCACATATATACATATATATACGATATTTAGATTTAATTGATTTAACACAAATTTATTCGTCTTGGGGAAACTCGCAATCTATTTACCGTTTTATTTCACAAATTTTATTCAAAAATTCAATAAATTATCAATTTAAATTTAATTAAAATCCGGGGTCGTTACAGACTTCCCCCCTTAAAAGAATTTCGTCCTCGAAATTTGCCAAGAAGATACCAAGATAGATCAAGAATATTTCATCAAATCAACTGAATATTTATTCTGGATTTGGCTTACCAAATCAGAATATCAAGAACGAATCTGTTTAACACTCCGTAAAATACTCGAGTTATCCAGATCTACGAAGTATGCAGGGGCATCGATTAGTTCGAAAGGATAACTAACCATTCGTAGAACATATCGGGACCCAAAGAATAGATAGATATATGGATACGATTTCAGAACTTTCAGTTTAAAAACCAAATTATACCTATCAACCATAGCAACCAAATCAATCAACACATCCAACAAACAATTTTGGCCTATTTGAAGTTTATGTCCCATATTAGTATATCGAATCTTCTTCCTGGATCTACCAGAAACTATCGAAAAATTGAGAAGAGACGACGAACAAAATAGATTGATAGAGAAAAGATTGCTTCCATTGTTGCAGGGTATTGACCAATTCTAGTCGTATTTTCCTGTCCCCTATCTCATCCTCTTCTTTCACTCATACTCACTATCAGTGGATAGTAAAAGAATTTACTGAGGCATACGGACAGATATCTGAGGAATACTCATTCTATGGTATACTTCACCCTATCTCTAATGAGCTACTTAACGTGTTATACTCCTGAGCTAAAGTTCAACCTTAGCTCTGATACCACATGTAACGACTCGGGTTTTGCCCGCTCGAAAATCAACATCCGTACTTCACATTGTACTAGAATGCCGTAGATTCGACCGTTCAAATCCGATTCGCCGGAGCTATAACACAATTAAGTAAACAACACAGCGGAAGAAAGAAAACAATATAGATATACAACATCTGATATAATATCCAGATACAATGATGATACAATGAATATCTATATACATCAGAGATATGATACAACAAATAGCAGCGGAAAAGAAAATAGATAACACCAGCAGTGGATAGAATATCTCCAATAGAATGCTCCAAGATAAGCAACGTCAGTCCATGAACTCCAAGAACTGAACTAGCTCCAAATAATCTACTAAACCTGAATATCTGAAAAACCCAACTCTAGACTGCCCGTGTGGAAAATGGTGGGCACCCAGAGTTTAGGAAGGGAACAATAAACTCCGGATCAGTCATGGGACTGGTGTGAGCAACAAAAACAGTTTATCTTTAATACAAACACAAAAGGCTGTTTAACATTGAAATCCGCAATGCTTTTCGAAAATGAAACTACCATAAGACCTCCCGCCACACACACAATGCAAACGCAGAATTGGAGGAGATTTCTTCTTATGATAGTCAAAGATGCTTACTACGCAAGAAAAACTCTCTTGATATTATTACTAGTGCATAGTGTGAAAGTATTTCGAAAATATAATATTAATCTTAGCCAGCATACAACCATTGTTGTATGCCTACTATAGCTACTACGTTCAATAGCAGGTTACCGCCACATTCCATAGCAGGTAATACAACTAAAACCGTACAGGGTTCGTATTGTTTCTTTGGATTTCCAACAAATGATCAGGCTAAGGAACTTCCTTACCGAAATGGAAACGCCTCTGGAAAGACGCCTCAGATCCTAACCGGATCTCTGCAACACAAGGCCGACGCTACCTCACGCTGTACAGCTGTAACTAGGTAACTAACACACTGACGCTACCTCACGCTGTACAGCTGTAACTAGGTAACTAACACACGAGTCATGTCATCCCCCGGTCGTTACCGACCTTTATCCCGGGATCCCGAAAACCAACAAAGCAACATCATACAGTAATAAATTACCGTGTCCACACGAGTTAAGTATCTGGGCTCCATACCATGATACCACCCTTTATCCAGAAGGAAATGACATACCCTAGGGGCGCTACCCCTACAAACCTTTGTCGCAACATTCCTGTTTCGACCATTACCGGGTTGTGAGGCTCGATGAGGTCTCGTCCACAAAACAACGCTTTTTCACAAAGCCACGCTTTGATCAACCAATGATCAGCTGCACTTCGTATGCCACATTACCAAATTGGGAATGTATCACTAGTAACCATCAACTACATAACCTCTGAGCTCATACGTCTCAGAGAAGGGTGTTAAGCTAAGAGAATAAATTCTCCGCCACCAACAGAAATGTATTTGATAGAAACCAGCTTTACATCTCAAAGTGTAATGTCAGACACACATCCATACAAGTCTGTTCCGGGTTCGAACAGAACCGAAGGCACTTCCGAAGAAGCCCTTGCAAATCCGGGTATTCACAATCTCGATCGGACTTCCCATCACTTAGGGAATCTCTATACCGGCACGACTCAGTGCAGAGACAATCGATAGGTCATCCTATCGTTCTCGCAAATACCCGGTCTTCACCACCGGTCTTCAAATGCTATCCATATACGACGTATCATTATTCGGAATGGGTTATACGACACAAAGGTCCTCTCCCGGCTAAACCGAATAACGAGCGCAATTAAAAATCATATGGATACTGGGGTCTCAGTTAAATCACAGCTTAAAGCCCAAAACTTTTCATTCGAATGGTAAAACAAATTACCATTTCCAATCTTTTAAACAAAAAGATTAAATTCAAAAACCTTCAATGGTTTAAACAATTTCCACACTTTTAATCTTTTAAACAAAAAGATTCAATTCACAAAGTTTACCCCGTTCACAAAGATTCATTCATGGATTTTCAAATCGATTTCCATTTCAACTTGATTAACTCGTTAAATCTTTAAATCAAGATTTAACTTATAGCTTTCAAAACTCGTTTCCAAAGATTCATTCATAGCCTTTCAAAACAATTCCATTTCAAGTTAGATTAACTCGTTCGGTCTTTGAAATCAAAGACTCATTTCATAGTTTTCAAAACATTTCAATTCTATTTCAAACTTGAAATTCTTTCAACACAAATTGGAAGTTCATTACTTATGTGAAAGCTTTTACTATTTGAAAACAAGTAGTTTTCGTTTCAGAAAAATCCAGTTATATTTACACGAGTTAAAACTCTTGAATTAAATTCAAATTCCCAAATCAATACCTTTAAAATGGTTTAACCCATATATAACTTGTACAGCATCTTTAATCCTTAGTTTCAAATCATAGGATTCAATTTCAAACTTGAATTTAAATTTAAATCAAATTATTTAAATTTTCAAAACTCGATTAAGTTATTCAAAATAACTTTTATCTTTGAAATTCCATTTCAAAAGCTCAAATTTCCAATTTCAAAATCAATTGAAATTAAAAATTTCAATTTCAAAAACATTAAATTTACATCATCTGTGACTTAACCGATTTCCACGTGAAATCCATATTTGTGTGTGTAAAAGTGTAGTCCAGGGGTTTCACACACAATAGTGCAATATCAATCATCACAGATATATCGATAAGCGGTATAATCGATAACGCTTATCTTCATTCACAGATTCATAGATAAAATAAATTTATCAGTCACAAAGATTCACTATTACGATTCGATGTGGGTTTCGGATAACCAACTGGAATCTGACTCCCTGTCGCATCGAAATTCAAATGTCGTTTACGGGTCAAGGGTTTTCATATTCATATAACAGTATATTCATCATAGGTATAACAGCTCAGCACAAAGCAATTCATATTACAAGGCATCACAATCACATAACAGAGTTATCAATCCAATACACAACATTCAATAGAATACAAACATCCATAAGGAAGATAAATTGATCACCTGATTAATTGAAACCGGATTAATCACTAATCCAAGTTATTTAGTCAATTATAAATTAATTAACTTTAAATTTATTAATTAATAAATTAATAATTTAATTAACATTTAATCATTAAACAATTAACCTTTAATTATTCAATCATTCTTAAATTAACTATCCTCAATTAATTACATTAGTTAATTACCATTAATTAATCACCATTTAATTAATTATCCTTAATTAATAAGTGATTATCCCTAATCACTTGATCAATTTTAACCATTTATTACTATAAATTAATTACCTCAAGTAATCTTTAATCTATCACATAATTGGTCACTTAATTGATTTATCTTTAAATATAAAGTAATTAACTTAAATTAATAATTAATTTCCCTTTAATTACTTATTCTTTAATTACGAATTAATTGTAAATCAGAAAACCCGAGCCTGATTTCAGAATTCCCGAGTAAAACTTCGAGTTCTCGTATATCATTTATTTCCCCGAGATCCTTCTCTCCTCCCCGAGATACCTGCTCTTCTTCTTCTTCTTTTTTTTTTCCTTTTCTGTTTAAGTTTACATCAAGCTTAAATTAAGTAACAGGTAAACTCGAGTTCCATATGAAGTTACGCGTGCGATTTCTCGAGTTCCAACTCGAGTTTCCAAACTGTAAAACTCCTGATACCCAAAACACGTCGTGCACGTGCACGACGTGGCGCCGCCACTTCGATGATCATCGTGATCATCGGCAGGTCGAAAAATTCATGCAAACACGAAATCGAGTTTCGATTCGACCAAAGAAACTCAAAATCGAAAACTCGCCCTTTCGTCGAACTGAAACTCGACATACCCAACAAAATTCGCTTCGTTCTCATCACATAGTTCACCAGAAAATCAACGATTCCGGCCATACCATGTCAGAACCCCATACTACCCTCCCCCATTGTCGCGTGCAGCTCGATCACTCCTAGGTGGTGAAATTACCTTGTTTCTTACTCACTGCAAAACTCCAACTTAAACCCTATTTTGGGTTTGAACGGCAAATCCATACATTCGAAAAATTATTTAGTATTTTTCTTGGATTCGTGGAGGATTAAACTAGCTACATAACAAATTTCAGCATTTATAATGGATTAAATCATCAGAAATTTGTAGAAATGCAAACTTTGTTTATATACGAACTGCCCCTTTTATATTAATCTAGAAATCTTGATTTTTGTTTTAAAAATCGTGAATTGTAGTACAGATTCAATATATCATCTCGAATTAATATTTTTCAACAATTTATTTTTGTCAAATATTGGTTGGATACCTGTAAACAAGTTTATAGTGGGAATATTTTACCGTATGTTCAAATAAGCTTTGAAAAAATATTGTTTGAGATTAAACATCTTGATTGTTTTGAAAAACCAAAGCTTTGCAATGCTTAACAGCAAATGAATCTTAGTTTTGGATCAGATATACACCCTGTATACATTTTTGGCAGAGAAACACTGAACATCCAACATTATATGCAACTGAAGCATATTCAAGGCAGTTAATAGATGAAGTTTGAACTGTTTTAGATAAATTTAAAAGTTTTCAAAGATTAAGTTTACTCACAATCAACACATATAGATAGATTAAAGGTTTAAGTTAAAAGTTTGCTCACCTTCATTCATTTCCAGAAAATGAATAGAGTTGCTCCTCTGTATTGAAAAACTGCAGGCTACAATCTTCTTCTTTGGTTTGTATTGATTATGATGTTGATTTTGTTTGTTTTAGAGGAGATGATATACTTTAGTTTTTTTTTTCCCTAGCTTCTGGTGAACGAAACTAGAATGAGAAGTTGGTATATGGAAATGGAGTTTACAGAGTAATAATACTTTTCTTTTCTTGTACAGGTTGATAAAATTTGGTTGTACAAAAATAAGCAGAGATCTTTCTAAGTTTGTATGCTGATAAGGATATGGCATTAATTATGTTGTACAATACAAAGTAATATCTTTGTACAATAGTCAGTAACATTTCTTTGCTTTAGGGCTGAAGTGATTTATGCATAAATTTTCTTGTACCATGTAAATTTTATTTACTTCGGCTGAAATGATGGTGTTTCCTTCACTTTCCTTTGCTTTGTTTCACATGTGTAGAGATATTTGCTGTCTTATGCTTTTCAATTCAGTTTGTATTTGTTCAAGTTGTATTGTTATTTTATGTGTTCATCTCATATTTAATATAGTTGTAAATCTATTTGAGAAATTTGTTTAACATCAACAAAAATTTTATTTCCTTTTAAAGTTTAACCATCTACATTTGATTTCTTACTTTTATACTTTATGTACATAATATAAAGTTGTTTCAATCATTTGTATTTGTTTATTACTTAATTTATATCCATATACTTATATACTTGTGTCAATATCTATATTTCAAAATTATCTTCAAACCATTTATATTAAAATTTAATTAATGATTTCACAAATTATTACATTGAGTTATTTAAATTCAAATCACATATATACATATATATACAATATTTAGATTTAATTGATTTAACACAAATTTATTCGTCTCGGGGAAACTCGCAATCTATTTACCATTTTATTTCATAAATTTTATTCAAAAATTCAATAAATTATCAATTTAAATTTAATTAAAATCCGGGGTCGTTACAGACTTCCCCCCTTAAAAGAATTTCGTCCTCGAAATTTGCCAAGAAGACACCAAGATAGATCAAGAATATTTCATCAAATCAACTGAATATTTATTCTGGATTTGGCTTACCAAATCAGAATATCAAGAACGAATCTGTTTAACACTCCATAAAATACTCGAGTTATCCAGATCTACGAAGTATGCAGGGGCATCGATTAGTTCGAAAGGATAACTAACCATTCGTAGAACATATCGGGACCCAAAGAATAGATAGATATATGGATACGATTTCAGAACTTTCAGTTTAAAAACCAAATTATACCTATCAACCATAGCAACCAAATCAATCAACACATCCAACAAACAATTTTGGCCTATTTGAAGTTTATGTCCCATATTAGTATATCGAATCTTCTTCCTGGGTCTACCAGAAACTATCGAAAAATTGAGAAGAGATGACGAACAAAATAGATTGATAGAGAAAAGATTGCTTCCATTGTTGCAGGGTATTGACCAATTCTAGTCGTATTTTCCTGTCCCCTATCTCATCCTCTTCTTGCACTCATACTCACTATCAGTGGATAGTAAAAGAATTTACTGAGGCATACGGACGGATATCTGAGGAATACTCATTCTATGGTATACTTCACCCTATCTCTAATGAGCTACTTAACGTGTTATACTCCTGAGCTAAAGTTCAACCTTAGCTATGATACCACATGTAACGATTCGGGTTTTTCCCGCTCGAAAATCAACATCCGTACTTCACATTGTACTAGAATGCCGTAGATTCGACCGTTCAAATCCGATTCGCCGGAGCTATAACACAATTAAGTAAACAACACAGCGGAAGAAAGAAAACAATATAGATATACAACATCTGATACAATATCCAGATACAATGATGATACAATGAATATCTATATACATCAGAGATATGATAAAACAAATAGCAGCGGAAAAGAAAATAGATAACACCAGCAGTGGATAGAATATCTCCAATAGAATGCTCCAAGATAAGCAACGTCAGTCCATGAACTCCAAGAACTGAACTAGCTCCAAATAATCTACTAAACCTGAATATCTGAAAAACCCAACTCTAGACTGCCCGTGTGGAAAATGGTGGGCACCCAGAGTTTAGGAAGGGAACAATAAACTCCGGATCAGTCATGGGACTGGTGTGAGCAACAAAAACAGTTTATCTTTAATACAAACACAAAAGGCTGTTTAACATTGAAATCCGCAATGCTTTTTGAAAATGAAACTACCATAAGACCTCCCGCCACACACACAATGCAAACGCAGAATTGGAGGAGATTTCTTCTTATGATAGTCAAAGATGCTTACTACGCAAGAAAAACTCTCTTGATATTATTACTAGTGCATAGTGTGAAAGTATTTCGAAAATATAATATTAATCTTAGCCAGCATACAACCATTTTTGTATGCCTACTATAGCTACTACGTTCAATAGCAGGTTACCGCCACATTCCATAGCAGGTAATACAACTAAAACCGTACAGGGTTCGTATTGTTTCTTTGGATTTCCAACAAATGATCAGGCTAAGGAACTTCCTTACCGAAATGGAAACGCCTCTGGAAAGACGCCTCGGATCCTAACCGGATCTCTGCAACACAAGGCCGACGCTACCTCACGCTGTACAGCTGTAACTAGGTAACTAACACACTGACGCTACCTCACGCTGTACAGCTGTAACTAGGTAACTAACACACGAGTCATGTCATCCCCCGGTCGTTACCGACCTTTATCCCGGGATCCCGAAAACCAACAAAGCAACATCATACAGTAATAAATTACCGTGTCCACACGAGTTAAGTATCTTGGCTCCATACCATGATACCACCCTTTATCCAGAAGGAAATGACATACCCTAGGGGCGCTACCCCTACAAACCTTTGTCGCAACATTCCTGTTTCGACCATTACCGGGTTGTGAGGCTCGACGAAGTCTCGTCCACAAAACAACGCTTTTTCACAAAGCCACGCTTTGATCAACCAATGATCAGCAGCACTTTGTATGCCACATTACCAAATTGGGAATGTATCACTAGTAACCATCAACTACATAACCTCTGAGCTCATACGTCTCAGAGAAGGGTGTTAAGCTAAGAGAATAAATTCTCCGCCACCAACAGAAATGTATTTGATAGAAACCAGCTTTACATCTCAAAGTGTAATGTCAGACACACATCCATACAAGTCTGTTCCGGGTTCGAACAGAACCGAAGGCACTTCCGAAGAAGCCCTTGCAAATCCGGGTATTCACAATCTCGATCGGACTTCCCATCACTTAGGGAATCTCTATACCGGCGCGACTCAGTGCACAGACAATCGATAGGTCATCCTATTGTTCTCGCAAATACCCGGTCTTCACCACCGGTCTTCAAATGCTATCCATATACGACGTATCATTATTCGGAATGGGTTATACGACACAAAGGTCCTCTCCCGGCTAAACCGAATAACGAGCGCAATTAAAAATCATATGGATACTGGGGTCTCAGTTAAATCACAGCTTAAAGCCCAAAACTTTTCATTCGAATGGTAAAACAAATTACCATTTCCAATCTTTTAAACAAAAAGATTAAATTCAAAAACCTTCAATGGTTTAAACAATTTCCACACTTTTAATCTTTTAAACAAAAAGATTCAATTCACAAAGTTTACCCCGTTCACAAAGATTCATTCATGGATTTTCAAATCGATTTCCATTTCAACTTGATTAAGTCGTTAAATCTTTAAATCAAGATTTAACTTATAGCTTTCAAAACTCGTTTCCAAAGATTCATTCATAGCCTTTCAAAACAATTCCATTTCAAGTTAGATTAACTCGTTCGGTCTTTGAAATCAAAGACTCATTTCATAGTTTTCAAAACATTTCAATTCTATTTCAAACTTGAAATTCTTTCAACACAAATTGGAAGTTCATTACTTATGTGAAAGCTTTTACTATTTGAAAACAAGTAGTTTTCGTTTCAGAAAAATCCAGTTATATTTGCACGAGTTCTCTCCGGAGGATCAATCAGTGGATTGGCAATCGGGAAAGCTCCTTCAATTGGTCCTGAATCTTCTTGTTGGGACGTCATTCTACACAATCAACTGGATATTTAAATATAAGGGTGCATGTTTCCTAAAAAGTGTGAAGTGTTGTGCAAAACTAAAACAATAACAAGCGAGTATAACTGAAATTGGGACAATTGACGTTTGTCGATTACAAAGTTTCGAGGCTTGTTATTTCAGGTTCAAATATGATGTTGTATTGTTGCAAACAAGTCAGCTTAGGTTGATTATTCCAGCTTTGTTTCAACACTTCATTTGAATTAGTCATTTCACAGCATTTTATTCACAGAATTCATTTAAGTTAATTATTCGTTATCAACTAATCTGTCATGCGATGTGGGCAGTCAATGGCAGTATATTTGTCCCGTTTTTCTGCAAGTGTTGTATTTAGGCAGGTTATTGGCATTAAAGTCAAGACAGTTTGAAAGAAAATGCAACACAGTTCAAATTCAAGAATTCAGCCAACTTCTGTGCAAATTCCTCTAAGTCTTAAGTCGTTTAACGACCTATCATAGGTCGGGGCTTTTTAGGTCGTATTGTGCGAGTCAAGATGTTCAAAGCAGTGCAAAGGTGGTTCAAGTCCAAGGTCGCTCTGCGACCTAACATAAGTCGTAGCATTTTTAGGTCGCACAGTGTAACTGTGAATCAAAGCGGTGCAATTTCCTCCAAGTCCTAGGTCGCATACGACTTAGCTTAGGACAAAGACTCTTTAGGTCGCGAATATTATTAGATCGCAAAGATTTTGATCGCCAAGCATTCCCGCGCGACCTAACTCTTAGGTCGTCCAAATCTGGTAGGTTGCTGACTTCCTCTCCAAGCAACATCATATTGGATCCGATAACCCAATACCTCCATTATAAGAGAATTCAATATCTTCCTCATTTCATCCTCGAGTCATCCAGCAAATCAACTGGAAATCATCCATATACCTCCGAATCATTCGGCAAATCGACTAGAAATCCCACCGATCCATTGTGAAAACTTCTGTGCGATCATGAATCAATGCATATATCAAACAACGATCAAAAATCGATCGAAACAACCAAAAAATGAAGCATGACACACGAAATTAAACTTGGGTCGGTAAACGTGGATTTACGATCGATCAGCGATTGCGAAGGAGAAGAGATTGATCCACTTACGTAATATACTTGTTAACCCGCCTTTTGGCAAGGCCGCGGACAGACGGATTTAACTTAAACAACTTCACAACTATCAAGACTAAAGTATGATGGGATGGTTCGGCGTTGAAGGCTGTTCGGCATAGAGAGATCGTCGTTCGACATAGAGGGATCGTTCGGCACTGAACGAGTGCTCGGCATTAGAAGGAGTGTTCGGCATAAATCTTGTTCGGCACTGGGCGAGCGTTCGGCATAGAGAGTTCGTCGTTCGGCATTAGATGGAGCGCTCGGCATTAACCAACGTTCAGCATCTGGAGACGTTCGACATAGGATGTAGCGCTCGGCATTAACCAACGTTCGGCATCTGGAGACGTTCGGCGTTGGATGGAGCGCTCGGCATTAACCAACGTTCGGCATCTGGAGACGTTCGGCATTGGATGGATCGTTCGGCATCAAGGAGACGTTCGGCATTGGATGGATCGTTCGGCATCAAGGAGCGTTCAGCATTGGATGGATCGTTCGGCATCAAGGAGCGTTCGGCATTGGATGGGTCGTTCGGCATACCTCACCTCGCTCGGTATTGCACCTCGCACCTCCATACCTCGATACCTCTGCACCTCGCACCTCCATACCTCGATACCTCGGTACCTCGCACCTCCCAACGTTCGGCATGAGGAGATCGTTCGGCATTCACACCTTGTTCGGCATTCAGCGTTCGGCATCTATGGTTCGGCATATGGAGACAACTCCATTTGGGCTAAGGTACTCGGCTACCAGGCCCACCAGGGAAGTCCAACCCATCTTTGTCTATAAATAGAGAGGCAGGGGCACAGTAAAGGGGATCTTCTTTCTGCTCTCTTACTTTCTCTTTTCGAAGGCTAAGGCAACTCTGCCATTTTGTAACTGTAATCGATTATTACAGCAATAAAAAGCAAACTTCTGGAGTGGACGTAGGCCGGAGTTAGCCGAACCACTATAAAATCTGTTGTTCTTTACTGCTTTCATTTCAATTTTAACTGTTCTTCACATTATTACTCTCTACATACATTCTCTCTCTGAGCTGTGATTGGTATTTGGTGCTTTCATCTGGATTTTGGGGTTAGTGACCAATTTTGGCGCTAACACTTTGGTGCTTTCACTGAGAACTGAACTCAGGAATTTTGGAGTTAGGAACTTGGATCTTAGAAAGCAATGGCGAGACCACCAACGAAGAGGCAAGCAGTGGAAAGGAGCAATCAGGAAGGAAGTCAAGCGGCATCTTCTGGAGCTGGAGAGGGTCATGCATCCATCTACATAACTCGGGACGAGATGCAAGTGATGATGAATTCTATGCAAGAGCAGATGATGAAACGGCAAGAGGAGATGATGCAGGCTCTTCTTAGGCAATTTGGACAACCAGGAACTGCAGGTGCTCAAGATCATGGAGCTGGACCAGAGGAACTCAACCAACGGACAGATGGAGTGAATCAGCAGGGGGCAGCTCCCAATCAACAAACAGTTAACAATCTAGATGGACCTAGACTCGGGGGCACGCCACCGGGAGTACGTGATGAAGAATATGTGCCAGAATTTCCTCGAGGACTTGGGGGGCAGTCTGGATTAGTTGGAAACACTAGATTGGCTGACATTATCAGGCGGACTATTCGCGGAGGTCTGACAAATAGGGATTCAGAGGGAGTTAACAAAAGTCCATTTACCCGGAACATCAGGACAGCTAGGAATCCATCCGATTTCAAACTACCCACTCTGGAAGTATACAACGGGAAGACGGATCCCACCGACCACTTGATGAGGTACAGTAGGCATATGGAAGTGCTGGGGGCAACGGAGGAGGTTATGGCCCGATGTTTCCCTCTGTACTTGACTGAAATTGCTGCTATGTGGTTCAGACAGCTGGAGGATGGATCCATTGGAACATGGACAGACTGGTGGACAAGTTCTTAAGTCAATTTCGAGTTCACATAAAAAGGCCAAAGAACGTGATGACACTAACATCAGTCAAACAGGGGGCAGATGAATCGCTCAGGACATTCTTAACTCGATTTAATGCAGCAGTTGCTTCGGTGGATCGGCCAGATCCATCAATGGTTCTGATGGCTGCGGTATCAGGAGTCAGAGATAATTCGGAGTTCAAAGTATCGTTGGTACGGGACCCACCGTTGGATATTGGGGAATTCTTTCATGAAGCTGAAAGATTTCTTCGACAAGAGGATGCATGTTTGGATATGAGGTCACAGGAAGTAAACATGACCAAGGATGGAAGATTACTCGGCGAAAGCTCAGGTGGGGACAAGGATAAAGGGAAAAGGAAGCGCTGGGGAGAACCAAAGTTCTCCACTTACACAGGATTGAACGCAACGTTGGAGCAGATTTTCTTAGATACTCGAGATCGTCTTCCCTATCGAAGGCCATCAAGGAGGGAACCCACAGAACATGAAAGGGCATCAGGAAGGCACTGTCTCTTTCATGACCTGGACGGGCATGATACTAACAGCTGCCGACATCTAAAGGATATAATCGAGGAGCATATAAGGAATGGTCAGTTGCGACAGTATGTCGGAACTCGGAATGCGGCGGTGGAACATGAACAGCCACCGCCTACCTTGAACGACGAGGGCGCGAGGCCCAGGAATGGTGACCGATTGGTCATCAACTAATCTTGATGGTTTGGAATAAGTAACAAACTCCGGGCAAACGGTTAAATCACTTACTCATGTACGGGGTCGGAGATAACCCTCAGGCATGCTCTGAGATGATGGCTTACCGAAACGCCCGGGTTTGTGAAATCTGTTTTTTTTCCTTTGACTTGGACATTTGCTTTTTCTAGTTTGGTTTTGGAGTTTGGTTTGAACTCCCTGTTTTTCTCATTTTTCTGGTTTGAATTCTGGTTTGAATGTTTGTTTTTCGGATTGGATTTTGATTGGATTTTCTCTAGATTTTGGCTTAAAGGTCGTCGAGTATGGACTATGCTCGGCAAGGGTCCGGAGCGACCAGGATTCGGCTTAGGACTTAAGCCACGGCATTACTTGCGTCCAGGGACACTGGGCCACGGTCGTCAAGTGTGGGTTGCGCTTGGCAAGAACCCGGAGAGGTTAGCTCAACGCCCAGGGACACTGGGCCACGGTCGTCAAGTGTGGATTGCGCTTGGCAAGAACCCGGAGAGGTTATCTCAACGTCCAGGGACACTGGACCACGGTCATCAGGTGTGGATTGCGCTTGGCAAGAGCCCGGAGAGGTTATGGATTTGGATATCGACCCGAAGAGGTCCTAAAGTCCCCTATTGGTTATTGGATATGGATGAAACATGGACTTTGGATACTGGACTTGAGGCTATTCAAAACACACCTTTCACAACAAGGCATGTTTTGGGGGGCAAGTGTTAACCCGCCTTTTGGCAAGGCCACGGACAGACGGATTTAACTTAAACAACTTCACAACTATCAAGACTAAAGTATGATGGGATGGTTCGGCGTTGAAGGCTGTTCGGCATAGAGAGATCGTCGTTCGACATAGAGGGATCGTTCGGCACTGAACGAGTGCTCGGCATTAGAAGGAGTGTTCGGCATAAATCTTGTTCGGCACTGGGCGAGCGTTCGGCATAGAGAGTTCGTCGTTCGGCATTAGATGGAGCGCTCGGCATTAACCAACGTTCGGCATCTGGAGACGTTCGACATAGGATGTAGCGCTCGGCATTAACCAACGTTCGGCATCTGGAGACGTTCGGCGTTGGATGGAGCGCTCGGCATTAACCAACGTTTGGCATCTGGAGACGTTCGGCATTGGATGGATCGTTCGGCATCAAGGAGACATTCGGCATTGGATGGATCGTTCGGCATCAAGGAGACGTTCGGCATTGGATGGATCGTTCGGCATCAAGGAGCGTTCAGCATTGGATGGATCGTTCGGCATCAAGGAGCGTTCGGCATTGGATGGGTCGTTCGGCATACCTCACCTCGCTCGGCATTGCACCTCGCACCTCCATACCTCGATACCTCTGCACCTCGCACCTCCATACCTCGATACCTCGGTACCTCGCACCTCCCAACGTTCGGCATGAGGAGATCGTTCGGCATTCACACCTTGTTCGGCATTCAGCGTTCGGCATCTATGGTTCGGCATATGGAGACAACTCCATTTGGGCTGAGGTACTCGGCTACCAGGCCCACCAGGGAAGTCCAACCCATCTTTGTCTATAAATAGAGAGGCAGGGGCACAGTAAAGGGGATCTTCTTTCTGCTCTCTTACTTTCTCTTTTCGAAGGCTAAGGCAACTCTGCCATTTTGTAACTGTAATCGATTATTACAGCAATAAAAAGCAAACTTCTGGAGTGGATGTAGGCCGGAGTTAGCCGAACCACCATAAAATCTGTTGTTCTTTACTGCTTTCATTTCAGTTTTAACTGTTCTTCACATTATTACTCTCTACATACATTCTCTCTCTGAGCTGTGATTGGTATTTGGTGCTTTCATCTGGATTTTGGGGTTAGTGACCAATTTTGGCGCTAACAATACTGATAGAAGTGGATCGATGTTTTGCTGGGATGAATTCGCCTCCGAAGAATTAAGAATTCGTCAATGGCAATGGGATCTCAGAGTAGTAAGGTGGGGAGGAAGGCACGACCTAATCTATTTATATGAAGCTGGGAGAAGAAGGCGAACAGGCGTACGGGATAGTACAAGCTTTAGGTCGTTCACGACCTAGCGAGATTAAGTCGAAGCACACGACCTATGGCATAGGCGTATACTTCGAGGGGCAAATGTTAACTCGTATTTTAGTCACGACCTAAAACTCGGCGACCTATGACTCCGCGACTTAAGAAACTACGACCTAGCGACCTAAGGAAGCAAACGACCTAAGAAATCAAGCGACTTATAGTAATTAGCGACCTAAGCTAGCAAGCGACCTAAGGAACTTAACGACCTAAGGTAGCCAGCGACCTAAGGAACTTAACGACCTAAGGTAGCAAGCGACCTAAGGAACTTAACGACCTAAGGTAGCTAGCGACCTAAGGAACTTAACGACCTAAGGTAGCTAGCGACCTAAGGAACTTAACGACCTAAGGTAGCTAGCGACCTAAGGAACTTAACGACCTAAGGTAGCTAGCGACCTAAGGAACTTAACGACCTAACTGCTGAAGCTATCTGCGACCTATAAACAGCTGCGACCTACGACTTACCTTAGGTCGCACACGACCTACTACTTCAGAGAAGACCGAGAGTAACTACATCAGTCTACTTCCTAAGTCGTTTGCGACCTACGATCTAGCTTAGGTCGTGAGCGACCTAAGAGAATCATTCCTATAAGTCAACAACGACCTAGTACCATCCTTAACTCGCCAGCGACCTACTACTTGTTCAAATGAAGCCAAGTGCAACTACATCAGCTGATTTCTTAAGTCGAATGTAGACTGCGACCTAGCTTAGGTCGCTCGTGACCTACGACCTAACTTAGGTCGTACGCGACCTAAGACTTGGCAAGATTTCTGCCCAGGATTCAGCTCCTATAAATACACCACCACATTCAACATGAAGGGGACTTTTGGCTAGTCACTTCTTCAAGCATCATTACTCTGCCGAACTCTCAACTCAATCAACACACAAAGATCTTCAAATACACGAGACACTACAACAAGCTTCGGGAAGAACTTCATACATCCGACACGGATTCATCAAATTTCATCATCGAAGTTTGAGTTAGCAGTCGAGAGTGTTTCTGTGATCGAATTGTATTGTACTGTGAAGAATATTGTATCTGTAATGACCCTAAAAATGAAATGAAAAAATAATAATAAATAAATATTTATATTAGGAAATTCTGAGATATATAAAATATATATATTGCATTAAAACAGAAAAGAATTTAGCAATAAATAAAATTGCATGGGAGCTTCTGTTTGATAAAATGCAAGGAATTAAGGTGATTAGAAGAAAAATTGGAACTCAAAATAAATATAGCTTTATGTTCAAAGAATTATGTAAATATATATATATATACATTTAATATATATGGGGCATTTTCTGTTTTATATGAAGATAAAATAAAATGAAGTTTAATAAAAAGGTTTATATGTCTTATAATTATGCCAAAAAATAATAATTAGCATAATATATGTGATTTTTATTTAAATATGGAAGGAGTTACTGATTTGACAAAGAGGCAGAAATATATATATATATATATATATACACACACATATAAGAATCAAATAAAAATTTCCATACCATATTTATTCCAAGCAAATAATTTGGGTAAATGATTTTGCATCACATAATAAGGTATGATAGTATGCATGATTGAAGGGAAATAACAGATAGGTAGAAAAAAAAATACAAAGGAAATTTTCAGATTCCTTAAACTTGTAAAAAGAAATAATGAACTGAGGGTCACATGCTTATTGCATGAGTAGAAAAGAGTCATGAAAATAGTATTGAGTGTTTAAAAATGCATGATCCCCGAAATAGCTAATTAAAGTAACCTAAATGTGTGCATTTCCAATTTATGCTCACACAGGAATATGATGTGTACATAAACATCTAAGGGAATCAGGGGAATTACCCATTTTCTTAAACCCTAGAATGGATTTATAAATAACTGCACATAGCCAAATCCATCATTCTCTCGGGATCAAAACAAAAATAAAAGAATAAACTAGGAGAAACACCAGCTTGAGGCTTTGGGGAATTTGCTGTTCAAAGGATTAAGGCAGTAAAAGGAAAAAAAAACCTTATGTGAGTATTTATCCTTTGTATGCAATGGCATTAAGTCCTATTGCAGGCAGCCTAAAAATATTATGAGTCATTTGAATCTCTGAAATAAATTGTTATGGGTAATATGGATGTTTGTTTGTGTATTTTTGTTTGAAACATTAATCTATAAGTGGGTTTTTAGAGTTAACATGATTTGAGCATTCTTGTTCTATTTTATCATCATTAAACATGAACATAGATTAAACAGGGGAACATGGGGTTGAACCAGAAAATATACAAGTAGTTATATCTCTCTGAAATATGAATGAAAGAAAAACTAGATTGGTCACTTGGGAGATAGTCAATGATCTGCTTACTTCAGGTGGGAGCAAGCATATGCATGGTGCAACTGCATCCTGAGGCCTTTGTGTGTTGGAATAAATTAAGTAACCTGGGAGTTTCCTTCACAATGCATACATAGTGTTCATTTGACAAGGAGTTAAAGACCATAAAATAAATGGGGACAGGGGTTTTAATATCTGGGTTATAAATATTCAGATATGGTGTTAGATTTAATCAAGATAAACATTGTTCATTGATTAATTGCTGGGTGAAATTTGGAGTATGAAACCTGAGTTTACTTATCTAAGATTTGGTGTGGATGAATTAAGAATTGTACACATGATTATTTCAACTGTTTGCTGTGTATTGTTTAATTTGTTGAATGTGACTTTGTATCTCTTTGAATGAACCAAAACATGCTAAGTATAAAACCTGTTAAACTAAGAAGGCACTGCAAGATTACTAAAATTATGTGTAAGTATACAAAATTGATAAATGCTCATACCAGTGTAAACTGACCCTTTTGGTTGCCCTTGCAATCATCTGGGTGTCTCAAAAAATTCTTTGGGGCAGCTAAATGATTTACTTGCAGGAAATTGAAGTTGGCTTGATGAGTAAAGAAGGCATTGGCTGCTAGTATAAATAAGAGAGACTTGTTTTAAAATTTGCAGTTGCATTGTAATGAAATTACTAGACAAATTCTATTTTCTGTAATTGAAGTTACTTGTAAGAAACTTTCTAAGTATTTTGGGGTTGAAAATATGTACTTAAGCAAAACCTGTTGTGAGTGATCATTGATGATGTCTGGTTAACTACTAATTTATTTTATGAATGATTGATTTGGAGAAAATAAGGAGATAGACATATCATATACATATGATATGTGCATAAATATTTGATCTCTGATTTTTATTGCCTATATTTTGCCTTATGGAAATTAAACAGTTAAGGGGATTGATTTTTTGAAATGAACTCTCAAGATTTTAGTAGAATATTCAAGTGAAATGAATTTGTGCATGGCAGGTAAATGATACTGGCATGTGCATGAATTCTGGAAGTTTGTATGTATTTGAATATTTAAATTTCAAATAGCACTATGAGAGCAGTAGACTTGGAAGATACTGAATTTTGAATAATTGAATGAATACATATAAGAAAGCATTTCAAAAAAAAAGAAAACTAGACACAAACATGCTGGGATTAGGAGTAGGAATTTGTAGAAGCTTGTTAAAATGAGGGATATGGGTTTGCAAGTGGTAAAAGAGGGACTATGGCTGGTCTAGATGGCCATGGGTCAAACCTTTGGAGCCTGGAACCACTTCATTTCAATCAGTGAAGTGTAAAGTGCTTCCGGGACAAATCAAAGAAAACACCAAGCAGCCCATGGATAACACCAAGCATATCCCACAAATCACCAAGTATGTAAGTCTGCATCATATTAAATTTAAAAATGCTAAAAATCCTCAACTGATCAACCTAAAATGATAAATGGAAATTAAGTCTAATATCCATGCCTGCTAGTAAAATTTGTAAGTAATTTCATGCTTACACTTGATAACTATTATGAGATCAAGGAAATACCATTTTAGTGTTAATAGAACTATTTAGGCAGATTGATATATATATATATAGTCAAATAAAAGTATAAGTGTTATAATTTGCTAAAAATATACCTCTGGCAGTAGAAAAAAATTTAGAAAGGAAATAAGTGGCTTGTCAATAGCTTGTATGGTATTTTGTTTTCAATTTGATTTAAATTCTCTCTGATACAAAAAAATAATAATAAAGAAACAATTGTATATCATCAAATATATAATTGCCTTAATTTGTTTGTACACTGATATGATTATATTGGTAAAATCAGGGTCTTGGGAAAAAGAAAAAAATATTTGGAAACTATATAAAAATTCAAATATAAATGTATTGGGGTTTTAGTGGTGAATTCCTCTTGAATAAATAAAAAAAATCTGTGTGTTTTAGAGTGAGGGTCACCACAGTATCATCTTGTAATCGAATCAGCAATAAAAGACTATAAAGTGGACGTAGGCTCAATTACGGGCCGAACCACTATAAATCTGTTGTCATTTACCGCTTTACTGTTATTCTCTGCTTGTATTCTGTTCCCGTACCAACGGGTGGTGCTTTCACGATTCTATTACGCACACCGGGTGTTAGCGTTCACTTTTTAGCGTTAACACATGGTACTTAGTAATATTTATGAAGTATTTGATATCGCTTTAAAGGATTTTGGTTAAGTCTGAAAGGTATGATTTGGATGTACCGAACTTACTCATGTTGCTTGAAAATAATTCTAGTGATAACTATAGCATCATCGGCGTTCATTTTCGATTTTCTAAGTAGAGGATGCTACAAAGTTGTTTTGGTAAAACAGATTTTGATTTAAATTCCGAAAGTATGATTTGATTAAAAAAGTTATAAGTATATATTATTTCAAGAGGATTGAAATAGAAACCCAGTTTTTTATCTTAAGTTTTTTGTTAAGATATTTTATGGACTCATGTATCCTTTGCATTAGGGTAGTTTGGTTGTGCATCTTGTTTAATCTGTTGATTAGTAGTTTTCAATTATTGAAATGAAATGAAATTTTCAACGACATTGGATAGTCTAAACTTCGGAATTTGGATAAGAAATTGAAGCTATGTGTTTGCAAAAGTTAAGTTTTATATAGTGCTTGATTTGAAAGGGTAGTGAGTAGAAACAAGTTTTAAAATGTTGAACATACTTAGTATGTGAAATGAATTGGATGGTTTTATATATACTCTTAGGATTAATGGAGTATTATACGAGTATGAACTTAAGTTATATAATGTTTAATTACTTGAAATAAAGTTTTATGAAATGACTCATAAGTGATTTTATTATTAAGTAAGAAATACTATAAGTGATAATAAATGTGCATTAGAATGAAAAGAAATTGATGTAATTAAAGAAACCAATTGAATAGAGTATGTAAGTTATACGTAGATCATTTTATCTGCATATTGGCTTTGGAACTAGGATTCGAGTATATGGATTTCGAGGTGATTTACATCGGTCCGAGTTAGGATTTTTCACTTAATTCTTGATAATGAACAGTTGATATGGATTTTTGATATGACCCTAAAATTTTCTATCATAGTATATGACTATGTAAGGAGAATAGAAGTTTATTATCAAGGGACCTGATAGGAGTCCGCACTAGGGAGGTAAAGTGATCTCTACAAGTTCGGAAGGGAAATTTATGTGATTCAGCTAGTGATCAAATTTGATATTGCATACGAATGATATATATTCATCGTATGGCTTTAGTATAATTATATACTTTGTTTGTTAGCTTTTAGAGAGTATGGGAAATGACTCTTCGAATTGTTTGGGATAGCATGAGTGATCGACTAAGTAATAACCTGTGGTTGTTGAGTTTAAGGTAACACTTAGTGGATTATTGTCATCCTTATGCGATGAGGGGGCTTCTAACCTAGGCAAACCATGAGATTTGTTTGCTAATTATTGTAGTACTTTGTAGTATTATTATGTGATTGTTTCATTGGATGCTAGTAATTGCAATACCGTTCAGTATTGATGTGTGATTGTTGCTTTTGTTGCTTGTGTTAGTATTTTGGGGACGAAATTCTTTTAAGGGGGGGAGAATGTAACGACCTGGGTATTTGAACGTTTTATAATTGAACATCAGAATTATTTAAATATTTAAATCGTGGATTTAATGCCAAAAAAAGCTTTCGAAAGCTTATTTAAATTTTGTTTAAATAATAATGATAATAGTAAACTTTTAATTTTGAATTAAAAGTGATTAAACTTATTTTAGTAATAATTATTTTTAATCAACTTGTGAAATTATCATCCTATGCACTGTCTAAGATTTTTATGAAACTAGTGCCATCGGAACCAGAATATTGAGTTGTTATATGCCGACGAATTCCATGATGATCGGACGTGCTATGTGGTCGTGCGTGCTTGAAACGCGTAGCGTTTAATTTAAGAGAATTAAATATAATATACATTTTTTTATAAATATTCACACTTAGATATTTCCTTTATCACTTTTCATTCTCTTCCACCCTCTTTTATCTGTCTCTTGTAAACACAAAGTTCCAGCCGCCATATTCAATCAACTGTTTAGAGAGATGTAGGCAACATAATTCGATGATTCTGGATCCATTGGCTTTGTATGAGAGTGGGCTTCCATTTCATGTGCATCGTTTTAAGTGCGAAGATGGTCAGTTGTGCTCGATGTCCTATTGTCGAAGCTAGGGTTAAGATTGATTGTAGATTTTGGTGGCGTTTGGTCGAGTCGATGGTGTAGTTGGGTTACATGTGAAAGGCGGGTTGGAGGTGGTGGTTTGGAAGGTTAGGGCGCTAACTAGAGGAGTGCAGCATTGGTGATGGGTGGTGGACAGGAATAGGTCGCGATGTGATTTGGGTCGTCGGAGGGAAAATGGATGGCGCAGTTGAACTCGAAATAGTAAGAGGACTGGATAAGCAATGGTCAGAGGAGCTATGGTGGGCCGACGTGAAATGCGATAGTGTGATGGTCGGTTTAGGGCATCAGGTCGGAAATTGAACGATTGTGCCGGAAGTGTCGAAGTGGATGTTGATAGGTCAGGCGTGGAATGGGGAGTTCGATGGCGAGGCTGGTTCTTAGAATCGTTGAATGATTCGCTGTATCACTGGAATTGTGCACGGCCTTGATAGGTTATTTTCATAACACTGTGCAGGTGATAATTTAGGGGAGGAAGAAGAGTTTTGGCGGTAAGTAATTTAATTTAGTTAAATTAACTAAGATAATTAATTAAGTTATTAATCCTATAACTTATATAACCCGTAACTTTTGCATACGAGGTCCAATTGAGACGCTGTTTTCGCTGTTGCGCTCATAGCCAAATTACCTACGTTTGGGATGTGCATATTGTTGTGTATATAATTGTTGTTGTATTAAAATATAAATTGTATAACGAACAATGCAAGTTATTACTTTTGGACCTCGCCTTGTTTTGTAAAATAAGTGACAACAATATTTTATAGTATAGTCTCCCTTGTAATCATCTATAACATGTATCGTGGCTCGGACTACTTATGCACATGTTTGATATTGTTATTTGATTAAGTTGGAAATTATATTGTAAATGTTTGAAGCGATATAGTCGTTATAAAACGTGCTTTAAAATCCCCGATATTTGACATATGCTAAATTGGATAAATTATGATATATTGTAGAAATATATATATATATATATATGTATGTATATTTGGTTGTTCCCTACACAATTTTTGGTGTGTTTGACATAGAGGAATTAATTTGGACATTTGTGGGAATTTGAAATGGAAGTTGTAAATGTTAGAAGTGAAAATGTTGTTATGGATGCACTTTGAAATCGTTATGGTCGGCAATTTTAAAGTTAGCATTGGAAGACAACCCAAGGCTTCTTCGTATTTTTAATAAGTACTATGTGTGTACTTAACGAAAAATATCAAGGCTTAAATATATTACAGATAATCATTTATGAAATTTTAAAGTAATGGTATTAAATTATAAAATAGGATTTTAAGGTTTTTAAATAAATTATAAAATAAGTAACTTTAAGTGGTGTCTTAAATAATGTTTTAAAAAATGGTATAAATATTTTAAAAGTATATTTTTATTATATATAGTTTTAGAAAATTTGTTAAAGATTTTATTTAAGAAAGTAAAAGGCTTTTATATTAAAATATCTTTCAAATTGTTTATAATATTATTGGATATCTTAGTTTTATATATAAATTATATGTATGTGTGTGCACGCGCGTGCGTGTGTATCTTTTTAAAGGCATTTGAGTATATTTAGAAGTTTAGGAAGGAAGTATAGTATTTGTAAATGAATATTAAAGAGTTTTTGGATTATAATACTTATGTTATAATGGATGGTTTTGTAAAATTGCTTAAAAAGGTATTTTACCTTGTTTAATAAGTGAAGATGTACTTAGAGCTTTAAATGAATGTTTCAAAGTTAATGGGAAGTATAAAATTTATTTTGGGTTTATAGTAATGATGTTTGGGCAACGATTGTTTTAACCCATTTAACTATACTTTTGAAAAGTAATTAGATCTTTAAAAGGGAGTTTTAAAGATAACGATTAAGTGAAGTGTTTTAGGTTTGTTGTAAACAATGTTTTAGTAACATTTTTTTCTAAACCTTTAAATAATATTTTAAAGTGATAAAATATTGTTAAATGATTTTGGAAAATACTTAGATCTTTAATAATTGAATTTAAAGAGAATAACATGCGTGAATTCATTTTAGGTTTGCTGTGACAATGTGTTAATAACATTCGTCTTTTACCCGTATTGTTTATACTTATGAATGTAAATAGATCTTTAAAAAGAATGTTTTAAAGGTAATCATAAGTGAAATGGTTTTGGATTTGTATTAACAATGCATGAGTTGCATTTGTCTTAAGCCCTTTGAAATTCATTTGTGAACATACTTATATGGTAAAGATAAATATATGAATACTTTTGAGAGTATCGAAAAGTTTAGAAATGAGTATGGCAGTTTTAATTAAATAACAAAGTTTAATTAATAAGTGAAATTTCGTTAATAAAGAGTTTATTGAGTAGAAATGAGTTTTATTAATAAAAGAGATTTTAAATTAATGAAGAAAGATTAAATAAAAAGGGGATTAGAAGTCTTTTATAGACTTATTCATGCTGGTGTGTTTCGATCATGCTTTGTGTGTTATTTGCTTATAGAAAGTACACGTGTTATCCCACCTTTTGGTAGGCCAGGATATCATGGATTTGGCTAAAGTGGATGGATTGGAAATCAGTTACAGTTGAAACTATGGACGATAGTTGAATGGATTCGGATGGACAACGCTCAAAAAATGGCTAAGTACCCAATCAAGGTGTAATCAGTATGAACTGACAAGGAAGGCTTGATGAGGCCACATTTCGAATTTCAAGTCAATCGGAGTTCATATGCCTGAGTTATGGACAAGTGAAATATTGATATGGATTGATCTAGAACGATACATAAAACAACGTAAATCGACGAAGATCGATCAATATCTCAAAATCCATAGGACCAATTCACTTGAAACTTTCAGAGCATCAATAAAATGAAGAGTGGGGCCTACAAAAATGATCATAGTCACAAAGTGGAGATTTGAAGATGGCCGATCATTGTTGGTCGATTGTTTTTTCCGATTCATCAAAACGATCGGTGTAGTTCGGTGCACAATCCAAGTTCGACAATAATCGATCCACGCCTCCCAATTTACAACTCAAAATGATTGCATATTTCAGGAGCAATGTCAAGAGGCAGGTGGGACCCCCAGAAACGATCGCACTTGAATTAGATGCAAAAAAACAATCGATGAACATTTGGCCGATCATTATTGATCGTCAAGTTAAGGCCACCGATTATTATGGTGGGCCCCTATGGACCTAGAGAACCTTCTGCCGAAATCTTAGCGAAATATCCCATCATCTCTCCCCATAAATACATGCATCTTGGTTCATTTTCAGGACCTTTGACGCTACAGATTAGAGGAAACTTCATTGTAATCAAGTGCTACCTTTATTTCTCCATGGTAATCAGATTCATAAGTGAATAATAAAGGCAAAACCTTCAAAGTGGACGTAGGCATACAACGTCGAACGACTATAATTCTCTGTGTTTCTAATTATTACTTTTTATTTGTTTTTAGATTAATTCATTCCTCGGTTTAATTTAATCTTCTTCACTTGCTTCTCTACTGAATCTATTCTTGGGTGTTTGTGACCAATTTTGGTGCAAACATTTTGGTGCTTTCACTGAGAAAGCTAGCCCCCACGAATTTGGAGTTCAGATTTGGAATCAACTAGAGAACTTGGAATTAGAGTAATGGTGAAACCATCAACAAGGAGACAAAGAGAAGATAGGAGCTATCATGAAGGGAGTCGGGAGGATTCCTCAGGAGCAAATCAAACCTCAATCTCCATTACCAGAGACGAGATGGAAACGATGATGGATGTTATGCAGGAAAGGATGCTAAAGAGACATGAGGAGATGATGCAGAACCTACTCTGATAGATTGGACAAGTTGGAGCATAAAACCAAGGAAATGGCGTAGTACGATACGCTGGAAATATGGATCACGGAGTTGGAGTAGCAGGAGCTGAGGAAATCCATAATCATGACCAAGGAAACGAAGTTAATAGGATGCAGGATTGAGTGGAACAGTCGGGAGTGGCCCCTGACCAAGCAAGAACAATCGGTGCCGATTGATCCATACTTAGGGGCATGCTCCCGGGTCATGCTAGATCGATCCCAGGTAGGGTAACTAGAGGTGCTTTGCAGTTTAGCATTGATCAAAATGTGGATGCTCATCCAGAAGAGTAGATTTCAGGATTCCCCAGTGGACTCGAGGGGCAGGTTGGAGACAATGATCGAAGACTATCACTAGATGATAGTGATAGGTTGGCAGAAATGATCAGATGGGTTATGAGAGGAGGATTGATAAATAGGGATCTGGAAGATGTAAATAGGAGCCCCTTCGATCCTAATATCAGGCAAGCTAGGAATCCACCAATGTTCAAACTACCAACGCTTGAGACATATGATGGAAAAACAGATCCTGCTATTCATCTGACGAGATATATGAGACACAAGGAAGTTAACCGGCTAATTTCCTATCGGATTAGAAAATAGCCGATCAAATTTAAAATAAAAATTAACCACAAGCGCAGGTGTACAATTCTAGTACGTGGCGTGTACGGGTCGATCCGCAGGGATTTGTTTAGATTTTAAAATTCTATTCAATCAAATTAACCAAGAGTTTGAAATTGTTTTAAGCTAAAAATGTAGAAAAATTAGCAAAAGAAAATGGATAAAATATGAGAGTTTGAAGGCAATTTAGAGGCAATCCCTTCTCATGATCACATAAATCAACATATATGAAATTATGATCTCTCATTTTTGGACATTAGTGAATTTAATTGATGTGTTTATCATAAGTATGGAATATTTATGCTATTAATTAGCCTAATATAAACCATCAAATTATAACACACTCATTAAACCACTTCTTAACTCTCATGAAAATGACAATGAACTTGAAAATAAAATATATTCTAAGCATGATCTATTAACTATTGATTATAAATATAGACCATCAAATTTTGATTTTAAAATTCACTTCATTACCATAATCATATGTAGATGAAGAGGTAATTTGTGTTTTCGTTTGTTTAAGCATAGCCTATTTGGTGTCAACAACATAGGGTATCAAATTCAAAGCTAAAACAACAAAGTTTAACCCATTCAAAAAATTCCATTAAGCACAAAAAGAGATCAAAATTTATCAAAATGTTGAATCTACATTATTAAGAGAGCTTCATTACCCATAAATTGAAGGGGTTTAGCCTCTCATATTTTTTATCATTTCAACAAATGTAGCATTCAACATGAAATAAAAGCAAGAAGAAAATGAGAGCAAAGTAGCAAGAGAGCTAATTAGAATAAAATAAAAACTAATGTACTTGCATAAATAAAAAGATCTACACTACTAACATGAAAGGAAAAAGCATGTAAATAAAAAAAAGCATGTAAATAAAAAAAAGCAAGAACTAAAATTTCATTAAGAAGAAAATTACATAAGAAGAAGAAAATGCCTAAGTAGCCATGAAATAAAAAGAGAGCTTATATTTTATTTTTGAGCCTCAAACTAGACTAACTAAAATGGAGGCTCAAAGAAGGCTAAGAGCTTAATTACATGAATATATGGGGTATTTATACAAGCCTAAAACCCTAATGTATATTTTTAGGGACTCCCCAAAATACCCTTGAGGAAGTGTGGCCGCCAAGTTATCATTAACATGAGATAATCCTCCATTTAAATGTGCATGAAACTTTTAGCTCCACTAACTTGTGCATTAGTTTCTAATTGTAGATTAAGATAAGTGGGTAGGTGGGGTCCTCCATGTTGTCATGAAATGAATTATTTCCATCTTCATTTGCTTGTCTTCTCTTGTGCATGCATATTTTCTATGAAGCCTCTTGTAATTTCCATTCAATTTTCCTACAAATAAATATTCTCAAATTAATATATGCACAAAAATGGCCATTTTGCCCCTATATGAAGATGAATAAATGATGATTTGAAAATAATTGAAATATTGGTTTAAACTTGTTAAAATACTCTATATGCTCATTTATTTAATTGAATTAGATTAAATATGGAAGTAAGAATATGCACATTTACATGCACATCAAATACCCTCACGCTTATCTTTTTATTCATCCTCGAATAAAGAAAAACTAAGATAAATCTGTTTTCGTAGGGAGCACGATTGCATTGAGCGTATGTAATAAGCCGTTAAACCTTTAGGTGTCCCTAGTAGGACGAGTGTTGTCTCGTGAGGGTTTTTAGCGGATACTACCCACAAAATCCAAATGCAATATGAGAAGTTCCTAAATCCAAGATTTATTTACAATGGTATGAATGCAAGTTTTTGAAAATATTTACAAATGAAGAATTTACTTTTAAATTAACACGAATAAGTTAAATATAAGTTTTGATCAACATTATGAAATTTTAGTCATTTTACTTGTCAAAATTTCCAATAAAAACTAAGTTATCATAACAAATAGACTATAGTTTGGCTAGTTGTTTCGGTTGATAACATAGTGCAACTATGAAATGGATCCTTAGTTGATTATCAAAGTTTTTTAAAGTGGTATTTTTATTTCTTTTGAATAACAAATCGAATCAAACAAGTCAAAATAGTGCTTGGAATTCAATTGCTTACTCTCTCTTTATTTGAAAATTTTATTGATATTAACAATATTTACATATGCCTAACTCAGAAAACTAAGGCCAGATATATTACCCATGCACCGCCATGCGGGCTTACGTGAGGGGAATACAGAGCGTGGCGAGTGAACACACGAGTGTGAACACCTATCGACTATATGCATTATTAATAAAAGAATTTTTATATACATACACCTAAATCAGATAAACTGAGGCCAGATATACCGATTGTGCACCGCCTTTCGAGCTTACATGAGAAGGGTACAGAGCATGGCAAGTGTACACACTTGCGTGTGAACACATGACACTAGGTGTTAATAAAAATGTATACAAATATTATTTTTTTGAATGAAAAAGTTTTACAATATCATCTCAGCACCATTTAACTTAGAAGATCAAAAATGTTATATCTTTTAAATCTACCACTTTTTTAAACAAAGAATTTCAGTTAGGATATAGTTCATAATTATCACCCACGAGTCTACCAATATACTAGTTAAACCAACGTTACTTGTAATCTAACTTCATTTATATTTTTTGGTAAGACAAATAATTTTTCAAAAGTTTCAATTTAATAACCAAAACCATATATTTGTCCTATAGTGTTTTTTCAAAAAAAAATTCCAAATGCTAAAAAAAAGAAAATTTGTTTTTGGGATTTTTTTAATTTTTTTTTGAGTTTTCGAAGGAAAATGCAAAAAAAATAAACCATGAAGAAAAAAAAGATAAGGCTCCCCCCATACTTGATTGACTGTGTCCCCACTGTCCACCTAAGTGAAAGGAGAAAAATAAATAAAAAATAAAAATATGACCTATATTTACACGAAAATGAAAAGATTATTATTTACTAGACATCCGAAAATATATCGTCAAAAAGTAAATGAAACGGTCTTCAAAAGACCAATTCATTTGTCTCGTCAAGTATGAGAGACACGGCTTAAGCACAGAAAACCAAACCATAAAAGATTTCAAGGTTGAATGTTGATTTGGAAAAATGAATGTTGTTTTATTAGAAAACCCATGAGTTGTTTTATTTTTGATGATTTTTGGTGTTGATAAAACAATTGGTTGAAGTTCAAGTTTATTTTCACCAAATTGAAATTCAAACTTATCATTGAAAATTTCTTTAGAATTATTGATTTCAAAATCAAAATGGTGATTTAAATCTTCCCTTTCGGAATTCAACAACTCATCTTCGAAAAGTCCAAAGAAAACATGTTCACTAAATCCGTCTTCCTTTGTTGAATTATTCACAACTTCATTGCATATGGCAAGTTCAAAATCCAAAGCTGTTGTACTCAATTTTTCAAAATCAAAAAAAGAAAGATCGAATTTTAAATTTGGTTCCACACTCTCAAAAGAATTGAAATCCAACTCAATACCGTATTTTCAACAACTTCATTAAGATTGTCGTTTCAATTTCAAAAGTTGTTATTTGAAAATCGTCAATTTTTGTAAAAGGTGGATTATTACTTGACTCGTCACTCGTTGGGATTTGATTTTATTTCTCATGTTGTTTCATATATGTTTCAAATAAAAAATCCGAGTGATCATTGTAAATTTCATCCATTTGCTCAACAAAATCCAGTTTGTAATTATTAACTTGAGAATTTTCAATTTGAACTTGTTGAGAACAAAATTTTTTACCATCATTGAAACAACTCCCATTGCCAAAATCATTTAAACAGTTGTTTCCATTTTTGTTTTGATTTTAAAATTCATTTTGGAGTTCGAAATTGATTTGGCATGGGTTATACTCGAAATCGTTTGAATTTTGAAGTGAATTAAAATTTTGATTGTTTTGAAATCCTTAAGTTGAGTTATTGCACAAATATGAACTACACAAATCATTTATCCTTTGATTTTGTTGTGTAGAGAGTTCAAAGACGAAATCATTTCAATGCTATTTTCAAGATTTGAGGGTTGGTCATCATTTTGAAAACTTTGTTGTTCAAAATTCGAATTGTTTGTAAAAAATTGTCATTAAAATATTCATACGAGTTCGATGTGAAACTATATGGATTGTATTGATTTTCACAACTATTATAAAATTCTATCAAGTAGGGAAGCTCAGACTTTTCCAAGAATGTTTTTTTTATAAAGGAAAAATATTTACCAAAAGGAATTTATTTTTCAAAAGGGAAATTTGTTTGATTTTTTTTTTTTGGATTTTTAATTTTTTTTCTTTTTGAAAAGGTTATACATTTTTTTTGGATTTTTGTTTTTCTAAAATAAAACTAACTCAATTTTTTTTTGGATATATGATTTTGATTGGAAAATTTCAAAAGAAAGGATTTTAAAACTAAGTTAAGAAAAATTTACAATATTTTTAGTTTTGGATTTTGAAATTTTTTTTTTAAAATATGCATTAACTAATGCAACTAAACGAATGCAAGGGCTTAATTACAAATTATCTATCCTAAGTAGCTCCTATCCCAAAATTTTATAATCACACTTTGTCTTAATCCAACAAGATAGTTCTTAGCCAAGTAACATATAGGATTTATCGGTGCACCACGAATCACCGTAGCAATGCAACCGAAGGTTTAAGTACCTTTAGAGAAACAATCAGTATAATTTTATGAATCATCGTAATACTATAACTGATTATTGCTCTACCATAGCCTAGACGCCAAGAAATTAAATTGTCGAAAGAGGACAACTTGTCAATAATACAATTAAGACCTAGGTGAGATCGTGACACCCTTAAGATGTCTAACCGTTATTATTAACAGATTCTAAGATGAAATGCAAAACGGAAATTAAACGTGTATTAACAATGCAACTACGAATGAAATTTGTTTTTGTTTTTGTTTGAATTTTTTTTTGAAATGCAAGCAACCAACAATGCAAAGCAAATAAAACAAGAGATGAGGGCATGATACTAGAGCGTGCAGAATTATTAGCAATTTATTTTAAGCAGGCAAGCGGAGCAATTTTATAGCAGCAAATCCTTATATCTGCTTTGACAACCTGAAAAAAAATTAAAAATAAAATATATATAGTTTTTTAAATATATTTTAATATGAAAGAAATTACTAAAACAAAGGAAAATCAAAACAAATGAAATCAAAATAAATAAAACAAAACCAAAGATATTTTTTATAAAACAAAATCAAAAGGAATAAAATAAAGGAAAATGAAGCAAAGGAAATCAAAAGATTTAGAAACTTATTTGTTTGTTTTTTGTATATTATTTTTTTATATAACAAAGAAACTAAAAAAACAAATGATAATTAAACATTTGAAAACAGCTAGCTTCAAATTCTCTTTTTTTAGTTTGTAAGACAATGGCAAAGGCAAACAAAAAAAATTAAATTCTTTCACAGCCCAATAAGAGAAAACCGCACATGCCCAATTCCAAAGTAACTTCAACGTTACCTATTTTATTTTTTATTTTTTTTCTTAAACAAAGCCGAACAGAATAGAATCGAAAGATAAAAAAAATTCTGCATATACTTAGAAATTAAATTCAAAACAAAAACAAAATCTCATCCAAAAGCCAAATTGGATTTGCGTGTTCAATTGGAATATCGCGGGAGATGATGAGGTGTTTTCGCGGTTCGAGGAGGTGAGTTTCAGCTTGCTGATTGAAGAGGTGAGGTTGTCGCAAGATTAAGGCAGAAGTGTGGGAAATTTTGATTGAGGTGATTTCGTGGTGGTGGTCGATTTGGATTGGATGGTCGCAGTTTGATTGCGATAACAGTGAGTTCGCTGATGCGATTTGAAGAGGGGCGAAGTCGCGATTGCTGGTGGTTTGCGTGTTCACGAAGGAAGGGTGTAATAGTTTCTTGAGAAGAGAGTGGGTCATGATGCAGTAGGGTAATGAAGTCTGGTTGTGCTGTGGTTTGATTTGAGGAGTTCTAGTTGTTTTTGGCTTTGAAGGTGGGTTCGAGATAGTAGGTGGAATCACTTTGTATTGGAAGTGGTAGATGGTTGAACTATCTGGTGATATCTGTTGATATGGCACAATTGTGAGGAGTAGCAGTTTTATGGTGATGTGAACTTTTGTTCAGGAAGGTTATAGGGGAGTGGCAAGCAGGTGAGAATGGTTAGAGAGTGTTTTGTGATGGCAATGTTGTATGTTAATGACAATGATTGATGTTAATGTTGGTATGTAATTCAAGTGAGATAGCAGTTTTGGTTAGCATTGGTGGTTAATGAGAATGGTTGTTGTTAAAGTTGGTATGTAATGCAAGTGAGATAGCAGTTTTGGTTAGCAGTGGTGGTTATGGATATGTACAGGATCGAGGACGGTCCCTAGGCATGCTCTGAGATGATAATGAACCGTCACTACAAGAAAATCTGCTTTTAACGGCAATGGAGAACAGCGTTGATTGCTGTTGTGCAACCTTTTATAGGTAGAAAATCTGAAGACAACATAGGAAAACGGTGAGATTTTTTCCAGCAAATTGCGAAATGTCGTTCCCTCTGAAAATTTCATTGCTGCGTATAATTAATTTCCCTCTTCTGCCTAAAATAAGCAACCCTAAATCACCTATGCCTCCAAATCTTGATCGCTTCCTCTCTGCAATAAATTTTAAATGACTCCTCTCCAAATCTTAATTTCCTCTGCTCAACAAATTCTTTAAAACTATTCCTCTCTATCACGACCGTTGCTCACAAAGCCATGGCTGCTTGGCTATGCTTGTATCGGAGAGAAATCATTCATTAAGTCGGCCAATCGCATCGCTTGGAGCTTAGTCGCGTCGCACTCGCCACCTTTTATCCTTCATCGCTGGCATCGGTAAACAGAGAACTGCAAATTCGAGCTCGAAATTAAATTAGTTCAAATTTGATTGAATTTTGAATTCAAACTTTGATTTCCTTTATTTAATTGTTAAATCTAATATTTTATTGCAGTTGCTATTGAACCGAATAGTTGATATTTGAGAAAAACTGAAATCGCTATGTTGGTGTGTGTTTCATTTAACTTTCTACTGCTAAAGTGTTTTATTCATGTTGTCTTGTAATGAGTATTATTACATAGACATTTGAAGAATTAAAATGCTTCATTTGATTACTAAATAAATCTTTCAAATCGGATGTTTGTGTTACATTGGCACCTGATCAAAGTCTAGATTTTAATTTTGGTGAATTAGCAAAGGCATGCTGCAAACATATATTTGATGTATAACTTCTTGATGTATAACTTCTACCTGAGAGTGGAGTCTTAAATTATGTAAGAATTGAGCAATATTTTTCAAGATGCAAATGAAAAGCCTCCCTGATTAAAATTATTAGGAATTTGAGAGCCATAAATCGCATCCTGTCTATTCTCTCCATTTATGCGAGGTTCACAAGAGACTTTTTTTTAAAACGTATTGTATACCATCACATCCATTTGAGGAAATGCATCACTAATAGACCACATTATCTATCCTAATACCCAACGGAGAAAATGATTTCTGCACAATATCATTTATTAAAATAAAAAATGCAATTGTCAGTTATCTAATTCAGTTATCAAAATGATTTCTACATAATATGTGATTCATTTTTTTGATATATTTGTCACTTGTAAAGTAATCATTTTGCATAATGCTTACTAAAAGTTCAACCAATTGTTAAAAATATAAAATTTCTAAGTATGCATCAATTCTGATAATATTTTGCTCTAAAATCTGAAGTTAATATTAATGATTAAAATGTTGAATTTTGATTTCTTTAGGTGGTCACTTGGGGCTATCATGTATGAAATGCTTATTGGTTTTCCTCTATTCCATTCTAATGATGCTCTCACAACATGTAGAAAAGAAAACTGAAAACTGAAACTAAATCATACCCTGGAATATTTTTAAAATTATTTTACCTTCAAGTTTAAAATCACCTCTGATATTCAGTTCGAACAAGATATTGTGGAATAGAGTACATGTTGTTGAGCCCTTTATATAATTTTTTTTAAACATGGTCAAGAAATGCATATGGCCACATGCCAATACTAGCGACTGTAAGGATAGATTTTTGTATGATTCTTAAAGAGAAATGGCCTAACCTGGAGTATGTGAAGAGAAAAAAATAAGTAGTCATCACTGTACAACGTAGCTTTGTTAATTAAGGTGAAATCATAATTTTGATTTGATATCATATACTTCAAAATTAATTATTGAATATTTCAAAGAATATGCAGGTCAGGGTATGTAGGGAAAATTCAACTGGCCATGCTTATGCAATGAAGAAGCTAAACAAGTATGAAATAGTTCGTCATGGACAGGTTTTTATATATAACAATACTTCTATTGTATCCTTTGTTTTGCTTATCAACCTCTATAATTTGGTTGAAAGCTTCGTAACAAAATTTTGATCTATGATGACGTTACCTATAGTTAAACCCATTACTCATGAAAATTCTTGAATGTATTGGCAGACACTTTGTGTTATATCTTTATAATTTTTGCACATTAAATAAATTAAGGGTGTCAGATAAATGAAGGAAAAAGTTAGTAAAGTGGTTCAGCTATGCTAGAAATTACACTTATAAAATTTCAACATTGAGATTTTAATCCTCTCTAATACACATGCAACATGGAACTCCAATATTGATTGACATCTCTATCAAAGGTTTAGTATTGTTATGTAATATTCGGTTTATAAAGCCAAAGCTAAATACATTATTACAGGGTTGGTGTTATGTAATCTCAATCTTGCCCTAAAGAGAAAAGAAGCATACTATCATTATGTTGTCTACTATGAATATACATCCATTTTCAACTTGCAGCTTACGTTACTTACATAATTCTATAATGTCATGAATGGATAAGTAACCATAAAGCTTCAATCAATTCATAAATGGAATAAGTGACCTTAGAAGAAGGTGAGCTGGACAAAGGCCTCACAGTAATGTTTCTCATATCATAATTGGTAGATTTTTCTCATACATCAATGCAATGTAGATATTTTTATGAAGGTTTCCTTCCAATCTGGCAAATGCTGCTTTGTTGTAATATATTAATAAAGTGAACTTACAATGTCTATTATTTTCGCTTGCTTCTTTCTTATTAAAATAACCAGACATTGCCGATAATGATTATTTGATAGCTGTAGGTACTCAACCTATTTTTGAAAGTCAATTTACGTGATGTCGTCCGTGACACCTCGACCAAAAATAGGTGTTTTGCCCTCGGTTTAGAGGATACTACAGACCAGCCCTGAATTATTTACCACCAAAGCTTGACCTGACATCTTACTGTGAATTGATAGGTAAAAAAAGTAACAGACTTGCTATTTTAATTACGAATTGCACAGTTGGTGCGTAGTTATGGTACGGTTGGAACAGATGTTCAATTATCATCTATTTTGAAATCAAACTATATTCCTGTGCAATTTATGATGGATTTATGAATGTTGATATTATACGCTTCTGCCTTGCACGATATATATTTATATATCATTATATCTAAGATTAATAAAAATTAACTAAGATTTATAAAAATTTACTAAGATCTATAAAAATTAAATAATTTTATAAAGTTAACTAAGATTTATAAAAATTAAATAAGTTTATAAAAATTAACTAAGTATTATAAAAATTAACTAAGTATTATAAAAATTTAACTAAGTTAACTAAGTTTATAAAAACTAACAAGTTTGTAATAATAACAATAATTAACTAAGTTTATAAAAATTAATTAAGATTTATAAAAATTAAACAAGTTTATAAAAATTAACTAAGTTTTAGAAAATTAAATAAGTTTATAAAAATTAACTAAGTATTATGAAAATTTAACTAAGTTAACTCAATTTATAAAAACTAACAAGTTTATAATAATAATAATAAGTTAAATAAGTTTATAAAAACTAACAAGTTTATAATAATAATAATAATAATAATTAACTAAGTTTATAAAAATTAACTAAGATTTATAAAAATTAAATAAGTTTATAAAAATTAACTAAGATTTATAAATATTAAATAAGTTTATAAAAATTAACTTATTTTATAAAAATTTAACTAAGTTAACTACGTTTATAAAAACAAATTTATAATAATAATAATAATTAACTAAGTTCATAATAATAATAATAAATAATAAAATATTAACCAAGTTAACTAAGTTTTATAAAAATTAACTAAGTTTCATTTGGTTTTCCTATTCAGGAGATTCTATTGTAAAAATCCTTTGTAGAAAATAATAATTTGGTAGCATAGCTAGTTTTTTATCTGGCTTACCTCTTAAAAAATTGAAGCAAGCAGCGTAATTATATTATTTCAAAGTAACTTTTCATGCTTTACTGTACAGTAAGCAGAGTAGATGATAAGTTTTGAGTTATATAGCAGCTCATACGTTTTTGTACTGAAAAACAACAGCAATAAAAAGCACTGAATGTGGCATTTGTAAATACAGGCAACAGAAAACTTGTATGGATAAAAGCAAACATAGTTTTATACAGCAAAAGCAAAAGAAGTTTAGAGGTCAAAGAAGTACAATGCCAGAATGAAAGACAATGTGTATACAAGTCATGACCTAAATTTACAAATAAGGTATGATTATTGTCATTACCATACATGTTAGTTTGTCGCATCCTTTGTTGCCATGAAAGTCATACCTATTGAAATGATAATTATGATCATCAAATATGTTTCTAAAATAGTGTATTTTTTATATTGTTTTCCATTTTTGTTAAAAGATGTGTCATTTAACATTATCATTAGATGTATTTATCATAATGATTGTTCAAGGAACCCCAAAAATGGTTTAGGTGGGGAATCAATTTGAAGAATAAACAGTGGGAGGATCTAGATTACACACTTCTCTCTGTTAGGTACTACAAGTCATTTTAGCCGATTGCCTACTGTTACACACTTCTCACCTTCATAATTGTGCAGTATTAAAGCTGCTTACAGTCATAGCATGTCTTTTAAGTTAAATTTATTGGCTAATACCAGAACTGGTCAAAGTTTTGCAAGTTCCTGGTGTATGTTTTGTATAAGTCTATCAAATATTAGTTCTGAACGGAATCATAGCTATTTAGCATAGACATGTTCATAAACTCAAGGAATTACGTATGATAACGTCCCTATGCTTGTGGCTCTGTGGCTTTGGACTTTTCCATTTGAATATGTTCGTTCCATCGACAAATCCAATCAGAGCGAAACCAAATATCTGTTTTGTTCACCTATTTATTTCCTCTATCCAGTTTTCATTCTTTAAAACCTTTAATTGGGTTAATATTTACATAAGAGGTTGAGATCAACTAGAGGTTTGTGGAATTTTCTACCAAGAGTTTGATGGAAGGTTGATTAAAAGTCAAGCAAAAAGTAAAGATTATTGGGTATTCCACTCAAGCACAATAAAGAATACCATGGCATTTAGACGTGGCCAAATCTAATGATTCTCGATGGGTAATTGCAGTTTCAAGAACAAAGAAAACTTCATTATTACGTATTTTTATTAGGATTGGGTGAATAAGGTAATAAGATTGGCTGAGGATTACAACTTTGGTAAGGTGTATTTCTATACAATAATCAAATCTATGGTTTCTTTACCTATTATAAGTTATTTTCATTTCCTCTTTTGTGGGCTGATTTTATGAAGATGTCATTTGAGGACAATTCGTTTAATGCAATCTATGCAATAGAAGTAACATGCCATGTCCCTGATGCGGTAAGCATGTTATTCAAATAGTGAATACACTATGTAATTTTACAGCTTGGGCCATTCATTCTTTATTAGAAAAGTGAAGTAAAACATAATGCTTTATGAGCTGTAGTAAAAATGAAAACATAATGCTATTGCTTGAACTTCAAATAAATCTATTTCAACATTTAAAAGAGCGTAAGCACTAAATCTGTGCTAGTGAAAATCAAACATATCTTTATAAAGTTCGAAATGTGCTCTATAGTTGAACTAATTTTTTTTCGAAATCCGACAGTAAATTTCATCCCCATTTTAGTACATTATTTTCTGGAAATTGGAGTGTCCTAATATTTATCTATTTTTTAATGGAAAGAACACAATGATTTATTATTGGGACCATTGTAGGGGCATACAAACCTAAAAATCATTGATGTTAAGCATGGTAGCAGACTTTTATTAGGAAATAGAAATTGGCTTAGAAATGGGTCCTTTTTAGTGGTATTTAATTTTCGACTGAGCATTACCACCATCACTGATCCCTTAATCAACCGACTATGATTCAAGCAGTTGGGTGTTATATTAAACTTCAACTTGAAATAGTGTGGAAAAAGTGAATTCAACAAGTTTTTCTCTATCAGTTAGCTGTGTTTGATTTTAAGATGGCTAAAGCTAGACATTATGTTGGTATTTTATTGATATGAAAAGGACAAAAATAATAAGTGGTTTTATAAGAACATCCTTGTAGTGAACATTGTTTAAGATATTATGTTGGATGACATATTATGATTGGCAGTATTGTTAGTGAATTATTTTTGTTCTCAATTAATGTTTCTTTTCCATATTACCTACTTAATGAAAAATTGCATGTTCAATTAATTGTGTTACTGCTAACATGAAACCTGTTTTATCTTATATATCTTCGTGATGACAAGCAATTCTTTGTAGATCATCCAGGTGTTGTTCCGATTACAACTGCACGGGTAGAAATCATTAGCACTAATACAGTTCCATAATCCCTTTTTGTTTCTTTCTCTCTCTTTATTTTGATAATAGCATTAAATTATCATTTGATATGGAAAAAGGGGGAAGAATTGGCAAAGCAAATTGGTGCCCCATCTTACATTGAGTGTAGATCAAAAACACAAGTATATGGTCTTTATCCCTCACGTGTCATTCTTTTCTTTCTTCGCTCATATATTTTACATTAGGTGTAAACGTCCATTTGTTATGTTGTAGAATGTTAAGGCGGTCTTTGATGCAACAATAAAAGTTGTGCTACAGCCTCCGAAGCAAAAGAAGAAGAAAAAGATCAAGGCACAGAAAAGCTGATCCATATTGTGAAGCAATGGTTGGACCATGATGAGTCGTGATTGTACTTGTTACAACCTCTCAGTTCAATAATTGGCTAGTTCAGGTTGTAACTGCATAATGGGTACTTTTTCTTTTTTTCTTTTCATTTGCTAGCATTCTTAATATGGGTGCTAAATTAAGCATATAGCGTACTTACACCAGCATGAAGTCATGCTGATCCAAAATCTAAATTGATATATTTAGTATAACATCATGTCGCAATAAAATTGAAAGCATATCAGGGACTGTTCAATTTTTTAATTAAATTAACTAAAGTTTATGAAAATTAATTTAGTTTTATAAAAACCATGTTCTCTATTTTGAAATCTTTGTTAAATTGTTATAAGAATTGACTATGTTTTAACAAAATTATCTAATTTTTATAAAAATTAACTAGGTTAACTAAGTTTTATAAAATTAATTAAGTTTATAAAAATTAACTAAATTGAAAAGAAGAAGAATAATAGTAGTAGTAATAAAATAATATTATAATAATAATAAATTAACTAAGTTTAAAATAAGTAATTAAGTTAATATGCAGCTTCATACGTCGATAAGATGCAGCTTGATTTTACTCCAAGTAAATTACCGAGTTCATTTATTATTTTTTACTCTACTTCACTTGTAAATGCTACTTGATTTTATGGCATGTTGTATACTTTGTATTAGTCAATCGCCTAATGAAATAGTGTGATGAATATTTAGTGTTTGCATTATGAATCCGATTTAACTTTGTGTACACTTTTTTTATGAATTGATTCTCAAGCATTACTTTTGCTTTACATGTAGATAGATGACTGTGATGGAAAAAAAGGTTGCAACGAGTTATGGATCGAAGTTATTTTTGCTGCTAGAACTACTTTTTGCTTTTAATGTATGTACTACTTGCTTTTATTTTGCTATTGTTACTTGTTCTATATTTTGTTTATGAACTATTGATGACGAACTATTTATGTTTGGTATAAGAATATTGTGTATTTTGATTATGAAATTTCATACGTTGGTTATCAAATATGTGTCCAAAATGTGGTATTGATACAATATGCTAATTTTGAAATGTGGTATTGATATAATATGCTAATTTTGAAATGTGGTATATATAAACATTGTGACTGATGTTTACTGAAATGGAATTTACAAAAAAGTAGAAAAAGCCTAATTGACTTAGCTTTGTGTACAATTTAACGGTGTTTTTAAAACGCTGTTAAAACATTCCACGACGTTTTGTAAACGCCGTTGAATGTTTTAACAGCGTTTTTAAAATGCCGTTAAATTGAATCTAAAAACATAACCAAATACAATTTAACGGCATTTTTAAAACGCTGTTAAAACATTCCACGGTGTTTTTTAAACGCTGTTGAATGTTTTAACAGCGTTTTAAAAATGTCGTTGAATTGTTTTAACAGTGTTTTTTAAAAATGCCGTTAAATTAGACCAAAGGCTGTTAAATGATTTCATGACACCATGAAAATGCTGTAAAAAAGGACATTTAATATAGTTTATTCCTTGTCATTGTATATCTCTGACATATAACTACATGTCGATATACAGCGTATGTAAAAACGCTATTAATAGCTTTTATAGCGTTTTTGAAACGTTGTTAAAGGTCCTGTTTGTTGTAGTGCGTAGTGCTCGGGTTTGTGAAATTTTGTTTTTTCTTGTTTACTTCGAGCTATTGTTTTTATGATATTTTGGTTTATTAGTTTTTCGGTTGTACGGACTCTTATTTCATATTTTTCCAAATGGACTTTGGAATGCTTAAATCTGGATTAATGTAATAAATAACACATGTCGCGGTTGTGGCCCCGACTGGAGAGATGGGGCAATAACCACTAGTCACGATTCCCTTCGTCGGAGAGCGATGGGATGGATTCGTACATGGGTTAAGTCCTCGACTAGGGATCAAGGCCGGAGAAGGATACCCCATGGATTAAGTCCTGAACTAGGGGTCGAGGCTGGAGAAGGATACCCCACGGATTAAGCCCTCGACTCGGGATCGAGGCCGGAGAAGGATACCCCATGGATTAAATCCTTGATTGGAGAGTCATGGCCGAAGAACAAAACCCAACAGGTCATTAGGTATGGATTATACTCGGCAAGTAGTAGGTCGCTTCGTCGGAGAGCGACGGGATTGGCCTACTCAGATCGTCGAGTATGTATTATGCTCGGCAAGGGTCCGGAGAGACCATAAACTCGGATAACGATTCAGAGAGATCGCAGATTGGCTTACTGACTTCTAGGATTACAAATGGCTACGAATTTGGATACGGACCCGGAGCGGTCCCAGATCTGGCTAATGACCCGGAGAGGTCATGGATTCAGATATCAACTTCGAATAGCAATGAATTTGGCTTTGGATGGATACAGATTAGGATAAAACGATTCGAAGAGATCGTAGATTTGTTTAATGAATTTGGAATGGATTCGGAATTGGATATCAACTCAGAATAGTCATGGATTTTGCTAATGATCCAGAGAGATCAAGGAATGGGATTAGCACTAGATTAGATTATGGATTGGATAATACGGCTATCAAAGGATTTTGGACTTCAGATTTTGGATGTATAGCAATTCAAAACACGCCTTCCTACTGCAAGGCATGTTTTAGGGGGCAAATGTTATCCCGCTTTTTGGTTAGGCCGGGATATCATGGATTTGGCTAAAGTGGATAGATTGGAAATCGGTTACAGTTGAAACTATAAGTGATAGTTGAATGGATTCGGATGGACAACGCTCAAAAAATGGCTAAGTACCCAATCAAGGTGTAATCAGTATGAAGTGACAAGGAAGGCCCGATGAGGCCACATTTCAAATTTCAAGTCAATCGGAGTTCGTATGCTCGAGTTATGGATAAGTGAAGAATTTATATGGATCGATCTAGAACGATCCATAAAACAACGTAAATCGACAAAGATCAATCCATATCTCAAAATCCACAAGACCAATTCACTTGAAACTTTCAGAGCATCAATAAAATGAAGAGTGGAGCCTACAAAAACAATCGCGGGTCACAAAATGGAGATTTGAAGATGGCCAATCATTATTTGCCGATCATTTTTGCCGATCCATCAAAATGATCGGTGTAGTTCAGTGCACAATCCAAGTTCGACAATGATCGATACATATCTCCCAATTTATAGCTCGGAATAATTCCATATTGTAGGAGCAATGTCAACAGGCATGTGGGACCCCCCAGAAACGATCGCACTTGAATTTGATGCAAGAAAAACGATCGGTGAACATTTGGTCGATCGTTATTGATTGTCAAGTTAAGGCCACCGATCATTACGGTGGGCCCTTATGGACCTAGAGAGCCTTCTGCCGAAATCTTAGCGAAATATTTCATCATCTGTCCCTATAAATATAGGCCACTTGGTTCATTTTCAGGATCTTTGACGCTGTGGATTAGAGGAAACTTCATTGTAATCAAGTGCTACCTTTATTTCTCCATTGGAATTAGATTCATAAGTGATTAATAAAGGAAAAACCTTCAAAGTGGATGTAGGCATACAACGCCGAACCACTATAATTCTATGTGTTTCTGATTATTGCCTTTTATTTGTTTTTAGCTTAATCCTTTCCTCGATTTAATTTAATCTTCTTCGCTTACTTCTCTACTAAATCTGTTCTTGGGTGTTTGTGACCAATTTTGGTGCAAACAATACGAGACTTAGTTTTCGTATGTGAACATTCTCATTGTTATTGAAATTGACCAATATATGACCGGAAATATCTAGAAGAAAAACGAGAAATATGTACAATTATCATCGACGATGCTATACTGTACGTATAAACTCGTTTTGCTCTTCTAGGACAAATAATAAGGAAATCCACCTGCTTAAACGATTAGGAGGTGATCTCCGCTCTTATGTATTATCTTTATTACCCTCAGAACTGGAGTTGAGTTTACCGTTAATCCATCGATTGGTTTTGGAGCGCCCGGTAAGCGGAGGAGTGTACTTATACGAGGTGACTTGAAATCATAACCAATCCAAAACCATATACGTGTTCTATGCTTTGGAAGAGGTTCGTGATTGGTTCGAGATGCCAGAATCTATGTGGAGATTTGAGATCTGTTTGAGATGATTGAATACATGTAGTTGTTCATTATCTATTTTAAGATAATCCATGTGTGATTCCGAGACCTGTTGAGGTATGGGAATCCATGTGTGGTTCTGAGATCTGTTCGAGTTAGAGCTCATGAGGAAGATTTGTTAGAGTGGTGACTCATGTGTTGGAATGTCGGACGTAGCCTCACCAGTGGATATGACTAAAACCAGAGATAGGATGCATAGCCAAAAGGTTAGCAACCCATGAGGGTGCATGCGAGTCCATCCTAAAGTTACTTACATATATGCATGTGGGCGTGATGCTCTCAGCTAGTTTGGTCAGATATATATTCCCTATGGTACAGTCACTAGGGATGTATGTTGCTTCGGAAGGATATACCTGATCCTTGTGAAGTAGATTAGAGTCGGCTTTGATCCGAGGAGAACTACGTGGAAATCCTACACAATTAACGAACGTGCCTTAGCAGTTGTGATTGTATACATATTATTGTTGTGATGTACACTCGCATGCATCACAACTATGTGATTATTTATATTTCGCCCCTTAGACATTATTATAATATCACTGGATTTTATAATAGAAATGATTCGGTTATAGGTATGTAAAAGCCCGTCTATGTTTATTGGTGGCATGGTCTTACGATATACCTTTATTTTTGAAGGGTTTATAAATATAGCAATCCATATGATTTGATTTTTCTCATGCTGGTTTAATAAACTGATCCATGTGTTATTTTCTTATAATGCTCGGGTCAGCTCGAGTATGTTTCTAGATTTAGCTGTGATTCATTGAAACTCTTAGAGAGGAACTAGATGATTTCCTACCGTATTTTACTTCCGCTGCATTACTTATTTTGTATCTATCAGCAATTGTGAGGATGGGCTGTTATAACTGTCCAAGCGGATGATAGGTTGGTTTACTTTGATTGTTGTATATATATCAAAAATTTATTTTGGAAAAAGACCCTTTGAGGTATTATATTTTATCATTCCGCATGTGAGATTCTGATGTTGTGTTCTTCTTTCTTGTTCTATTTTTTTTCTTTTACCCGACCATTATATCTTTCTAACACTTGGGTGTTTGGCGCGTGAATACCGGGGATGGATTAGTGTCGACATTTGAAAGTCGAAAAGGCGGACCGTTACAAGTTCTTCTACCCAATTTCCTTTGGCTTTATCCAGTCATTTCTTGAGAACAGTTTTAATAGTTTTATTGGCCGCTTCAATGGCTTCATTATCCTTCGGATGAATTATAGATGAAAAGATTTTGATTATTCCATTTTTATCGTAGAATTTAGTGAATTCTTCACTTTCAAACTGAGTTCCATTATCTAATATTATCTTATGTGGTATTCCAAACCGTGTAACTATGTTCTTAATTACAAACTTTAATATTTTTCCCGATGTTATATTCGATAATGGTTCTGCTTCTACCCATTTGGTGAAATAATCAATGGCTACTACTACGAATATAGCTCCACCTTTGGATATAAGTAATGGTCCAACTAAATCGATTCCCTATATATCAATGGGCCATGGACTTGAAACTGGGGTCAATTCACTTGGAGGCATATGTGGAATTATAGAAAATTTCTGGCACTTCTCACACCTCTTTACATGTTTTACTGCACCATTACTCATTTGAGGCTAATAAAAACATTGCCTCATGACCTTTTTCGCTAATTTCATCCCAATAAAATGATCTCCATAGAATCCCTCCTGTGTTTCCCTTGACAATATTAAGCCGTTTTTTGGACTAACACATCTTAAGTATGGAAGCGAATATCCTTTTTTATAGAGTATTTTGTTCGTCATGGTAAAAGTTGGGGCTTGACGTCTTATCTTTCAAGCATCTCTTTTGTCCCTTGGTAGTTTTCCTTCCACTAAGTAGCCAACAGTGAGTGTCATGTAGTTTCTTTCATATTGACAATTAATCTCTTCATGAATGAATCTTTCTTGGTTTTCTCTGTTGCCATTTCTCAATTCATTTTATTTCTAGCTTGCTTAAAGGCCTGAGATCTTGTCAATACCGGTGCCTCACTTCTTGCCTCGGGAGGTTTTCCCTCTATATTGGGGTTTTACCGGAAACCTACAAGTACAATTCGAGTTTCCAGTGCTCCTCATGAGCTGGCGAATTTTGCTAATGAATCGGCTTGAGAATTCTTCCCTCTAGAAACTTGGTGTATGGAAAAATCCTTAAATTGAGCTAACATCTTTAGTATCTTCTTGACATAAAGGATTAGTTTGGCATCTTTTGTTTGATATCTCTGACTTAACTGATTAATAATTAATCGAGAGTCGCTGAAAACCTCTATCCTTTGAATTTTTAACTATAGAGCTAGGATAATTCCTACTACTATTGATTCTTATTCGGCGACATTATTAGCAGTGTGAAATCCTAACTTCAAAGCATAATGCAGTCGGTGTCCATCGAGGGTAATGATTATGTATCATGCACCGGCCCCTGTTCATTTAATGTTCCATCAACAAATAATTGCCACCTAGGCTTTAAATCTTCTTCCTTCTCCGACTGTTCTTTGATGGATCTTGTGCATTCATTTACAAAGTTGGCTAGAGTTTGTCCTTTAATTGCCACTCGAGGTTGGAACTCAATATCATATTAGCTATGTTATATTCCCCGCTTTACTAACCTTTCTAACATCTTGGGTTTACTGAAGACTTGTTTCAGTGCAAAGTTGGTTAAAATCTTAATCGGATGCGCTTGGAAATAGGCTCTTAACTTTCAAGTGGTGAGTATTAAGAAGAATGCCAAATTTTCTATGACCAGATACCTAACCTTTGCATCCTTGAGCCTTTTTCTAACATAATATATTGGAAGCTAAGTTTTATTTTCTTTCCTTATTAGAACGGAGCATATTACATGCTCGGAAATTGCCATGTAGAGATAAAGATTTCCCCCTTCTACCGAGCTAGATAGAATTGGAGGCTTTTCAAGATGATCTTTTAGTTCTTTGAAGGAACTTTGGCAATGCTCCCCCTAATCAAAGTTTTTCTTCTTTTTGATCACCTCAAAGAATGATATGCATAGAGATGAACATGTTCAAGCCTGCTACTCTTCCATTTAAGCTCATCACATCTTGTTTTTAGTTCTGCCATATCCCTAATCGCCTTGATTTGGTCTGGATTGGTCTCAATTCATCTGGCACTAATAACATACCCTGGGAATTTCCTGTATTGTATTCCAAAAGAGCATTTTTGCAGATTCAATTTTATCTTATACTTTCTTAATACTTCAAACATTTCTTCAAGATCTTTCAAGTGATTAGCTTCTTCTTGAGATTTGACTAGCATATCATCTACGTACACTTCCATGTTTCGACCAATTTGCTCTTTAAACATTCTATTACCAGTCTTTGATATGTAGCCCATGCATTCTTCAGACTAAAAGGCATAACTTTGTAGCAGTATATTCCTTAGTCTATTATGAAACTTGTGTGTTCTTCATCTAGCCTGAACATGGGAATTTGATTATACCCTCGGTATTCATCCATAAAAGACAATAGTTTAAGTCCATTTGTTGCATCAACCAACTGATCTATTTGTAGTAAGGGATAACAATCCTTGGGGTATGCTTTATTCATATTAGCACATGTTTTTCATTTCCCATTAGGCTTTTTGACTAGTACGAGATTGGCTAACTATTTTGACTAGAAAACTTCTCTAATGAATCCGTTTTCAAGCAGCCTTTTGACTTCATCTTTCAGCACATTAGCTCGAACCTTATCAAGCTGCCTTTTATTTTATCGATAGGAGTGATATTTGGTCCTATGTTCAGGGCATGGCTCATGGTTGTTGGGTTTATTTTAATCATATCTGAGTGTGTCTAGGCAAAAACATCCCTGCTAGACTGAAGAAATAGGATAAGCTCCCTTTTGAGCTCGTCGTTTAACTCCTTCCAAATATTTACTATCTTTGTTGGATCAAGCGCATTCGGGCTTACTTCCCCTAGGTTTTCGGTAGGCTTTATTCTTTCCTACTCGCCTCTATAGTCTAATTCAATGACGATTTCTTCATCGTCTTCATCGTCTATTTCTTCATCTATTAGGTTATCCTCTTTACTTTTTCTTTTTCTTTTAGAAAAGTTAAATGTTTTCAGCACATTCTTAGCCTATTCAGTTGTCCTTATCTTCTTATTTGCCTTGGACGGTTGGCTTAGAGGACCATTATCCAAGTGCTTTTTTTTTCAATTTTTATTGATTCGTCTTTCTCCGAGTCATAATAGGAAAGATTTTCCCATTTTCATTGATCAAGGTAGCAAAATACAATTCTTGAGAGCTGATTTGATCTCCTCTTATCGTTCCCCATCCTTTCTAAGTTAGAAATTTTACCATCAAATACTTTGGCGATATGAAAGCATCCACCTTATCCAAGGCTAGTCTCCCAAAGAAAGCATTGTAGTAGGAAGGTTGGTCCATTATGGAAAATAAGGTTTCGAAAGTTCTTGAACAAGGTGGAAGCTCCATTTGCACTAGAAGCTTAATCTGCCCTACTGGAGTGGATCCTTTGTTATTAAACTCGAAGATAGGCTTGAAGCTTAGCTCTAATTTTTCTTCTGGAATTCCCATCTGATCGAAGGCATGCTTAAAGGTAACATTCACCGCACTTATAGTATTAACGAGAATTTTGGTCACTATCGAAAGCCCGATCTTGCAGTTATCATTAACGGGTCATTGTGTGGATGACGGACCCCTCTCAACTCCTGTAGGGTTATTGTTAAGTTGGACATCTAAAGCCGATATTTGCGATTTTTGAGTGGTGGCTCCTCTTGAATAGAAAATACTCCATCTCTTGCCTCTCTTATGTACCTACTTCTGGCTCCCTTGCCGCTCCTAACCAAATGTGGCCCTCTATGGATAACGTCTATTCGATTAATTGGTGGAATAAATCTTGCTGAGAATCTTTTTCCACAAAATTTGCAATATTATTTGGTGGTTTTTGGTTACTCTCTTCAAGGTGGGCAGGTTTCTGATTCTTTTTAACAAATTTTTTCAAGAGCCCAGATTGGATCATATTTTAAATAATCCTGGCTAAGACACGACATTCGTCGGTTTTTTGTCCATTCACCTTGTGGTAGGCGCAATATTCTCCTCCACTTCTTGGCTTGGGGTTATTCCTTTCCTTGGAAGAAATTGAGAAGTTGCCTCCATCCTTGGCTGTAGCAAAAATATGGGAGGTTGATTTGTTTAAAGATACGTTGTTAGATTTCAGGATCTCCTCCCATCTTCCTCTCTTACTCATATCCCATTTTGGCTTTTTTGTTGGGATGATCAAAGCCAGATCTTCCCATTTCCTTCTGCGTTTGAGACTTTTTCTTAGCATGATATATCTCATCCATACGGATAAATTTGTCAACTTGAAAATGAAAATTTGAAGATCACTACACCCGTGGATATAAAGTTCCTTCTAGAGTGCGGTTTGCTCAATCAATCTTGAATGCACTACCATCAACTTTTCTCTAACTGTCATATATTCTCCGCTTTCAGTGCCTTCGTGTTTAATCTTTTCAAGTATTCACCAAGCAGCTCTCCTAGTATCTGCTTAACATTGGCTAACACGATAGAATCAATAGTATGGTCTTTGCACACATAGAACAGTGCTAAGAATTCATAAGAGATTTGTTTCCAAGAATAATCTCTCTATAACGTCTATACCACTTTGGGGCTGCTCCTTGAAAAGTGGTCGAAAAGAGCCTATAGCATACAGCTCCAGTATCATTGCGAAGGTCTATTTAGCTCTCGAAGGCTAAAAGATGATCATCAGGATCGGTAGTCATGTTATAACTTAGTAATGGAATCTTGATGTACGATGGAATTTTGACAAACATTATTCTTTCTATGAAAGGGATTTCACGAAAATTATTGTTGACTCTGGGATCAAGGATTCTCTTTCCTTTGACATCAATCATGTCCATTGTTGTTTTATCAGCTATATCTCTTAAGTAAGTTTCATCGTCATGGTAATCACCACTATAGGGCTTGTATTCCTTGCACGAGATTGAACTTCCTGATTTCTCGTTAGACCTTTATTCTAGTTCTTCCTAGCGATCTGCTTTAACCTTGTTATCTGGTAGCGATTTTGGAGAGAATGCTGCAGCTCAACCTTTTGGATTCATTTTTTCTATGGGGTATTAATGATTTAGCCTTTATCCTTGCTTTTGAGCATGAAGTATCTAGATTTCTCCTTGGAGATTCGGCCTCTTCTCCTTCAGTGAGCCTTGTTGTTTTGGAAGACTTTTGCGAAAGGACCTTCTCTAGTAACTCTTTCATTACAATCATTTACTGCATTAAATCTTTGATTTTGGATTTACTATTCGTTGGCTTTGTTGGTTTTGAAGGTTGACAAAGCTCTGCATTTTCTAGATTAAAGTGTAGAGGGACATTATCTTCCAATGTTGTTTGCTATACTATTTCCTTATTTGGAACGTTAATTCTCTTAGCTCTTCCCATTTTTCTGAAACAAAACTTTAAGTAATTAATTTATAAACAAAGTTAATAAGATATCGAAGGTTCGAGCCCTCCTTCCAGTGCCAAAAATGTTAGATTGAAAATTGGCATAGCATCCACGGCGCCATGCTAAGCTAACATTTATTCTAACATACATGATGTTGTTTAATATGGTATTGTTTTGGAGGGTTTTGGTGGCGACATTAGACCAAAGATTGGCTCATCATTCAAGACTTAGTACAAGACAATATCAATCAAAATGGTCCCATGATGCACTTGGGTTATTGGATTTATTATAGAACTGGCCTAAAACCATAACACATGCCAAGGGAAAAATAAGCAAACTGCTTAAGCATGCAATAGTCCATTCATCTTTCGTTAATAGGAAAAAGAAGCAAGTTACATAAGCCATAATCCATTGTTCATATGTTTGATAGACAAGATAGTCAATATGCAAAATAACATTAAATTGAACAAGAGCTTAAATGGCCTTGTGCTATTTATAAGCCTAAAGTCAAGTCCAAGTTCAAAGTTAGTCATATGCAGGTTCAAAGTTCGATTATAATCAAATATGCATGAATCGAAGGAAATGGGCTATGCTAAATTATCCGTCCAAGACTTTGTTCATAAGTCCCAAAGTTGATAAATAAATTCTTGATTTTTCCCCAATTCAATTTAGGGTTTACAATCTTTAATTTGAGAAAGAGAGAAAGAATATGATTCACCCCTTCTTTATGACTATGGGGTGCCTATTTATAGGAGTGGAGATGGACGGCATAGCTACCACATGTCTTTTGGAATGACTGACATTCGACATCATCGGCCATCTTGATGTCGTTTGACACCATGATTTGTTCTGAAGATTTTCAATATCCCTTTGGATGTTGATGATTTGCAGCATCCTTTGTTGTATTGATGAGTTACGATATCAATTGAGGATAGGCATTCGATATCCATCAATATTTTTAACATGCACCTATCCTTCTGTAGCGCTGTGATATTAGTGCCATACTGTAGCTACTTGATATCCATATTACCTTGCCGACATGCGACGACTACTTTTCATTAATAGTTTACAACATCAGCCTTTTTCATTGATGAGGCATGACATTGGTGGCATATGGTATTCTTTCTCACATTGATGGCTTACGATATGCTGTCATCCGATATCATCAATGCCCCAATGATATGCGACATCTCATGTAACGACCCGCCAATTTATCAAATAAATTGAATTTATTTTTAATTAAAGATGATAATATAGATAATATCATTTCAAGTAATGATAAGTAATAGAAAATTTATTTTGAATAAATGTTTACAAGAATATTTTCTTCAAAATTTATTTCAATAATATAACATTGAATTTAAATCAATGATTTATTTAAATTTAAATTGAAATTTAACGGTTTAATAATTATTTTAAATTATCCAAATAATTATTTTAAATGATGATAATTCATTTTAAATAGCTATAAAGTGAAAATAAATCACTTATAATAATTTATAAAGATATATATTTGATTTGAAAATAGAAAGAAAAATCAATATCGCTTTATCGGTATAATAGCATTTTTTTGTAAATAATTTTTAATATAAAATTTTATGATTTTATAATTCAAATGTAATCATTTTAATTGGTTTAAAATGATAGGGAATTTATTTTTAAATTTTATCCATAAATATGTGTACATTAAAATATAAGTGAAAATGTGACCGATAATCGGTTCGCTGAATTTCAACGATTTGACGAACAAAAGTTATTCGAAGATGTTCGAAGTGTTAAAACCCTACATATACATACAAATATATGTTACATACATATGATAACATATATAAGAACATACATATATAAATATAATTATGTATAAGAGATATATTAAAATATATAATATATTTTAATGATTTCTTACTCTTTAAGCATAAAGAAGTCAACATATGTATGCATGAGAGGATGGAAGTGATGTGCACATGGGGAAGGGGCCTTGGCTGTGCACGGTGAAGGGAGGTAGTGTGTTTGAGAAGTCTAGAAATAGTGACAAAAGTGATGTGTATATGTCTTCTTTTATACTCTTCTTTTTCCTATGAATACCCTACCATCTTCTCTTCCTTTTCATTCCTTTTCTTCTTCATAATTTTCAAGCTTTTGTCTCCACTTTAATGGCTTCCATTCTAAAATAAAATAATGTTCAAATTTATTTCTAAATAAAATCACAATATATAGTTATATATAGTTAAACACCTCAAAACAAGCTCGAATCTCCATCTCTCCACCTCCTAAACCCAAGACACCACCATTCACCATACTAGGCCATGATCTCCACCTCTACCCCACCATAGACCTTGAGCACCAAGGCTTGGCCGAGCCATTTCAAGGATCTAAGCTCGATTTCATGGAGTTTCATTTCGAGATAGTGGACTATAGCCATTTCAAAACTAGTTCGAAAGGAAAATGAAGGTGAGAACTCCTATAACTATTATACTATATGTTGGATGATGATGTTGCCAATGTTTATTTAATTTGCTTTGATTATCAAATTTGGTTGTTTTCATATGAATATGGAATATATATGCAAGGCACAAATATACACGTCGTTAAACACAAAGGAAATCACTTTCCTTGAATTATTAAATTAGCACATATGTAATTGTTAAATCTCTTATAAATGGTTTATAATGTACTTAAAATGTTTTATAAACATTTAGAAGTGTTTTGGTGAAGTTTGGAAAGAAATAGAAAATTTGGTTAAAAATAAGCGCGTCACGTAAATGGGAGTTCGCGATTTCGCGCTATAAAAATCAAACAAGTGTAAAAGTTGGAATATACCTCGGAATTCTTTGAGATAAAAAATTTACGTGCTATTATATCCATATTTTTCCAACGAAGAAATAAAATAAAGATTCTGATAAGTAGATTTTGAAATATGAGTAAAACAAGTTTTGGAAAAATCCTGATTTTGCTGTTCGGAATCCAAAACTGGATTTCTTTGAAAATAATGTTTTAGAAATGTCTAAAAATGTGGAATAAATCTTATAAATCTGTTAAAATGGTTTAAAAGCAATTTGAGTAATAAAAGTGAATTTTTAGATAATAAAAAGTCGTTTTGATCAATATAGCTTAAAAGGCACTTTCCGCAACACTTTTCCGCAATACTTTTCTATAACTTTTGAAATATGGTTTTAAACTTATCGGTTCTTATACAAATCTTTTTTTAAATGTTTTCAAATGGATAATTAAGTGTTTTTCATAATAGTTTAGAGGATTTCTAGCTTATTGAAGAAAGATTAAATAAATGAATTAAAGAGAAAGCTATTATAAATAGTGGTTTAATCTTGGCTCTAAAAGCCGACGAGTAGACTGGATTTTTCTATTTTTCAGATCCGGATGTGAGGTTCTTAAACTAAGGAGATGTTTAGGAGCAACCAGTGCCTTGGCTCACCTGGCTCTTTCCTGGGCGAGGGATAGATAAGGTCGAAATGTCGAAAATGAGTCAAGTATAAAAATATTTAATTTTCCAAATTTAAATACAACTTGGATTTTATAGAGATGATCTTCTTGTGCTTGGTGTTAAAGCCTGAAGAGGGAACTCGTACTATTTATGGAATTTAAAAGGTGATTCACCATTATTCCGCCTTAAGTATTTGTTGAATACGAGGATCTATATTGAGTAGAATTAGATGATTTCTATAGATTCTGCTCACTTAATATTTACTGGTTTTGGATTAACATCCTAGATAATATGGTTTCAACTAAATCAAAAGATTATTTTTTAAATTAAGAAATCTTTGTTAAGATTTAAATGAAATGATTTTGGGAATATTTCCTTAAGTATAAAAGAAATGATTTCGAATTAGTCAAAGTTTAAAAAGGGTTTTAAGTAGTCAAAGATTTGATAAGAGAGGTTTGATAATTCCGTATATAATGGAAAGAATGTACTAGAAACATATATATATCTCCAAGGGAGATTTTTGATAAATAGAACATAATCAATTAAATAATGATTCCCTATTCACAAAACCCCTTTTTATCGATGATTGGATCGAAGGAACCAGGGTCGGATCTGGGGAAATTCCTATCCAAAAACCACTTCGAACCAATGTACGCGTTCGAAAAATGAAGACCTGATAGAGAGAATGAAGGATGAAGACCAAAGACCTTTGGGATGAAAGGACTGCTTGTTGATAATTCTGGTTAGCTCCCAAATACTAAAGTAGCAACGGTCCCTTCATTTCTAAAACTCTTTAGGTTGCAAGGACTTTTTGCTACCAATCCTAGGGATAATTCCCGATAGGATGTAGTATGAGAGTGCCTTCAGTTTCGTTCAGTCCTAGAACGAACTTATATGGATGGATGTCTGACATTGCATTCTTGAGATTTCATCGTTGACTTTTATTAACATACATCTGTTTAGTGGCGTAGAAGGCAACTTTTCTTAACTTAACTCCCTTCTCTGAGACGTATGAGCTCGGAGGCTGTATGTTTGTGGAAGTCAATAGTGACCATTGGACTAGCAGTGTGGCATTCAAAGAAAGATGATGTGCTATGTGAAAGGTAATCGTTACCTCAAGCCTCACATCCGGAAATGACCGAAACAGGGTAGATGCAACAAGGCTATGTGGTTCGCAACCATTAAAGTATGATCATCCCCTTCTAGATATATTTCTTCCCGCTATGACGTTCGGGATGTAAATTAATGTGGATGTATGCTATAAGGATCCTCGGATAGGTTGGTAATGACCGGAGTAATTACATATTCGGTACTATCTAGGAAAAGGTAGTCTGATCTTGTGTTGGTAGAGGACCATCTGTTGAGCCTCGGTACATTTCTCTAGAGATGTACTGCTGGAAGGTAGTCTCTTCACCTGGTCATTTGTATGGAAACCCATTCTCCGATAAGAGCCCATACGATTTTAGATGTAGAAAGCCTTGTATTACAAGGTGGTATGCTAGAATTTAATAATGTAATAATTTCGGCTAAGATTAATAAAATTTACTTGCAAATGTTTTCAAAGATATGTCATTAAAAATAATATCAAGTAATTTGACGTAGAATGTTTTGGTTATCATAAGGTAAAAGACCGTTCCGTGTTTATGTGCGACGTGGTCTTATGAGATATCGTTTTGTTTTCAAAACATGTATTTTGAGTTCTCACGCCAGTCCTATGACTGACCTAAAGTTTATTTCTGATGCCCTAGTTTTCCCGAGCAGCCTAGTAGTCAGGTTTAACTTAGAAGAAGCTGGATGGAGCCCGAAGCATGGAGTTACAAGATTTATTGAAGATCTATTGTCTATTTCCACCATACTCTTGTACTATAGTATTCCGCATTGTAAGGGCTAGAATTTATAACTGTCCATGTTTTTAACTTTGATAAATGTAATTTAATTTTCAGTGTAAATATTTTTTGTAGAAATAATGTATGTGAGATTCTGTTCTGTCTTATTTTTCTTTCTTACCCTTGAGGATCCGCTTCTCCGGCACTTGGATTTGCGGCACACGAATACCGAGGATGTTTTAGTGTCGATTTCTGGGAGTCGAAGAAACGGGTCGTCACAACGTGGTATCAAAGCTTAGGTTGAGAAAATACCTAATCCTGATAGGGGTAAAAGACTCATCAAAGATAGGGGTAGTAGTACCCTAGGATGAATAGTTCATTAGAGATAGGATTAGTAATGCCCTAGAATGAGTTTGAGTATATATATGAGCGCATATTTGTTAATAAAATGTACATATGAATTCGGTTTTATATGAAATCATTTTACCCAAAATTATATATATATATATCTGAAAAGAAAAGAATATTTTGGTAAAATTTCCAAAGAGTTTTCATACGAAGAATTTTAAAAGCCAACTTTAGAAATGAAACCCGAACCATTTTTCCGAGTATTAACCAAACCTCTCTACCTTTAAATACGCTAGCAATTACCTACTACTTGTGTCTAAACGAATAATTATTTGTCTAGTAGAAACCATATGGGAGAAGTTATGCGAAAGGGGAGTCCTCTAGGGAAAATTGGGGGCGAAAAGGATAACCTTATGGTTCTCTCTAGCGATAAAGAGGAATAGCCAATACATCCGCCTAGCAATGGTGGATCTCCGATTAGGGAAGACTATGCCCTGTATACTCGTAGGGATGAAGATGGGTACCCAGTCGCCGGAATGCTTATACCAACCCCAGCTCCAAAAATTATTATAATCTCCAGCGATGACGAACCCGGGCAAGCCTCAGAGGGAAATTGGGTAGCGGATCCCGCTAGTTCCATCTTGGAAACCATGGAGGAGGATGAGCCAATGGAAGGGGAATCAGAACATATAGAAGAGGAGGTAGAACCAATAGAGGAGGAATCTAAGCCAATGGAAGACTCGAACGCTATCATATCGAGCGAGTGCAGCAAAGTGATATGGAATATGGGCGAGGAGAATGTTATATGGCAGGAGGCATCGTCCAATTCATACATAAACTAGGATGCAATAGGAAGCAACAATGAGGAGATGGAAGAAGAAGTAGAGGAAGGAGTCGTTGAATTTTAAAATCCGTCGGAAGAAAATGTGCAAGGATTAGAGGAGTTAGAAGAAGGAGGAATCATACCAGGAGTACCAGTAGGTTTGGGACAAGTCCCATGGAATCAGCCATGGTTACCCCAGGAAATTGAAGAAGCACAAGAGGAGGAAGGAAACGAGGCCGATGATGAGTTGGATAGTGAAGAAGAGGGAGAAGGGGAGGTAGTGATTGATTTGGGATGTTAGAGTCCACCTTTATCTTCGGACTCAAAAGAGTAGGAATAGAATCTGGGAAGTAAGTATATATGAGTAGTGTGTTTTGTTTTGATGTAGTATTTTGAGTTGTAATGGTTTAGTGAGGAAAGAGGGATCTTCTTTTTGGACCCTAGTATTGGAAGGTTTAAATGATGTAAGATTGCGAAGATTTATAAGTGATGGTTGTCCCAACTTTTTATTAGTACCAATCTTTAAGTAAACAATTAAAGTTGAATGGTTTTTGGGTTTGTTGTGAACGATGTTTTAGCAACATTTTCTTTTAAACCCTTGAATAATACTTTGGAAGAAATCTTATGAATATATTTAGATCTATAATAAAGGGATTTTAAACAATAATAACAAGTATTAGAGTTTTTATAAAAAATGGAATATATTATAAAGAGAAGTTCATTTTAACAATGTTTTGGTAGTAATTAATTTAATCAATTTGATTATATTTTAAAGTAAGCAAAAAGTGTTAAGTAAATTATGAATATACTTAAAGAAACTGAATAAGTATATGAATTTTTTATATCTTAAAACTGTAAAGGTAAAGAGAATATATATATATATATATATATAAAGGAAGTTTAATTAATAAAGGAGTGTTAATTGATAAAGTAAGTTTTAACTAAATAAAGAATGTTTTCACATTTGATATTAGTTAAAGGAAGTTTATGGTGATTTATAAAACTAATGAATTATTTTGGAAATAAGTTTTCCAAAACCCACTAAGATGTATTTAGAAATGTAATATAGTAAAAAAAAGATATTTGTCTTTTGAAAAAGAAATATGTTTTTAAGTGTAAATATTTGGAAATAAAAATGTAAAATGGTTATGTATAAAGAAGTTTCTTTATGAAAGTTTGAATAAAGAATGAAAGTTTTATGAAATGTTTTCATAAATTTTTTTGAAAGGTTAATAAACACATATGAAATACGTGGATTGTTTCGTCGCACGATTTAATCTAAGATTCGAGTGCAAAACTTTAATATGTCTTGACACTTATCCGAAAAAGAATTTAACACTCGATTCTTGACGACGAACATTGATAAGGGTTTATGGTTAGATGCTTGAGTTTTTTTACCATAGTTGAGAACTATGCAAGGAGAACTAAAATTCGGATTAGGAAGCCTGGTCAGAGTTCGCATTAAAGGATCGGAGGATCAATACTAGATCGGAAGTAAAGTTGTGGATTCGAATGGAAGATCGAATCAAATATTGTATACAAATGATCTATATACATCATACGGATGTAAGTAAAAAAAATGGAAAATCTTTGAGTTTTGTTTGGGTAATTTCGGAGATGAAATTCTTTTAAGGGAGGAAGTCTGTAACGACCTGCCAATTTATCACTTTGATAAATTGAATTTATTTTTAATTAAAGATGATAATACAGATAATACTGTTTCAAGTAATGATAAGTAATAGTAAACTTATTTTGAATAAATATTTACAAGAATATTTTCCTCAAAATTTATTTCAATAAGATAACATTGAATTTAGATCATTGATTTATTTAAATTGAAATTGAAATTTAATGATTTAATAATTATTTTAAATTATCCAAATAATTATTTTAAATGGTGATAATTCATTTTGAATAGTTATAAAGTAAAAATAAATTACTTATAATAATTTATAAAGATATATATTTGATTTGAAAATATAAGGAAAAATCAATATCGCTTTATCGATGTAATAGCAATTTTTGTAAATAATTTTTAATATAAAATTTTATGGTTTCATAATTCAATTTTAATCATTTTAATTGGTTTAAAATGATAGGAAATTTATTTTTAAATTTTATTTACAAATATGTGTACATTAAAATATAAGTGAAAATGTGACCGATAATCGGTCGGCCAGATTTCAACGATTTGACGACCAAAAGTTATTCGAAGACGTTCGAAGTGTTAAAACCCTACATATGCATACATATGATAACATATATATAAACATACATATATAAATATAATTATGTATAAGAAATAAAATATATAATATATAATATATTTTAATGATTTTTTACTCTTTAAGCATAAAGAACTCAACATATGTATGAATGAGAGGATGGAAGTGATGTGCACATGGGGGAGGGGCCTTGGCCATGCATGGAGAAGGGAGGTAGTGCGTTGGAGAAGCCTAAAAATAGTGATAAAAGTGATGTGCACATGTCTTCTTTTATACTCTTCCTTTTTCTTATAAATATCCTACCATCTTCTCTTCCTTTTCATTCATTTTCTTCTTCATAATTTTCAAGCTTTTATCTCCACTTTAATGTCTTCCATTCTAAAACAAAATAATTTTCAAATTTATTTTAAAAAGAAATAAAATCACAATATATAGTTATCAAGGTTTTAAATCTCGCTCATCTCGGCCGAGATCTCGTTTTCAAGCCTGGGCGATTCGAAACAGGCTATTTCATTTGAATCTCGTCTGACCCAAATCTCGGACGATATTTTGGTATCTCGTTCGATATCTCGGACGAGATTTAATAGCGAGATATCGGCCGAGTTGTTGAATTTTGGAAAAAATCAACTCTTGTTCCGTATTGAGCTGGCTCATCCTTTACCTTAATTTAAGCCTTCTTAATTGTACTTTTTTTAACCCTTATTTCTTGTATAAATCTCATTTAATATTCGTCTCTTATTTTACGGCAGTTACGAATGTAAGAAGATGATAAAATCTACATTGATTATGGTAAGTATTTCACTTATGGTTTTCATTTAGGATTCTGATCCAAATTAATTTACATCCGCTTTCAATGTTCCTTTTTCGACACTTTCTTGAGTTTTTTTCCTAACCCTATTTTTTGTGGCTATAACTTTTAAGCTTCACTTATTTAACGTTATGTTCCAAATGGATTCCCAATTTGATTTCATTTAGTCTTTGCTGCTATAATTTTTTTCCTCAAGGCTTATTTTTAAGTAATAAAGGAATTCTATTTCATCTATTAATTTCATTTGATGATTACATGTTCATTCGTACATCATTTTTTTGCTTTTCTTATAATATTACTAAATGTTTGAAAATTGTTTGTACTATATATGCTATTTTCTACGTTTGTTTGAAATTTCTATGTTATTAGTTGCTTAATGAGATTTTGTTTGCTAATAATTAAATACTATAATCAAACTAGAATATTTTAATTCTACTTGTAGACAGTTGTATTTGAAGTTATAAAATTAAGATTTCCCTTGCAGCACTATAAATCATAAAAGGTAGAAATGAGACATTATATTGTGTAGAAAAGTTAAGTGAATGATCAAACAAAGTAAATGTGCATATATTATGGCTTGTTTCTTGTCTACTTTATCTCATATGACATTATATTGAACACTATTCATGAAATCTAGTTATTTGTTTATTTTACATGATACAAGTGATATTTTTCCATACTAAATTACTAATGATAAGCATGTGATATATTCAAGGTAAGTGCATAGTGTTTTCCTTAAGGTAGTGAATAGTATTATAAATTTAGGTGTATGAAAATTAATTTTCGACATGACATATACTCCGAGATAACTCCGAAATGAATATTAGAAACTGAGATGTAAATCCGAGATGGACGACCGAGATGCACTCATCTCGTTCGAGATCTCACCCGATATGAGATGAGCTCTCTAAATTCTTCGAGACGAGACGTGACCGAAATTCGAGATTTAAAACCTTGATAGTTATATATAGTTAAACACCTCAAAACAAGCTCGAATCTCCATCTCTCCACCTCCTAAACCCAAGACACCACCATTCACCACCCTAGGCCATGAGCTCCACCTCTTCCCCAGCATAGGCCATGAGCACCAAGGCTTGGTCGATCCATTTCAAGGATCCAAGCTCGATTTCGTGGAGTTTCATTTCGAGATAGCGGAGCTATAGCCATTTTAAAACTAATTCGAAGGGAAAATGAAGGTGGGAACTCCTATAACTATTATACTATATGTTGGATGATGATATGATGTTGAAAATGGATGTTTAATATGCTTTGATCATCAAGTTTGGTTTTTTTCATATGAATATGGAATATATGCAAGGCACGAATATTCACGTCGATGAACACAAAGGAAATCACTTTTCTTGAATTAATGAATTGGCATATATGGAATTGTTAAATCTCTTATAAATGGTTTATAATGTATTTAAAATGTTATATAAACATCTAGAAGTTTTTTGGTGAAGTTTGGAAAGAAATAGAAATTTTGGTTAAAAATAAGCGCGTCGCGTAAACGGTAGTTCGCGATTTCGCGCTATAAAAGTCAAACAAGTGTAAAAGTTGGAATATGGCTCAGAATTCTTTGAGATAAGAATTTTCCAAACTATTATATCCATAGTTTTCCAACGAAGAAAGAAAATCGAGATTCTGATAAGTAGATTTTGAAATATGAGTAAAAAAAGTTTTGGAAAAATCCTGATTTTGCAGTTCGGAATCCAAAACTGGATTTCGTTGAAAATAATGTTTTAAACTGACTAAAAATGTGGAATAAATTTTTTAAAATGGTTTAAAAGTGATTTGAGTAGTAAAAGTGAATTTTCAGATAATAAAAAGTCATTTTGATCAATATAGTTCAAAAGGCACTTTCCGCAGCACTTTTCTATAACTTTTGAAATATGGTTTTAAACTTATCGATTCTTATCCAAATCTTTTTTAAATGTTTTCAAATGGAGAATTATGAGTTTTTAATAATAATTTAGAGCATTTCTAGCTAATTGAAGAAAGATCAAATAAATGAATTAAAGAGAAGGCTATTATAAATGGTGGTTTAATCTTGGCTCTAAAAGCCGACGAGTAGACTGGATTTTTTTATTCATATGATCCGGATGTGAGGTGCTTAAACTAAGGATATGTTCAAGAGAAATCAGTGCCCTGACTCACCTGGCCCCTTTCCAAGGCGAGGGATATATAAGGTCGAAAAGTCGGAAATGAGTCAAGTATGAAAAGATTTAATTTTCCAAATTTAAATACAACTTGGATTTTATAGAGATGATCTTCTTGTACTCGGTGTTAAAGCCTGAAGAGGGAACTCGTACCAAGGTTTTAAATCTCCCCGAGATCAGCCGAGATGAAAATCCGAGATATTAGCCAAAATCCGAGATTTGGCAGCTTGGTTAGTTATAAGTCTTTTAAATATCGCCCGAGACAGCCGAGATATTTGCCCGAGATATTGGCCAAAATCCGAGATTTGAAACCTTGACTCGTACTATTCGTGAAATTTAAAAGGTGATTTTACCGTTATTCCGCCCATAGTATTTGTTGAATACGGGGATTTATATTGAGTAAAATTAGATGATTTCTATAGATTCTGCTCACTTAATATTAACTGGTTTTGGATTAACATCCTAGATAACATGGTTTCAACTAAATCAAAAGCATGAGTTTTTAAATTAATAAATCTTTGTTAAGATCTAGATGAAATGATTTTGAGAATATTTCCCTAAGTATAAAAGAAATGATTTCGAATTAGTCCAAGTTTAAAAAGGGTTTTAAGTAATCAACGATTTGATAAGAGAGGCTTGATAATTCCATTTATACTGGAAAGAATGTTTTAGAAATATATATCTCCGAGGGATTTTTGATAAAAAGAACATAATCAATTAAAGAATGATTCCCTATTCACAAAACCCCTCTTTTATCGATGATTGGATTGAAGGAACCGGAGTCAGATCTGGGGAAATTCCTATCCGAAAACCACTTCGAACTAATGTATGCATTCGAGAAATGAAGACTTGATAGAGAGAATGAAGGATGAAGACCAAAGATCTACGGGATGAAAGGGCTGCTTGTTGATAATTCGGGTTAGCTCCCAAATACTAAAGTAGCATTGGTCCCTTCATTTCTGAAACTCTTTGTGTTGCAAGGACTTTTCGCTACTAATCCTAGGGATAATTCCCGATGGGATGTGGTAGGAGAGTACCTTCAGTTTCGTTCAGTCCTAGAACGAACTTGTATGGATGGATGTCTGACATTGCATCTTTGAGATTTCATCGTTGACTTTTATTAACATACATCTGTTCGGTGGCGGAGAAGGCAACTTCTCTTAGCTTAACACCCTTCTTTGAGACGTATGAGCTCAGAGGCTGTATGTTTGTGGAAGTCAGTAGTGATCGATGGAATGGCAATGTGGCATTCAAAGGAAGATGATGTGCTATGTGAAAGGTAATCGTTACCTAAAGCCTCACACTCGTAAATAATCGAAACAGGGTAAATGCAGCAAGGCTATGGGGTTCGCAACCATTAGGGTATGATCATCCCCTTCTAAATATATTTCTTCCCACTATGATGTTCGGGATGTAAATTAATGTGGATGTATACTATGAGGATTCTCAGATAGGTTGGTAATGACCAGGGTGATGACATATTCGGTACTATCTTGGAAGAGGTAGGTTGGTCTTGTGTTGGTAGAGGACCCTAAGGACCATATGTTGGGCCTCTGTACATTTCTCTAAAGATGTACTTCCAGAAGGTAGTCCCTTCACCTGGTCATTTTAGATGTAGAAAGCCTTGTATTACAAGGTGGTATGCTGTAATTTAATAATGTAACAGTTTCGGCTAAGATTAATAAAATTTACTTGCAAATGTTTTCAAAGATATGTCATTAAAAATAATATCAAGTATTTTGACGTTGAATGTTTTGGTTATCATGAGGTAAAAACCTGTTCTGTGTTTGTTTGCGGCATGGTCTTATGAGATACCTTTTTATTTTCAAAACACGTATTTTGAGTTCTCACACCAGTCCCATGATTGACCCGGAGTTTATTTTCCTTAAACTCTGGGTGCCCTAATTTTCTCGGGCAGCCTAGTAGTCAGGTGTAGTTTAGAAGAAGCTGGATGGAGCCCGAAGCATGGAGTTAGAAGATTTGCTAAAGATCTATTGTCTATTTCCACCACACTCTTGTACTATAGTGTTCCGCATTGTAAGGGCAGGAATTTATAGTTGTCCATGTTTTTAACTCTGATAAATGTAATTTAATTTTCCGCTGTAAAGATTTTTTGTAGAAATAATGTATGTAAGATTCTGTTCTATCTTATTTTTCTTTCTTACCCTTGAGGATCCGCTTCTCCGACACTTGGATTTGCGGCACATGAATACCGAGGATGTATTAGTGTCGATTTCTAGGATTCGAAGAAATGGGTTGTCACATCTTATGTTGCCTTTACTGGTGTAAGACGCTTTATGCCCTTAAATTTGATATCTCTATCTTTATATAAGTTCGACAGCTTTTGCTGTTGTAAGAGCTTATTATTTTCACTTTCATAAGTTTGAAATGCTCTGTATTCGACAACTTATCTTCATAGGTTCGATATCATCTGTTTGCAATTGTTTTATGTTCGTAGGTGCGATAACCCATATGCCCTTTGAGTTCGACATCCTTAAGGACCCAATATCCTTGTGCGACATGCTTTTCATACTTTCAGCATCATGGATTGCAATAACAGTTTCTTTAGAAAATATGTGGATAACAACTCTAATTCGAATTGCTTCAAATCTGAATTTGTTTATGAAACTACACAAGCTTTCATTATCCCATTGCTAGAAGTAGGACAATGTATTTAGATGTGGAGAAACTTCTCTACCAACATTGAACTTGCTAAAGAAGTTTGATGATAACTAATATTATGAATAGACCTCTCCATATATGTATCTTTTAAAACATCTCAAAATTGCCCCAGTTAGGTATACTAGAAACAACTTACATCGGGCAAGCCTTTAAATCTTTAAAATGCCCATGTGATAATAAAACATGCTTATATGGTCATCAAGATTTGATGACCATCGTATTTGTTGATTGCTAGAGCCCTGAAGTTATCAAGGAAGTTTGACTCTATGATCCCCTTGCTAAGCGATGAGTCAATCGACTCCCTTCTCCCTCTTTCCCCAGTTTGTTGGCACAACTTCGCAGCTGCTCGACCTTGGATTTCAACACCCATATTTTGTCATCATTTCCTTCATTTCTCACTAAGTCTCCCTTTAAAAAAGAACATGCCTGATCTTAAACCACCCCCTCCGATGTAGTGTGCTTACCATGCTTTTTCAAGTAGTAATGGGTTGGTGTTGGCATTTTCGGAATTCATATTGAGGTCGGCATGGAGTTTCCCCATGCTCTAAGGATCAGCGACATCTTTCTCATCATTAAGAGTGAAGTTCTTATCATCCAATCTTGTAGTTTGCATGACTGGTAATTTATGGTGACGGGTCGCATGATGACCCGCACTCGGCACCCTCTGAATTCGACACCAAACCACGCATTTCCGACCTAGAGCGCATCGATTGCAGATGATCATGAGAAAGAAAAGAAAGGGTTAGAAGAAGAGAGAAGAAAGAAGAAGAGAAGAAGAAGAGAGAGAAGTAGAACCAAAACGATACAGAATCTCACATCGTAGCGGAATAACATATAATATATATCAATAATCTTTACAAAGAGAAACTGTAATATACATAAATCAATATCAGAGTACACAACAAGTAATCATCAGCTTGGACAGTTATAATAACATGTCCTCACAAATGTTAATAATTTACAATAACAATCAATAGCAGCGGAAAAATAAAAAGATACGTGTATACGACATTCAAGATCTCCAGCTCGCCTGCTGAAGCTTCAAAAGCACCAAATCTAAACCTGTAAATAAACTCGGTCTGACCCGGGCATTGAAAGGGAAGAACGCCAGATCAGTCTGGTAAACCAGCGTGAGAAAAACACACCTCAACTGAATTTTAAAGTTTTGAGATTGCCAAAACTTTTCTTTTATCGAAACAAAAGGTATCTCGTAAGACAGCGTCGCAAATAAATACCGACAAGGTTTTTACCTTACGATAACCAAAACATTTCATATCAAATTCTCTTGTATTATAATAGTGTCTATTATACAAATAATATTAAAATAGCTGAAATTGTTACATTATTAAATTCCAGCATACACCTTGTAATACAAGGCTTTCTACAATAGAAAATGGCATGCACGTATTGGATTTTAGATTTCCATACAAATGACTAGGTGAAGGGACTACCTTTCTGAAACTCGGTACACCTCTAGAGGGATGTACCTAGGGTAGAGATACTGGGCCCCTAAACCAACACAAGACCGTCCTACCCATCCCTGGATAGTACCGAATATGTCATCACTCCGGTCATTACCGACTTTTAATCTGTGGCCACAAGCATACATCAACAATAATCAGATACATGACGTCATAGTGTGTAAAGATATATCTAGAAGAGTGATGACATCTCCTGATGGGAGCGACCCACTTAGACATGCTGCTTCTATCCCTGTTTCGGTCATTTTCCGGGGAGTGAGGCCAAAAGATGTATCGATTACCTTTCACATATCACATCATCTTTGAATACCACATTGCCATTTTCGTTGACTACTAATTGCCTTTCATAAAAATACAACCCTTGAGCTCGTACGTCTCAAGGAGGATGTTAAGCTAAGAAAAAGTTGCACTCTCCGCCACTACATGATGTTTGTTTGTAAAAACCAATGTACGTAATCATAGAAATGCAATGTCAGACACTCTTCCATACAAGTTGTCCAGGAATAGGACAAACCGAAGGTACTTTCCAACCACATCCTATCTGGAAATCCCTAGGATTAGTAGCGAATAGTCCTTGCATTGGATATTTCATAATGAAGAGACTACTGCTACTATATGCATATTGGGATTTTAATCCCAAATGATCAACAAGCAGTCCTTCACTATGAAAATCCTAAATATCAATATCATCGACCAACCTGCACAATAGTCGCATATATGTTGGTCCGAAGTTGTTTTCAAATAAATCAGATCCCGGTGTCTTCGCACCAACAGCGCAAAAGCGTTTCTCAACCTTACACAGAAATCAAGTCTCGTAGACTTATCACGTTTCCAACTTTCAACCTGCTATCCTTCGGCCAAGAAGGAAGCTCGATAGATTGGAGTAATCATTCCGCTCTACACGAATCAACATTCTGAACACAAACGATAATCAAGCCTACGCAGTCAATTACGTACTAAGTGTATGACTAATTAGTTTCTACATCAAGTTGAGAAACTAAAATGGCCAAATTTGATAGTCGGTTATTTAACTATCAAAGCAACAAACAAAATCTTGCACATGAGTAGTCACTGGGCCTGATTTATTAATCTTTATCGATCAAATCCCTTTCTCATTTATTCACTTCAAAATATCTTTAAAAAGATAATATTCAAAACCATTTCACTTATCGGATATTTGGAAAACATTTTCATATACTTATTTTAATAATAAATAATTTATAAATCAATTTATTTTCAAACCATTTAAATTCCATTTTATAATATCACTTTCCAAAAGTTCCATTTTATTTAAAGGATTATTCACTGTCCAAAATCGTGAATATAATTCTTTTACCAAATTCATTACTTCTACACATTTAATTTAAAGGATTATTCATTATCCAAAATCGTGAATATAATTCCTTTACCAAATTCATTACTTCTACACATTTAATTTAAAGGATTATTCACTATCCAAAATCGTGAATATAATTCCTTTATTCCTTTCATATTTAACTTATCAACTTAAATTGGTTTCAAATTTATAAACAATGTTTATAAATTTCATTTATATTTTACAAACTTCCATATACAAAATTCCTTTACTAACAAATTCCATTTATATCTCATTTATATGCCAAAATCCAATTATAAGTTAATTTACTTATAAATCTCTTATTTACAAATTCATTCTTTTCAAATCTTATTATTTATAAAATCCATTATAAATTCATTTCTAAATTTCAATTGCAAATCCATATACAAATTTGTTTACAACTCCATTTCTAATATTTATAGAACACTGTTTATAATTCCATTACTTTTATTTATAAAATATCGATTTTATAAATCTTATATATAAACCATTTATAATATGTCCAAAAATCTTAATTTAACTTATTTTACAAAATAGTTAACTCGATATTTCCAAAATCTTATTTACGTATCTTTCACAAAACCATAATTTTTATAACGTAAAAATTATAACTTTTTATTCATTTAAAGTAAATTCATTTCTTTAGAAATTCAAAAATAATTAACACATATATATTTTCAAAATCACTTAGAAATCCCTTTTAAATTGAAATCATTATTTTAATATTTTTAAATTTCCAAAAATACGGCCCACTGCTATAAAAGCGCTAAATAAGGGAATTCACATCAATCATATCAATCATGGCATCCAAACATCATATATCACATTATAACAGCATATATAACAATATCTGTAAATAAAAATCAACAACGGTGAGGAATCCTGTTAGATTCCTCCAACCTATCATTTGCAAAAAATATACATATGAGAAAATATGTACAATATCTGGTTCGAGTAGACACACGTACAAAGGTCATCCGCTCATACACGGGAACATATAAGGTCTCATCCGCTTAAATATATGGGAATATATCCAACCAACCAATATATATATATATATATATCATATATCTCCTAACAATCATCAATCACCAATCACCAATCACCATAAATAAATTTATTCTCACTTATATAAAAATATAAGCGAGACAAAGAGAGTGAGTTTTACTTACTTTGGTTACAGTCGACGCGATAGTGATTTATTTCGATTAAAATTAAACGGGCGTTTAACTTTGATCAAAATTTTCACTAGCTCAAATAAACTTCAATCCAGCTCCATCGCTTAGTATTTTCGATAACGAATCCAACGCAATTTGTTTCATCTAATTTCGATCTCTTATGGAAAAGTTATGATATAAGTAAGATCACACGATATATTATAAAATTATATAATTTACAATTCATTTTTTATTTAACCTTGAAAAAAAATCTAGGCCGTTCAATTATGTTACTTCCAATCAGGGCCGCAACTTCCCTTCTTCTAATGTTCGAACCCAGCTACATGCTTACACGCGAGAAAACAACCCATCACGTCGCACTTAAATTGATCACCGCTGACGCCTCGAGCAACCGGAATATCATACATCGAGCCCAAATGACGCGCCTAACCACCCAGCACCATCGCCCAGACTCCGGTCGAGCTTGGCCACATATTCACCTCGATTAATGTGCACGAACGTTGTGCCTTCAAACGCAAATCGCTGCCAATCCATTGCTCCATTCTCGATCGTAGCCATTGGATTTATAGAGCTCATCGAGCTCTACAACATTGCAGTTGGAAGATTTTGGAAATAATGCATGGATTGGAAGAAAATCAAGGAGAAAGTCGCGTGATTTCTGGCCATAAAAAACATGGGTGGCGGCTGACCCTAATTGGCCTAGGGTTTTCCAAAAGAATGTCCTTATATAGGCAACGTTTTAAAACACTATTCACACAAAATATTTCCGAAGTCCAAACGAAGCGTGCCACCAGGCATTTAAAATGTTTTACACCTATTCTGAACACAATGGAATATATATTGGAGGTCAATTCCATCGTATTTGAAAGATAGGTTTTCGAATCGAATTATTTTAAATTAAATTTACTTAAATAAATTTCTATGCGTTTCAGCTTCGCACGACCAAACCGTAAGTCTGATTGACACGAAATTTGAAATCCTATAATAATATAACATTATGGATCCAGTGAAACTGGTTTCGTCGAAATCTGAGACAGTGTCAAAAATGACTATTTTTACACGTTAATTAAATATAAAATTTCTAATTTCTATAAATTAACTTTTAATTCAATTTAAAAGTTTACTATCTCTATTCTAACCCAAATATAATTTAAAACAACATTAGAAATCATTTTTATTCATATTAGATTCCAAATTCAATTATTTAACCAATTCAACTTATAATATTCTTTTTTCCAATATATAAATTCAAACTAATATTCTAAATTCAAACGACTGAAAAACTGGATCATTACATTCTTCCCCCTTAAAATAATTTTGTCCCCGAAATTACTAAGTAGGAAAGATGCTACAACTAGCTTTAACTTTCAAAACCAATTAATTGAAATAGGTTACCAAATTCTCTTAAGTGTTTAATTTTTTCCAAAATCAATTAGTTACACTTTTTATAAAAACTTTTCTAAGTCTCTAAATTCATTCTTAGTTATTAACTAATACCATTTTAACTTATAGCTAAAAAATCAAAACTTTTAGTTAACAAAAAATTTTCCAAAATTTCCCAACGCCTTAAATTTTCAAAAAATTTCGCCAGCGTCTCCTTTGCGCGGTTCGATTGTAGTAAAATCACAATATATATATAATCACAAATATACATCTCATCTTCGAGGATGAGGCATCCCGTAGGGAAAAAGTGTAAAAGTACGATATGTAATCCGAGATATGTACCTTATATATTATTAGCGAGCATATATGGCTAATATAGAGCGAAAGCGAGCTTCAAATGCGAAGCAAACGCCATCCGCACCTACTAAACACTCAACATACCATAAGAACATGTCTATAGAAGTAATATCAATATATACAACATATACTAATACAATAATCATATGCAAATGAAACACATGCTATATAAGCAACCATCAAACACTAACATCCAACAAATCAATTCATTCGTTTACTATTTAATTTTCATCCAACTAATTCACACTCAAGTTAACTAAAAATCATTTTATTACATTCTTTCTCATTTTACTATCATTTGATTCTCATCAAATTAGTTTAGTTCACTTCTATTTCTTATTACCCTTTAATTGATTTGCATTCAATCACATTCATCACTTCAATTTGTTTACTAATATCCAATTAGTTTACATTCTACTAATTTACATTCATTCCAATTTCATACAATTCATTTTCATTCAATTTATTTATATTCAATTAATTTACATTCATTAACTTCCACTTATTAATATTCACTTAAATTCAATTCACGTTTAGCAACATCTCATTCTTCAATGCCATTAACACTTGACAACCAATCCATAAAATTCTTACTTAAGATCATTTTAACATTTTTATACAACACTTCTTATGTTTATCGCTTTGAACTTAAGTTCATATTCCATTTTAACAAACAACATTCAAATTCATATTACATTTACTAATCATTTCATTAGTTCAATTCAATTCATTTTGCAACTAAAGTTGAATTTCATTTAATAACTCAAGTTCATATTCACTCCATTACTTCATTTCATTAGTTTACTTAATTTAATTCATTTTGATATCAAAATCAACTTCATTTAATCTTAAGTTAAATTTCCTTTTCAGGCATCATTTTATTTAACTTAAATGAATCTTCATTTATTTAATTCACGACTTAAGTTACATTCTATTATTTCAATTCATTCATTTACTTTCGATATCAAATTTCAATTTCATTCTACATTACTTAAGTTAGATTCCTTTCCAAATTTCATTTTATATTACTTAAGTTTAATCTCAACTTATAATTCAAATTCAGATTTCATTTCTTAACTTTCAACAAATAGAAAAATTGTTTTAACTCGCTATTCTCAATTTTATAAGTTATACAACTTATTTCTTAAGATTCATGAACAATTACTTAAGTTTACTCACATTCTACAATTCCAATTTATGGTTATATAATCATTTTACATCTTATGTGTATATTCATTTTTATTTGATTCATCTCAACTATCTATCAAATTCATTCCAAATTCAATTCAATTTAGTTGTTTATCAAATTTATTTCAATTTCAATTCTTATAATTCATTTTACTAACTTAATTTACTTAACTTTACTTAAGATAAATTTTTAAGTTAAAACTCAATTTTAAAATTTTCTAATTACAAGTTCAAAAACTCTTGTTTTTAACTTGTCATTACTAAATGTATAAGTTATACAACTTAGTTATTTAAACTTTCAAAATCATATATATAATCACTTACCACTTAAGTTTAATTTTCATTTCAATAACTTATCTAATCCCGTTCAAATCTAATTCACTTTATTTAACTTTCCTTTAGTTAAATTTCAAATCATATATTTTATTATGCTAACTCAAATTTATTTAACTTTACTATAGTTAAATTCTAATTTCATATTATAAGTCCATACTCATTTCACTTATATTTATCAATTTCAAACTTGGATTTTAAATTCAAATTTGTTTATCACAACAAAACTTCATTAATAAATTACTAAGGTAGCAAATCCATCACTTAGAAACTCGAAAATGATACTGATGATGTTGCAGTCATCACACTTATTATTTTCCAGCAACGGTATTGAATTCGGTGTTTTATATTATTTTACAAACCCTTTTTGTATTTATAAATCACATTTATAAATTTTATACTTATATAATTTCACTTATTCACTTTACTTATATAAGATTATTCCAATTTTGTTTATTGTTGTTTAGATTATAATAATAACAACTTTTATTATTTAAACACAACAAATAACAAATGATAATAATCAACTATTACCATTCATTAACAATCAATTAATTTATATACTACTATATAAAATATAATCAAGGTAAAATTATTTCAATTCCGAAAACAATATTGTGTCCAATCTCAATTTTCAAGTGTTTAGAGATCCCTATCGATAACGTTAGCTAGACGTAACGATCATAACCCATAAGCCACTCAACAACTCAATCAACACAATATAAAATATTTTTATATTCAATAAAAAATAAGTGCTCATATACATAATACAGTCAAACTGAATCTAGGGCGCTACTGACCCTATTTATACCGAGTACACATCAAAGCCTAGGAATATACTAAACCTAAGCTCTGATACCAACTGTGACGACCCGCACTCGGCACCCTCTGAATCCGACACCAAACCACGCGTATCCAACCCAAAGCACATCGATTGCGGATGATCATGAGAAAGAAAAGAGAGGGTTAGAAGAAGAGAGAAGAAAGAAGAAGAGAAGAGAAGAAGAAGAGAGAGAAGTAGAACCAAAATGATACAGAATCTCACATCGCAGCGGAATAACATATGATATAGATCAATAATCTTTACAAAGAGAAACTGTAATATACATAAATCAATATCAGAGTACACAACAAATAATCATCAGCTTGGACAGTTATAATAACATGTCCTCACAAATGCTGATAATTAACAACAACAATCAATAGCAGCGGAAAAATAAACAGATATGTGTATACAACATTCAAGATCTCCAGCTCGCCTGCTGAAGCTCCAAAAGCACCAAATCTGAACCTGTAAATATACTCGGTCTGACCCGAGCATTGAAATGGAAGAACTCTCGGATCAGTCCGGTAAACCAGTGTGAGAAAAACTCACCTCAACTGACTTTTAAAGTTTTAAGATTACCAAAACTTTTCTTTTATCGAAACAAAAGGTATCTCGTAAGACCGCATTGCAAATAAATACCGACAAGGTTTTTACTTTACGATAACCAAAACATTTCATATCAAATTCTCTTCTATTATAATAGTGTCTATTATACAAATAATATTAAAATAGCTGAAATTGTTACATTATTAAATTCCAGCATACACCTTGTAATACAAGGCTTTCTACAATAGAAAATCGCAAGCATGTATTGGATTTTGGATTTCCATACAAATGACTAGGTGAAGGGACTACCTTTTCAAAACTCGGTACACCTCTAGAGGGATGTACCTAAGGTCGAGATACTCAGCGCCTAAACCAACCCAAGACCGGCCTACCCATCTTTGGATAGTACCGAATATGTCATCACTCCGATCATTACCGACCTTTAATCCGTGACCATAAGCATACAAGAACAATAATCAGATACATAACGTCATAGCCTGTAAAGATATATCTAGAAGAGTGATGACATATTCTGATGGGAGCGACCCACTTAGCCTTGCTCCTTCTATCCCTGTTTCAGTCATTTTCCGGGGAGTGAGGTCAAAAGAGGTATAGATTACTTTTCACATATCACATATCATATCATCTTTGAATGCTACATTGCCATTTCCGTTGACTACCAATTGCCTTCCACAAAAATACAACTCTTGAGCATGTACGTCTCAAGGAGGGTGTTAAGCTAAGAGAAATTTCCTTCTTCGCCACCACATGATGTATGTTTGTAAAAACCAATGTATGTATTCTTAGAAATGCAATGTCAAACACTCGTCCATACAAGTTGTCCAGGAACAGGACAAACCGAAGGTACTTTCCTAGCACATCCTGTCGGGAAATCCCTAGGATTAGTAGCGAATAGTCCTTGCATTGGATATTTCATAACGAAGAGACTACTGCTACTATATGTATATTGGGATTTTAACCCCAAACGATCAACAAGCAGTCCTTCATTATGAAAATCCTAAATATCAATATCATCGACCAACCTATACAATCTTCGCATATATGTTGGTCCGTAGTGGTTTTCAAATAAATCTAATCCCGGTCTTTTCGCACCAACAACGCAAAAGCATTTCTTAACCTCACACAGAAACCAAGTCTCGTAGACTTATCACGTTTCCAACTTTCAACCTGCTATCCTTCGGCCAAGAAGGAAGCTCGATAGATTGGAGTAATCACTCCACTCTACACAAATCAACAGTCTCAACACAAACGATAATCAAGCCTACACAGTCAGTTACGTACTAAGTGTATGACTAATTAATTTCTACATCAAGTTGAGAAACTAAAATGGCCAAATTTGATAGTCGGTTATTTAACTATCAAAGCAACAAACAAAATCTTGCACATAAGTAGTCACTGGGCCTGATTTATTAATCTTTATCGATCAAATCCCTTTCCCATTTATTCACTTCAAAATATCTTTAAAAAGATAATATTCAAAACCATTTCACTTGTCGGATATTTGGAAAACATTTTTATATACTTATTTTAATAATAAGTAATTTAAAAATCATTTTATAATATCACTTTCCAAAACATCCATTTTATTTAAAGGACTATTCGCTGTCCAAAATTGTGAATATAATTCCTTTACCAAATTCATTACTTCTACAAATTTAATTTAAAGGATTATTCAATGTCCAAAATTGTGAATATAATTTCTTTGCCAAATTATTTACTTCTACACATTTAATTTAAAGGATTATTCACTGTCCAAAATCGTGAATATAATTCCTTTAATACACTTTTAAATTTAACTTATCAACTTAAATTGATTTCAGATTTATAAAACAATGTTTATAAATTCCATTTATATTTTATAAACTTCCATATACAAAATTCCTTTACTAACAAATTCCATTTATATCTCATTTATATGTCAAAATCCAATTGTAAGTTAATTTACTTATAAATCTCTTATTTACAAATTCATTCGTTTCAAATCTTATTATTTATAAAATCCACTATAAATTTATTTCTAAATTTCAATTGAAATCCATATACAAATTTGATTACAACTCCATTTCTAATATTTATAAAGCACTGTTTATAATTCCATTACTTTTATTTATAAAATATCAATTTTATAAATCTTATATATATTTATAATATGTCCAAAAATCTTAATTTAACTTATTTTACAAAATAGTTAACTCCATATTTCAGAAATCTTATTTACGTATCTTTCACAAAACCATAATTTTATAACGGCAAAATTATAACTATTTATTCATTTAAAATAAATTCATTTCCTTAACAGTTCAAAAATGATTAACACATATATATTTTCAAAATCACTTTGAAATCTTTTTTAAATTGAAATCATCGTTTTAATATTTTTAAATTTCCAAAAATAGGGCCCAATGCTGCAAAAGCGCTAAATAAGGGAATTCACATCAATCATATCAATCATGGCATCCAAACATCATATATCACATGATAATAGCATATATATAATATCTTTAAATAAAAATCAACAACGGTAAGGAATCCTGTTGGATCCCTCCAACCTGTCACCTGCAACAAATATACATATGAGAAAATATGTACAATGTCTGCTTCGAGGCAGATGCGCATACAAAGGGTCATCTGTTCATACACGGGAACGTATAGGGTCTCATCCGCTAAAATATGCAAGAATATATCCAACCAACCAATATATATATATAATATCATCCAAACAATCATCAATCATCATAAATAAATTTCTTCTCACTTATATAAATTTATAAGCGAAAAAGAGAGAGTGAGTTTTACTCATTTTGGTTGCAGTCGACAGGATAGCGTTTTATTTTGATTAAAACTAAACGGGCGTTTAACTTTAATCAAAATTTTCACTAGCTCAAATAAATCCCAATCTAGCTCCATCGCATAGTATTTTTGATAACGAATCCAACGCAACTTGTTTCGTCCAATTTCGACCTCGTATGAAAAAGTTATGATATAAGTAAGATTACACGATTTATTATAAAATAATATAATTTACAACTCTTTTTTCTTATTTAACCTTGAAAAAAAATCCCGTTCAATTAAGTTACTTCCAATCAGGGCCACAACTTCCCTTCTTCTAATGTTCGAACCCAGCTACATGCTTACGCGCGAGAACAACCCATCATGTCGCCTTTAAATTGATCACCGCCGACGCCTCGAGCAACCGGAATATCATCCATCGAGCCCAAATGACGCGCCTGACCACCCAGCACCATTGCCCAAAGTCCGATCGAGCTCGGCCACTTATTCACCTCGATTAACGTGCATGAACGTCGTGCCTTCAAACGCAAATCACCGCCAATCCATCACTCCATTCTCGATTGTAGCCGTTGGATTTATAAAGCTCATCGAGCTCTACAACATTACAGTTGGAAGCTTTTGGAAATAATGCATAGATTGGAAGAAAATCGAGGAGAAAGTCGTGTGATTTTTGGCCGTAGAAAATATGGGTGGCGGCTGGCCCTAATTGGCCTAGGGTTTTCCAAAATAATGTCCTTACATAGGCAACATTTTAAAACACTATTCACGCGAAATATTTTCGAACTCCAAACGAAGCATGCCGTCAGGCGTTTATAATGTTTTACCCCTATTTCGAACATAATGGAATATATATCAGAGGTCAATTTCATCGTATTTGAAAGATAGGTTTTCAAATCGAATTATTTTAAATTAAATTTACTTAAATAAATTTCTATGCGTTTCAGCTTCGCACGACCAAACTGTAAGTCTGATTGACATGAAATTTGAAATCCTATAATAGTATAACATTACGTATCCAATGAAACTAGTTTCGTCGAAATCTGAGACAGTGTAAAAAATGACTATTTTTACACGTTAATTAAATATAAAATTTCCAATTTCTATAAATTAAATTTTAATTCAATTTTAAAAGTTTATTATCTCTATTATAATCCAAATAGAATTTTAAAAAATGTTAGAAATAATTTTTATCCATATTAGATTCCAAATTAAATTATTTAACCAATTCAACTTATAATATTCTTTTTTCCAATATTTAAATTCAATTAATATTCTAAATTTAGACGACTGAAAAACTGGGTCATTACAGGTTGTGGAGTAGTTATGAGAGCCGGGTTGGCTTTGAGGTAGGCATTGAGTTACGATTTTTTCCAATTTGGTCATTCTTTAGTTAATTTAGGTCGTGAATTGTTGAGGATTTCTAAGATGGGATTTGGTGAAGTGTTTCATGTTGGATCCGTCGGTAGTTTTAAGGAGTTTAGGTCATTTTTGTGTTTTGTCATGGTGGCATTATTCGCCTTTCAAATGGAGGAGGTATGGGAGAGTTGATGGTATTTTTAAGGGGTTGATGGATGCATTTTGCGAGTATATGGCACTTTGAGTTGAGAATTAAAGTGGAAAATAGGTTTGCTAGGGCTTAGCCTTCTTTTTAGCACCAAAATGTTTTTGAGAATTTTCGTTCTCGTAGCACTAACAAGAAGCGGTTGTGTCACTGTATGGTTATGCAACTAAGAATTAGCAGATTAACTATTTGTTAAAATGTTGTTTAGGATAATAGTTAAGTTATGGTATGCTTACACAATTATTAGCAAGCAGATTAACTGTTTGTTAATATTTAAGAGAATTATGTCTAAAACAAAGTAAAACGCATAAAAAAAATAAGTCAGCTGAAAATTAAAGAACAATAGAGTTTTACATAGTTCAAATGCTATGGACTCCTACAATCATGGGTCAAATCTAATTATCTTTCGTATTCCTTCTAGTAAAAGCACAATAATCTATGAAGATATTGTTTATATCTTTTTAGTAATAATTCTCTCTGTACAAAAAGTTGAATCTCTTTCTTCTGCTATAGTTTGTTGGATTTCGCCACATGTTCTTCACCCATGTAGCTATGATTGTATTCTATGGATTAATGAGTTGGATTTAGGTGGGATAACTTGATTTTGGTGGAATAATTTTGTCGTTGGTTGGGTAAATTTATTTAGGCGGGATAATTTGACTTTGAAACGTTGAAATGAGTGTGATGTCGTTGCATGCTTGTCACATCTCTCATGTATGTTGTTCTTTAAGGAACTCTGATTTGTCTGGGTAGGTGATTATGATGGACTACACTACGTTATGTACAAGGTAGTTTGATGATGCTTTTGTTGTGTATTGTTCCTTAAGACTACATTTACGACTTACTTGAAGTGGAATAAGGCTATGCAATTCGAAAAACTACTACATTTCTTGGTAGTTTGTGGTCTTCAAACGTGGGATAGCATTACATTGAGCTCATGGTGCCCTGATGTTGTATCTGAAACATGCGTAGTTCCCATTTGATGTAGCTTGAAGCCCGATTCATTCCGTACTCATGATGAAGACTACATTCGTGTATCTATGACGTGTTGTATCTATGACGTGTTGTCCGTGTAACGCAACTATAATGTAGTTTTGCTTTTTCTTATTGGAACCAATTATTATTTTTTAGGTGGAAAAGGGGCGTAACTGATAACACCGAACCAAAAGGGTTTAAAAAAAGCACACAAAACAGGAATAACTATATCAGGCAGGCTCGGTTCAATGTAAATTTGGACCCTAGGCAAGCATTGCACGATATAAAGTTGAAATTGGGCCCTGGGCAAATATTGCAGAAAATTAATCTTAAGATCGGGTTCTAATTTGCAAGTTCAAAACATTAACGATGTTAAAATGTCAATGAAAAGACTTGAACTCATGACCTTCGATACATGCAACAAAAACTCTTTCACTAATTTACAATAATTTATATATAAGAATGGTGAAATAAACATATCTACTAATCTTGTTCAAAATTTTGAGTCCCTTTAAAAATTGAGCCATGGGCCATCGCCGGCTAGCCCAGACCCAATGTTGGTCCTACTTTACGGTCGAGTAATCTCTAGTATGTACATTTCCCTCATTGAAATAAAGTAATGAGACTAGGAAAAGTAAAACAAATCCCAATCATTATGAAATGACAATTGTGAAAACTCTACACCTTCATACCTAATAGCAGACCCAACTTAAAAATAAAGCCATGTCATTAATAAATCCAAATTTGGAAAAGGAAATGTATGCTTACTCGACTACCATTCTTTGCAAAGGCCAACAATAAACATCAAACGCATTATGGGCAAGGTATAGTTCAAAGAAAAGTAGAAAATGAGGATCCATGTAGTTTATCTATAATAGAATATGAAAGCATATTCCAAAAATCTCAAATGTGTTAATGCCAACTATCATGGATCCTCGTGTAATTAAAAAATATAATAAAATTTTAAATTGCAAATATTTACAGTTTGATTGAAACTAAAAATAATTGTGTTTTTAATAGCAAGTTTTTGAGTAGCTCCCGTATATTTTAAAACTTTAAAGATATGTTTTATGAAAGTATCCTAAAATATGTTTGACAATATGAAAGGTACAAGCATCTTACAATATTTCCAAGTAAATATTATTCTACTGCATTTCTCTCCTTATAACGCTTAATATTTCACAATCAATAATACATCCAATATTTACATTTAATAATGCACCCAATGTTTACATTTCATATTATTTCACGGTTACTATTTCACAATATATTTCCATAAAACTGATTATCTACATAAATTCATTAACTAATAGTTAAGGGACATTTTTATTGATTAGATGAGTATATCCATCCAAATTTGCTTAAAACGTGAAAACCATGGATGATCCCATTTGTTGTTGGCAGATATGTTGGAGCAAACATCAGTATCCATAGTCCTTTAGAGCATTCCCAATCGAGTGTCGGTTGGAAAGCCACTGACCCTCAACAGGGGGTCGGTTGAGCTCTTCAAGGTTGCTTTGGAAACCCGAAAGGTTGCCAAAGCAACTCAGGGGGTTGCTTCTTAGCCGGCCAAAATAAAGCCGACTAAGCTTGGCCGGCTTTATTTTGACCGGCTAAGGCCACATATTGGCAACAGTCTACCATATGACCGTTACCACTTAGCCGGCTATATAATAGCCGGCTAAGTCCGAACGGTCATAAGGTTGGCCGTTGTGATATAGCCGGCTAAATCCCAATGGTCATGTAAATGGTCGTTGTCTTTCCCTCTCCATCCCATCTATATAACTTATCAATTTCAAAATTTTATTTACACCATTTCAATTAAATTTCTTACTCTTATCAACACATTTTCTTCAAAAATCTCAGTAATGTCGAAAAATTCAAAAGAAAAATATCAAAAATCTTCATCTTTTAGATTTCTATCTCAACTAAGATCAGATAATCAGAATCTAACTCAATTCAATCAGAATATGTATAATTCTCAACACGATCCAAATCAATTTCATTCTCAAGAAGCTCCAAATTCATATCAGCCATAACAAAATCAAAATTTCTTTCATTCTCAACAAGATTCGAGCCATTGCCAAAATTTTCAAAATACGGATTATTCGCAGAATAGTTTGTTTCAACAAAACAATAACTATGATTAAACTATGTACCTTCCAATAGCCAACAACGTTCAGTATTGCCTTATCATTCACAAAATTTATTAAGGAATCTCAATAATCAATTTGGAGATAACAGATTTGAAAACCAAGAAACCGAATTCGATGACAGTGAAATAGCCGAAGAAGAAGATGATTATAGGAATTCTAAGTTGTCTTCTGCTCAAACCTGGGGAAATCAAACAACGAGAATCAACATTATTGAATCTGCAAATGTGAAACCAAAAGCCGCTAAAATGGTTAAATGATCGCCGGATGAGCAAGCTGAATTAGCATTATGTTGGGTGAATGTTCTAGAGGCAATAAAAAAGGTACGAGCCAAAGTGAAACTTCTTTTTGGAATTCTGTATGCAATATGTTCAACCTTCAAAGTCCAAATAGTCTTTTATGAACGATTGTTTCTTTGAAGCAGTCTTGGAAAAGAATAAACGCCGCTTGTCAATGTTGGAAAGAAATAATGGCCAGCCTGCATTCCCACAACAAAGTGGGGCAAACGACATGGACCTGATAACGATTTTAAATTTGTAGTTCAAATTATCAAGTTTAATGTTGTATTCTTCTTATAGTACTTCACCATCTACAGCTCAATCAAGCAAATGCAGTGTATATGTCAGAACATAATAATCAACCATTCAACTTGCACCATTGATATGGCATACTCACAAAAGAGGAAAAATAGAGTCGAGTGTGATAAGAACATTCAGTAATGCGCTTTCTTCCTAGAAAGATGAGCAATGAATCTAGCCCTAGTAGTTCTGATCCACATAAAGACACCAACTTCATAACTAGTACAAGTGTTAGGCTGCCGGGAAGGTTCAAGGGTAAGAAAAAAACCGCCCCTGATTACAGCGCATATTATGAACATATTGGAGAGCGTATGGCGGCTGCTGAAGATGCAAATAAATTATACCTGGAAACAAAAGAAACAAAAAGACTTTAAAGGGCAATGGAAAAACAACGATGTCATGATGAAAAATAAAAGTTAAGAAATGACGAGCTAGAGTTAAGAAAACAAGAATTAACTTGACAACAAAGAGCTGATAATATGGCACTTTTAACTTACAACTTAAACGAACTCAATCCAGTGCAAAGGATGTATATAGAGAAGCAACTTGAGGAGTACCATAGACGTCAAGGGGGGTTGTAGGAAACTAGTTTCCTATAATGTATCTTAGCATTGCATCTATTATTTGATCTCGTAAGTGTTGGTTGTAGTGTCTTTGTTAGTGTTGTTAATGTAATTGTCGCGGTATTAGTTGGAGTTATTGGTAATGCTATTGTTGTCAATTTTGTTGTTATTGCTATTGTTATAGTTTCAAGCTCATCTTGACTTGGCATTCTCGCTGTTGTTATTACTATTAACACGTCAACAACAACTTAGTACAGTAGATATAACAAATTCAAACACAAACATTAGCACAATACGTCAACAACAACTTATTACAATAGATAAGTGAAACACAAGCACCATCTAAACATCACTTCTACTAATGGTTTTCTATATGTTTCCAGTAGTGTTCCACTAGTTCTTCTCTTAGATCAAGATGAGCTTGTGGATCTCGAATGTATTATATTCTTTGCAAGTATTCAGCAAAAGTATTTGGGTCCTCAAAAGTTTTTTTTGAAATGCTATAGCAATGTCTGGATAGTTTCTCAGTTGAAGCTCATACCCACCACGTTCTTCTTCGATAATCATATTATGTAAAATTATACAGCAGTATATGATATCAGATAATACCGTCGGATCGTGGTAGTATACCTTTTTTCTTAATATATGAAACCTACCTTAAAACACTTCAAATGCCCGTTCAACATCTTTCCTCAAACTCTCTTCTTGTTTGGTGAACTTGGCTTCTTTTGCATTATTTGATCTTTTGTAAGCTTGCACAAGTGTTTTCCATTTTGGGTAGATTCCATCTACCAGATAATAATCCATGGAATGATCTTTGTCTCTTATTTTGTAATTGCATGGAGATGATATATCATTACATAAGTCATTAAATAAATATGACTGTCGTAGAACGTTAATATCATTCAGTGAACATGGTGCTCCAAAAAAAGCATGTCATATATACAAATCAAACGAAGCAACAGCTTCCAAGACTAGAGTTGTCTTTTTGCAATGTCATGTGTATTGGCTCTGCAATGCAACTGGACAGTTTTTCCACCTCCAATGCATACAATGTAAGCTACCTAACATACCTGGAATCCATATTGAGATCTCATCGCTAGCAATCTGTTAATGCCTTGAGGGGTAGGGGGTCGAAGATATTCTTCACCAAACATACAAACAACGGTTTTGCAAAATTCTTTCATACATAATATTGTCATTGAGTCTCCAATCCACACTTAATAACAAGAAGTTCCATATGATATCATGCGAAGTGCAACCGTAATCTTTTGCAGTGGAGAAATTCCAAGTTTGTTGATTCTATTTCTTCTGTGGGTGAAAAAAATGTTTGTTTTAGTTAATTTATTGAGAACCCGATTAAAGATATTCTTTTACATACGGAATCTTCGTCTAAAATCCATGTCTCCGACATGGTGTTTGCTGTAAAATAATACTTGATCAATTGATTATGACCGCCAGCATAGTCACGTCCATAACGCAAGTCTTTTCTTCCAACAACGCTACCTCCTTGAGATGACGTAGAGCTTTCAGCAATTTCATGGGCCATTAAATTATTCGTTTCAATAGCAAATATTCTTTGTTGAGTAATACAATGTTCAATAAAATCGTCGGAAGATAATAAAGATGATGAAGATGAGGATGGGAAGCACCACAAACTTTTTAGTGAACTCATTTAATATAGATAGAAGAACGGTGGTGATTAGTTTGGAAGTTTGAATGAGTATGTTATTCGACATTCTTACTTCTATTTATAAACTATTGATGTTTAATGGATAATGGAATGTCACAGGATCCAGTCATATAGATTAAAGAATGGAATTAAAGCTAATGGATCCACTGGTCATATTGATTAAAGCTGAGTGATGTGGATTAAAGCTGATGAATGTCCGGAGGTCGGGTCTTGTCTGAAACAGAATTAAAGCTAGTGGACCCACTAGTCATATTGATTAAAGCTGAGTGACGTGGATTAAAGGTGATGGATGTCGGGAGGTCGGGTCTTGTCTAAAACAGAATTAAAGCTAGTGGACCCACTGGTCATATTGATTAAAGATGAGTGATGTGGATTAAAGCTGATGGATGTCAAGAGGTCGGCCTTGTCTGAAACAGAATTAAAACTAGTGGATCCACTGGTCATATTGATTAAAGCTGAGTGATGTGGATTAAAGATGATGGATGTCAGGAGGTCGGCCTTGTTTGAAACAGAATTAAAGCTACTGGACCCACTGGTCATATTGATGAAAGCTGATTAATGTTGATTAAAGCTGATGGATGTCAAAAGGTCAGGTCAATGTAGACACAATGCATTTCTTTACATGGATTAAAGCTAATGGATGTGGAGTGAGAATGACAGCAATGTCGAACGAAATCGGCACGGTATCCACACTGCACTGTTTTACACGAGCAATGTATTATGCTATATAAATATCGTTTTGCTTGCCATACTTCTCTTCATTGTTATCGTAGCAGTAGTATATAAAAATGGTCGATTACAATCATATTTCTTTGCCCTCCTCATACTCATACGAAGGTCCGTTACAACACAATAGCCCACCAAATACATCCTTCCCTCAACCACCAACCGAGTGGTATATTAAAATAGAGAAAAGACACGATGTCGATGTAAGAGAGCATGAGATGGAAATGCAAGAACGCATACAGCTGGAAAATGATAGACGTCAAAGAGAAGAGCGACGTAGCCTTAACAGAATAAGAGAAAGAAGGAATGAAATACGACATCAAGTACCTCGCACAGATCAAAAGGTTAATTCTCGGGAGATCTACTGTAACTGTGGGGTTTCTGTTCTGTATGCTATTGTAAGTAACGGAACCGATATCGGTCGACGGCACCACAGATGTTGTAATTCTCCTGATGGTTGTGGACTTTGGCAAAGGATTGACGATCCTCTTCCTCATCGTGCAGTTGTATATGCTAACAAACTTGAAAACCAAATTCAGATGCTTCAAAGGACGTTGGGTTCAATTAACTTATCATGTGGTCGAAGGCAATTTTTTTAATCATCGGTTGTCTTATTTGTTGTCTTGTTCATTTTCTCTGATGTTGTCGTGTTTTACTGTTTGTTGTCTTGTTTGTGTTCTATGAAGTTGTCCGCGTATGTCATTTGTTGTCTTCGTAAGTTAAGTCTTGTTGTTAATGCTTTCCATGGATTAAATGTTGTTATTATGTTCAGTGCGCAGTAGATTTTGAAAACAGACTTTACTTGAATTTGAAAGTACATATAACTTACTGATAGTGCAAAGAACTAGCTGAAGGAAATTAACTTAACAAACCTACTTAACTAACCCAAACGTCATTCAAATTATTTAATATATCCAACCCAGAGATAACATACAGCATGTCGAACAAAATCAACGTAATACTCCCACAAATAACGGAAATCAAACGTAGCTCGTGTTAACTGAAATATATCTTCTTCCTTCACTGTTTTTATCATGATTCTATATCTTCGACAAGCTCTAATAAACGTGACAGAAGTGCTTCTTTTTCGAAAATCCTTCGAATTAATCTACAATCAAAATGACTGTTAAAAGTCTCGTTTAGAGCTACCAAAAAATCTTGCTCCAACTCCTCTTCCATGTGTCTGCGATCGGTTTCTATGTACGATTTGATTAGTACTAAATAATCATCAGGAGTCCAGCTTTCAGTTGCCATTGAGGATTATTGACGATGTTGAGAATAATTGAAGATGATGTGAATTTTCAATACAAAACTTTGGATTAATAGAAAGTTCATGATCCGCGTCTCGTGAATCAAGTGCCTTTTAATCAACCACGTGGCAAATATCCACAAACGTGGATATAAACAAACACAGCTGTGTTTGTTCCTTCACATAGTGATGTACACATTGTCAAACAAAATAGGAAATCCAAAGCTGATACGGTTATACAAACACTACTAGTAAGTACGCATACGGATAATACACTGATACAAACAATGATAGTAAATACAAAACAATGATAATACAATGATACAAACACTGCTAGTACATACAAACCAGTGAAAATACACTGATACAAACTCTGCTAGGAAATACAAAACAATGATAATACACTGACACACACTGATAGGACATACAAATAGTAATAGTACATACAACCACTATGGCTCATCAAACTGGTACTCATCATCAAAAAGATGGACTGCATCACCATCATTGTCGTCGTCATCTACTCTGCGTGTAGGATGATATCGCTGCTCATCGGCTGTAGTAAGCTCGTTAATACGAGCAGTAAACTCACCTGTGCTCCGTCGATGCTCGACGTACATGACCTGGCGAAGTCTCATCTGCATCTGAAACAAATCCTCATATGAAAATACAGTTGGCGAAGTCCCATCTGCATCTGAAACAAATCCTCATATGAAAATACAGCTGGATCTGAATACTACGAAATCTCAAACCGAGGAATATCAACGTATTTATCAACTCCGACGTTGTCGGTATACCGACTGTCCAACCATAATCTCCTATCTGGGATGGCTGTGGAGCATGATATACCTGAGTACCCTGTGTAAGGTCCTGTAAAACAGAAGGGAAAACACCACTCCGAATGCCTAAAGGCCTTACCAAATCAACGGATGCAGCATGAACAAAAGTAGCCGTATGCGGTGGAGCGTAAAACCGACGCCAAAACAATGCATAATCTAAATTCATAATGATGAAGTATTTAGCGGACCACCACTCCCATGAAGTATTTAGCGGACCACCACTCCCCTGCATACTCCTATAAAGCAGCGCTGTCATACACCTTCAAAAAAAGTGTATCCGGATGTGGATCGTCAGGAACAAAATGCCATCTAATGTCTGTCTCCAACTACGCTCACCGAGAAACAATAGCATCCTAGTTGGATGAGGATGATACCAATGGAAACCGTCTAGCGGATAGGAATGCATCATGCACTACGATAGGGTCGGTCATAAAAGTAGAACCATCATAAGGATGCAAAACAACACTCTAGTGTGGTCCGTAACTCGATCTGATTTCAAGCCATAGCAAATATATAACGTGCGTCCTCTTCTTGCACCATTCTACGGTTTTCTCGGGCCCATGCTCTAACTCTGGGAAAGAAAAGGGGTAATGTGGAGTCCAACATCGAATAAGTCATGTTATGAAAGTACTCATAGTAGTTGAATTGTAAAACCTTCCAAAAACCTGTAATGGACGTGGACCTACCCCTAATGACACACTGATGATCCAAAGAGCAATATAAATACGCTAATATCGGAGTCCCTCAATCATATGCGATTGGACTACCAAACGACAACTTCGCTACAGCTGCAGCCACCATCATGTATAGAATAAATGGTCCATCGTGTTTGATGCATTTGTAAAGAATAAGTTCCCCATCATGTACAGAATAAACAGTCGAGCAATCTCCAAATGGTTCTCTGTGCTACCACCATGTATCAATTCATTAATTGCTTATCTAATGTAAGAGCATCTAATCTGCAATCCGGATGACAGTCCATCATGTAGGTCAAGATGTGGAAGTACACTGGATAAACGGTGAAAGTGCTGGTACTCTCCGTCATATGGTAAGGTCACGCCTTTCAATGTCTAAACCGGTAAGCATAGTAAAGTCTAATGGGGTAAAACTCAACTCTCCAAAACTAAGGTGTAATGTATGAGTGGTCTTTCACCAACAGACGGCTAAAACACCACATAACTGAACATTCGAATTTAAAATATAATCGATACCTATTAAAACAATTTACGATTATTGAAAGCGCTAAAAATCATTAAATAAACAGTAATTATGTAAATACGTACTTAAGAAAACTCCAAATTCTATATCTCGAAAAAAAGCATAAATAATACCGTCGACATCATAAGATCGGATCATTCTATAAAAACGGATTACACTAATCCAAGAGCCAGGGGTGCACTCATGACGAGCCTAATTTAAAACAAGTTGCATATTCAATTTTTATTGTACAATTTTAACTAATAAAATAATTTGAAGGTAGATAACTTACAGAATTTTCAACACACGTGCTGACGTATACTTCATCGTCTGGGAGTATAAGGAAATTGATCAAATCCTTGTCGGGTTCCAAATTTTAGTCGGGGATCCAGAACCGTATTTGTTGTATTTCTACTCGCACGTCTATGTCTAACCACTATGCTATGTCTACACTTTCTGCGGCTGCCGCTTCCTCGGATTCTACTCAAAGCTCCTCATTTTTATAATTTTCTGGAATATTTTTTTACCAATGGAGATGCACGACGACTGGGAAGAAGATAAGAAGGGGAGAGGATGCTGGAACGAAATGGGGTAACCGGCTTATTTATAGTCGGTTACCCCTTATACACTTAGCCGGCTAAATTTTAACCGACTAAATTTGCAATCCACAACCAATATCTTAGCCGGCTAAGGAAAAGCACAAGTGTGCTTCTTTCCCACGCGTTGGGGATCGTTCGATCCCCGGAATCGACGCAACCCACCCCCAAGCGTTGGGAAGGCTCTTATAGCATCAACCATTAAATCTACCAAATCTACGGTTAAATTTATGCATTCCTTTTCACCTTTTGGCGGTAGGAGCTATAGTGTGTGCGCGCGCGTGTGGGGGAGGTATCAGCAGTCTCAAAACATAGCCTTTTAATATCAATCACTAGTTTTTATTTAAATAATTGTACGGTGTGGGTTGATATTTTAGTTCTATTTACAGCTACAGCTGGAAATGTCCTTGAGAGCACTGTGTTGTTACAAACGCACACTGTTTGTATCAATGCAAGTTAATTTAACGTGGACATGCTGAACCCAGGAAACAGACCCACAATGTATCAAGATTGCCAACAACATTTTGGTACAGCTAGCTCTAAATAATGGAAGCCGACATAATAAAAAGAATTGATGATAAGCCATTTCAATCATCACAACCGTATGCAAAAGAAATCCAAGTGAAACTAGCAATCAACATAATTCCTTGGTTAAGAAACAAAAGCAAGATAACACATGTCACAGTACTAAAGGAAAAAATCAAGAACCATGACCAAAATTTTGCAGTGGAAGATGAAGAAAAAAAGGTTTGGTTATTTACGAAACGAACTGAGCATATGAGCGGAAAAGTTGGTTGATAGAGGACTTTGTTTAGGGCTGCTAGCGGATGGTATATTTGAAATGTATATTTTAAAATAAAATTCATTTATATTTAATTAATTATTTGCTTTTTAGACAAATAATATGTTACGGTAATTTGCAAAAATAAATGAATATATTAATTAATTAAATTGTAAAATTTTAAATTACTCAGATTCAGTTTAAACCAATTTCATAATACGGAGCATTTCGATGCCATCGCAACGCAAAAAACTACATTTCGAACGGACCTCATTTACCTAAGTTGTTAATTTTAGAAATTTATAAAAACTATAATTTAAATAATATAACATTATTAAATTAATTAAAATCCACAAAGGCAACAAATTTGAGCAACGGCACAATAGGGTATTTGGCCCGTTACCATTTCCCAAATGTCGAACGCGTGGAGAACGGTAGTGGGCAATTTTTTCTTTTTTAAATATAGTTAGGAAAACCTGACGGATCGGGAAACTCATGAGGGAAATTAAGTTGTGTCTGCCCGTATCATGACGTATAACTCCGGATACATTTTTTTACTAGAATGTGTACAAAACATGACTCGAACCTGAGTCTATTAACGGACCTAGGCATCCATTTTTCACTGCGCCACATCCACGCACAACGGGCAATATTTTTACTTTTCCTGGGAATGGTACAAAGTAAAACAATACCATCAAAGTAGAATATGAAAGCAGTAGCAGTATGACAACTGTTGACAATTATCACATGAACCCAAATACGCACGCATTGATGATGAAGACATTGCAACAATTGCAATGCTTTCTATTTCTAGTAACAAAAAACATCCGTTTATCTGGAAAGATAAACAAAGGAATACATATCCAATACCACAGAATACAGTGTCATCCTATTTTGTACCGACTTATATTTCAAAATTGGCCTACAACAGGCTATAATACGAAAATAACAAAGATGCAAGGTGTGTAAAGGAAGTCGGCCAAAAATAATATGAATAACCCTACAAGGATATTTGAATAAAGATATTCTATTCAAATGAAATAAGAATAGTTAAAATTAGATGTTTGAGCAAATAATTCAGATATCAGTAAAAAAAATATACAAAATTTGACTAGTTGCCTCTAGAAATATATTAGGATTATGCGAGGCAAAAAGCAAAGTGCTAAATCGACATATAATCTTCTATTAGAAACCTAATAGAAGACCAAATTTAATGAACCAAAGGAAACTTGGAGGAATTGAAATCAAAAAACAAATACCAAACTGGAACCATCAAACCAAATAAAAAACTGACAAAAATTAATGAACCAAAGCAACATAAACTAAAAAAAGAAAAGTTTGTCTGTGTATTCTCTGATGGATAATGCCCACATGTACAAAGTACAATTCTAAAAGAAAATAATGAATCAAATAGGGCTGTCAATGAGTAACCGAAAAACCTAAAATCCAGCCGTATCCATTTCTCAAATACGAAAAATTATCAGATATTCGAACAATGGATACGGATGCGGATATGGCCACATCCACATGCGATAATTATCCGCATACTTTTAATCAAGATTATAGTTATTTTTTGTGTATTTAAGTACATAAAATGCTTATCATTTACTATTTTATCCAGGTAAGAAAATTTAATCTTATTAAAAATGAATATTTGCTGTTTAAAATTATTTTTCTTAGCATATTTATTATTTTTTATATATTTAGTATTGAAATGGATTTATAATGAATCAAAAAATTTATATTTATTTGTTTAGATTTGTTAGTTGTGAACAATATCTGATATCTGAAAAACACCCAATATCCGTCTACATCCATGGATACAATATCCGAAAATGATTTCCAATACGAATACAAATATAACACTAATCCGTATCAAACCGTTTACAGGTCTAGAATCAAAGTATAAGTCTGAACAATCAGCATCCAACCATTTACAAGTCTAGAATCAAAGTATAAGTCTGAACAATTTTAAAGTCGGTATAGAAAGTATTGTTGTTGTCTGATAGCTGTAGGTGTTTAAAATTTAAAATAACATGTGGATACTTGTGAGACTGAAGTGTATCACTAAGTACTGTTAAGAAAAGGTAAATGAGCTAGATAATTATTATTACCATCTGCAAGATTGCATCTAGGGCATGTTTTCCATTCTGATTTCATTTAGATTATGCAAATTCCTGCAAGCATCTGTCGAACATAGATAAAAAGGGTGATGCAGTTAAAATTGTCGTTGTTTGCCTATGTTGAAGGTGGTTAAAACTTTGAATGCCTTTGTTAAAGGCAGTTAAAATAAAAGTGCCCTTAATAAATCTGTTCCGTTTGACGCTAACATGGTAAAAAAGTAATTTTCATAAATTATTAAAACGACAACGCTTCACATTTTGATAATGACCTAGGGATCAACAACAGATTTTCTATTATTTATAACGTCTTATTTAAACACGTTAATACTTAACTTTTGAGTAGTTATATATTTAATCATTTGCTTAATTGAACAAATCGAAAAGAGTCCAGCATCACTATCCTAGCGGTTAAGCGCTCTGACTTTGGTCCCACGGTTTCAAATCCTACGTAGTGTGTGATTCGAATGAACATACATTGACTAGCGGTATCTTACACGCTATTTAAGATTTGTAGTACAGCTATATACTACCACATAAATACCCAATTTCAAAATCAAAATAAAAATCAAATGAAAAAAAAAACTTTTGTCTATGGTTCTATTGTGTTTTAAAATATATACAAAGTCACTATTAATTAATAAATAAAAAGACCTATTTTTAAGTTTAATGTAGCATACCATGTTACATACACAATCATTGACATAAAATCATAAATATCTGTTCATATAACTAGCGGGGAAAAAAACACAGTTTCACCGTAATATCGTAAAGTTGCTCTCTTTTTAACATAATTCATACATCACAAACTAGTAAAACGGTAGGTAACTGCAAAAAAATAACGATTTCAATTTCGAAATGCAAATAATTTCAATTTTGAACAGCTAATATTTTCAACTTATGTTTCAAAATGCATGTAACCACAAATGCTTACAGTTGTTACTTAGAATTGCAAATATTTATGCCAAAAAAAGTTTTATCAAGTTATATGACATATAAATCTTGTTTGAAATATCATAAAATTGGTCGACAATGAACAAAAATTAGTCAAATGTTTCAAATTTGAGATAAGTGCAAACATTTGCATTATTTACTTCAGGCTAAAGGTAAATTGCAAATATTTGCAATTTCTGCTTTGAATTGTGAATATTTGCAGTAACAATTTTTTTGTCAAAACGTATAATATATGGATCTTGAAAGGAGTATAAAAATTTGTGATTTAATAGTTTTGAAAAAAATCCAACTAGATATTTCAAATGAAAGATCTTTTCTTTTTATGCTTAAATTAACATGGATGCAAGTTTAATTAAGGATTGACATAAAAGTTGTATTAAGAACAAGAATCATATGAAAGCCGCACCACATACATAACTGATAAGAAAGGCTGTATGCACACTTTAAGACTGAATGGAATCGAAGATAACGGGATTTGTCATTCCAGTATCAAGAAAAAAATGAGAGCATTACCTGATGAGATATCGAAGCTTCCCATAATCCATAGCTTGCAGCATCAATTGTTAATTCAATGGGCCTTTCACCTGATGCACATTTCTATAACACAAAAGTAATGATACCATGAAATAAACAACCACACCACATTATAAATAATTTTTCATTTGACATGTTTACCATGAATCACAACTTCCTACACAAATCTACATTATCAATTAAAGATTTACACGTGTCAACTGATTGTAGGATACGAGAAACATCAATATTTTCAAAACACAACATATTTTTAACATTAAATTGTTAGGAAATGCTGAGGTATTTATACATAACTAATGATAGTTCTTCTGTAATTAGAATGTGACAGTTCTTCTATAGTAATCTTCTACAATTAGAATGTTGATAGTTCTTCTGTAGTAAAAGTTTTTCCATATGTATTTAAATTTCCTACAAAAAGTAAAAAAAATAAAAAATACTACAACGTATAAAATATATAGTAATTACAATAAGTGGAAACAATTACTAGAACTCGATGCACTTTATATTTTTCATTACAAAATGTACGCAGATCTGTTGCAAATAGTCTTTCTAAAACACTTTGTATTATTAATTTTTTTTAAAAGTAAGCTTTAAGAGTTGAAAGAGATTATATAACTTTACTTATCAAACATTAAATGGATGAACACACACTATCAAAAGTGTACATACCCTACCTTTCTTTTAGGCTTTCCAAGTCAGTTGACATATATGACGAGGAGTCAATTTTAAGCTGACTTGCAACAAATTTTCTATTTAAACCGAATCACAATATTTTAAGTTAGATATTTGAGCAAATAATGCAAATTTATGCTTATAATCAGATTATCGTTAAAGATACAAAATTTGACTACATGTTAAAAACATAGGGGCATGCAAGCATCAAACTGTAGCAAAGTTGTATAGTGCTAAATTGAAGTCCAGATCAGTCAATTTCTTTAGAAACCCAAGGACAAAGTCATGCAAAGTTGGGGGAGGGGAAATATAAATTAAACAGCAAACCGTAGCCATCAAATCAAATAAAAAAGCTGACAAAATTTATTAAGCAAAGCAACATAAACTAAAGAAAAGAATTGTTTTATGCCTGTGTAGAATTCTCTGATGATAATGCTGCATTTACAAAGTATAATTCAATAAGAAAAGAATGAATCAAAGAACCCATTTTTGTTGGCTCCACCGTATTTGTATTCACGTTTTTTTACACGTGGGTAAATGCAGCATTGTCATTCTCTGACAAGGTTTTAAATCTCGGATATCGGCTGCATTTCGTTATTGATCTCTTGTCAGCTTAGCCCCATCGAATCGATGTTTGTTGCCTAGGCAAACATCAGGGAGAATCAGAATCTTACAATAGATTCATTCATCTCTCACATCAAAGACTCGAGCTGCAACAAACATTACTTTGTTTGAAGGGAGCACAGATGAAGCTATGCTCAAGCTCAATGGCAAGCAATTACTTCTAAATAAGAGAGAAAGCATTTACGAAATTGTTCGGAAATTTTAGAGACTCGATCTCGTATCGGGGGAGATCTCGGACGAGATGAGCCCATCTCGGGTGTTCGTCTCGGAATTCCATATCGGGTCTTAAAGCTCATATCGGAACCATCTCGGGGTATATTATATGTTAAAAATTGATATTGTTCCACAACTACTTTTATGAATGGTGTTAAAAATAATAATATTTTAAACTTGATTTGTAAAATCAAGTCATTGTTATTAATCAACTAAAGAACATTCGTATTCAAAAATCATAATATGCTTAAACTAATAGAATAACATAATACAAATAAATTATAGCTCACAACTCATTATCAATGAACATGAATTATTGTTAGACATAAAACATAAATCCAAAACATTAAACAATAACCTAGAAGTAGAACATAAAACACACATATATATATGCATAAGGAACATGCATGTAAAAAACAATGAATATAAAAATGCAAAAGATTGCAGAACATATACGAATATATGATATGTGATATAGACATATCTCATACAACATGCAAAATGTACACAAAACACTAAAGATTAAACATGATTTTATTCCACGTCTTCTATTCGCATACAAAATACAAAAAAAAGAGCTTAATGGTAAACCAAAATAAAACCAGGATTTTACCATTACGAGCATACTATTACTAGCAAAAATAGTTATTAATATCTCGGGTACGGGGTTCAAAATTTCAACCAAAAAAAACAAAATACCGGTGATATTTTAATATCTCGTCTCGGCCGATATATCGGCCGATATTTTAATATCTCGATCAATATATTCAAAACGAGATTTACAACGAGATTTGTTGTTTCGTTTTGGGAGGAGATCAAAACGAGATATCGGTCGAGATTTCCGATATCTGAAACAGTGTTGTCGATAGCTGTAGGTTGTTTAAAAAATTCAAATAACATTACAAATGATTCTCTGTGCATTTGTAAAGAATAAGTTCCCCATCATGTACAGAATAAACAGTCGAGCAATCTCCAAATGGTTCTCTGTGCTACCACCATGTATCAATTCATTGATTGCTTGTCTAATGTAAGAGCATCTAATCTGCAATCCGAATGACAGTCCATCATGTAAGTCAAGATGTGGAAGTACGCTGGATAAACGGTGAAAGTGTTGGTACTCTCCATCATATGGTAAGGTCACCCTCTTTCCAATGCCTAAACCGGTAAGCATAGTAAAGTCCAATGAGGTAAAACTCAACTCTTCAAAACTAATGTAGAATGTATGAGTGATCTTCCACCAACAGGCGGCTAAAACACCACATAACTAAACATCCGAATTTAAAAAATTATCGATACCTATTAAAGCAATTTACGATTATTGAAAGCGCTAAAAAGCATTCAATAAATAAACAGTAATTATGCAAATACGTACTCAAGAAATCTCCAAATCATATATCTCAAAGAAAAGCATGAATAATACCACCGGCATCATAAAATCGGATCATTCTATAAAAGCGGATTACACTAACACAAGAGCCACGGATGCGCTCACGACGAGCCTACTTTAAAACATGTTGCATATTCAATTTTTATTGTACAATTTTAACTAATAAAATAATCTGAAGATAGATAACTTACAGAATTTTCAACACACGTGTTGTCGTGTATTTCGTCGTCTTGGAGTATAAGGAAAGTAATCAAATCCTTGTCGGGTCCCAAATTTTGGTCGATGTGGGGATCCAGAACCGTATTTGCTGTATTTCTACCCGCACGCCTACGCTTAACCAATGTGCTTCGTCGACCTCCAGTACCCGTTGTCGGTACGTCTGCGCTTTCTTCGGCAGGGGCGTTTTCTACGGCCGGTGGAATATATTCACCGCTGCGACTGCCGCTTCCTCGAATTCTCCTCAAAGCTCTTCTCATTTTTATAATTTTCTGAAATTTATTTTTACTGATGGAGATGCGCGACGGCTGGGAAAAAGATAAGAAGAGGAGGAGAGGATGGTGGAACGAAATGGGGTAACCGGCTTATTTACAGCCGGTTACCTCTTATACACTTAGCCGGCTAAATTTTAGCCGGCTAAGTGTATATTGTGGATTGCAATCCACAGCGCGCGTGGATTGCAATCCAACAGCCGTAAATTGCAATCCACGACCAATATCTTAGCCGGCTAAAGTTTAACCGGCTAAGGAAAAGCACAAGTGTGCTTTCCCACGCGTTGGGGGTGAGTTTTCGTTCAACCCCCGGAATCAACGCAACCCACCCCCAAGCGTTGGGAATGCTCTTACAGCATCAACCATTAAATCTACCAAATCTACGGTTAAATTTATGCATTCCTTTTCACCTTTTGGCGGTAGGAGCTATAGTGTGCGCGTGCGTGTGGGGGCAGGGATCAACGGTCTCAAAACATAGCCTTTTAATATCAATCACTAGTTTTTATTTAAATAATTGTACGATGTGGGTTGATATTTTAGTTCTATTTACAGCTACAGTTGGAAATGTCCTTGAGAGCACTATGTTGTTACAAACGCACACTGTTTGTATCAATGTAAGTTAATTTAACGTGGACATGCTGAACCCAGGAAACAGACCCACAATGTATCAAGATTGCCAACAACATTTTGGTACAGCTAGCTCTAAATAATGGAAACCGACATAATAAAAAGAATTGATGATAACTCATTTCAATCATCACAACCTTATGCAAAAGAAATCCAAGTGAAACTCGCAATCAACATAATTCCTTGGTTAAGAAACAAAAGCAAGATAACACATGTCACCGTACTAAAGAAAGAAAAAATCAAGAACCATCGACCAAAATTTTGCAGTGGAAGATGAAGAAACAAAGGGTCCGTTCTCTGCAAAATGAACGGAGCATTTGAATGGAGTATTTAAACGGGAAGTTTGTTGAAAGAGGAATTTATTTGGGACTACAAGCGGAGAATCCGAGTGCAGTATTTGAAATGTATATTTTAAAATAAAATTGATTTATATTTAATTATTTATTTATTTTTTAACGAATAAAATGTTTCAATAATTTGCAAAAATAAATTAATTAATTAAATTTGTAAAATTTATATTGCTCAGATTCATTTCAAACCGACTCAATAATGCATAGCACTTCGATACGATCGCAACGCAAAATATCACATCTCAAACGGACCTCATTTGCATAATTTATTAATTTTAGAATTTTTAGAAATTTATAACAGTTATAATTTAAATAATATAACATTACTAAATTAATTAAAATCCACAAACACAACAAATTTGAGCAACGGGACAAGGGGGCTTTGGTCCGTTACCGTTCACCAAACTTCGGACAGATGGAGAACAGTAACGGGCAATATTTTTACTACGAACGGTACCAAAGTAAAACAATACTAGAATATAAAAGCAGTAGCAGTATGACAACTGTTGACAATTATCACATGAACCCAAATACACATGCATTGATGATATAGACATTGCAACAATTGCAATGCTTTCTATTTCTAGTAACAAAAAAAATCTGTTTATCTATAAACAAAGGAATGCATATCCAATACCACAGAATACAGTGTCATCCTATTTTGTACCGACTTATATTTCAAAATTGGCCTACAACAGGCAATAATACGAAAATAACAAAGATGCAAGGTGTGTAAAGGAAGTCGGCCAAAAATAATATGAATAACCCTACAAGGATATTTGAATAAAGATATTCTATTCAAATGAAATAAAAATAGTTAAAATTAGATGTTCGAGCAAAAAATTCAGATCTCATTAAAAAAAATACAAAATTTGACTAGTTGCCTCTAGAAACATATTAGGCTTATGCAAAAATATTAGGATTATGAAAGGCAAAAAGCAAAGTGCTAAATTGACATCTAAATAAGTCAATCTTCTATTAGAAACCTAATAGAAGACCAAATTTAATGAACCAAAGCAAACATAGGGGAATTGAAATCAAAAAACAAAACCAAACTGGAACCCATCAAACCAAATAAAAAACTGACAAAATTTAATGAACGAAAGCAGCATAAACTAAAAAAAGAAAAGTTTTTGTCTGTGTTGAATTCTCTGATGGATAATGCCTACATGTACAAAGTACAACTCCAAAAGAAAATAATGAATCAAATAGGGATGTCAATGAGTAACCGAAAAATCTAAAATCCACTCGTACCATTTCTCAAATACAAAAAATTATCCGATATTCGAACAATGGATACGGATGCGGATATGGCCACATCCACGTGCGATAATTATCCGCCTACTTTTTATCAAGATTATAGTTATTTTTTTGTGTATTGAAGTACATAAAATGCTTATCATTTACTATTTTATCCAGGTAAGAAAATTTAATCTGTTTAAAAATGAATATTTGCTGTTTAAAATTATTTTTCTTAGCATATTTATATTTTATATATATTTAGTATTGAAATGGATTTATAATGAATCAAAAAATTTATATTTATTTGTTTAGATTTGTTAGTTGTGAACAATATTTGATATCTGAAAAACACCCAATATCCGTCTACATCCATGGATACAATATCCGAAAATGATTTCCAATACGAATACAAATATAACACTAATCCGTATCAAACCGTTTACAGGTCTAGAATCAAAGTATAAGTCTGAACAATCAGCATCCAACCATTTACAAGTCTAGAATCAAAGTATAAGTCTGAACAATTTTAAAGTCGGTATAGAAAGTATTGTTGTTGTCTGATAGCTGTAGGTGTTTAAAATTTAAAATAACATGTGGATATTTGTGAGACTGAAGTGTATCACTAAGTACTGTTAAGAAAAGGTAAATGAGCTAGATAATTATTATTACCATCTGCAAGATTGCATCTAGGGCATGTTTTCCATTCTGATTTCATTTAGATTATGCAAATTCCTGCAAGCATCTGTCGAACATAGATAAAAAGGGTGATGCAGTTAAAATTGTCGTTGTTTGCCTATGTTGAAGGTGGTTAAAACTTTGAATGCCTTTGTTAAAGGCAGTTAAAATAAAAGTGCCCTTAATAAATCTGTTCCGTTTGACGCTAACATGGTAAAAATGTAATTTTCATAAATTATTAAAACGACAACGCTTCACATTTTGATAATGACCTAGGGATCAACAACAGATTTTCTATTATTTATAACGTCTTATTTAAACACGTTAATACTTAACTTTTGAGTAGTTATATATTTAATCATTTGCTTAATTGAACAAATCGAAAAGAGTCCAGCATCACTATCCTAGTGGTTAAGCGCTCTGACTTTGGTCCCACAGTTTCAAATCCTACGTAGTGTGTGATTCGAATGAACATACATTGACTAGCGGTATCTTACACGCTATTTAAGATTTGTAGTACAGCAATATACTACCACAAAAATACCCAATTTCAAAATCAAAATCAAATGAAAAAAAAAAACAAAAAAACTTTTGTCTATGGTTCTATTGTGTTTTAAAATATATACAAAGTCACTATTAATTAATAAATAAAAAGACCTATTTTTAAGTTTACTGTAGCATACCATGTTATATACACAATCATTTACATAAAATCATAAATATCCGTTCATATAACTAGCGGGGGAAAAAAACACAGTTTCACCGTAATATCGTAAAGTTACTCTCTTTTTAACATAATTGATACATCACAAACTAGTAAAACGGCAGGTAACTGCAAAAAATAACAATTTCGATTTCGAAATGCAAATAATTTCAATTTTGAACGGCTAATATTTTCAACTTATGTTTCAAATTGCATGTAACCACAAATGCTTACAGTTGTTGCTTAGAATTGCAAATATTTATGCCAAAAAAAGTTTTATCAAGTTATATGACATATAAATCTTGTTTGAAATATCATAAAATTGATCGACAATGAACAAAAATTAATCAAATGTTTCAAATTTGAGATAAGTGTGCATTATTTACTTCAGGCTAAAGGTAAATTGCAAATATTTGCAATTTCTGCTTTGAATTGTGAATATTTGCAGTAACAATTTTTTTGTCAAAACATATAATATATGGATCTTGAAAGGAGTATAAAAATTTGTGATTTAATAGTTTTTAAAAAAATCCAATTAGATATTTCAAATGATAGATCTTTTCTTTTTATGCTTAAATTAACATGGATGCAAGTTTAATTAAGGATTGACATAAAAGCTGTATTAAGAACAAGAATCATATGAAAGCCGCACCACATACATAACTGATAAGTAAGGCTGTATGCACACTTTAAGACTGAGTGGAATCAAAGATAACGGGATTGGTCATTCCAGTATCAAGAAAAAAATGAGAGCATTACCTGACGAGATATCTAAGCTTCCCATAGTCCATAGCTTGCAGCATCAATTGTTAATTCAATGGGCCTTTCACCTGATACACATTTCTATAGCACAAAAGTAATGATACCATAAATTAAACAACCACACCACATTGTAAATAATTTTTCATTCGACATGTTTACCATGAATCACAACTTCCTACACAAATCTACATTATCAATTAAAGATTTACACGCGTGTCAACTGATTGTAGGATATGAGAAACATCAATATTTTCAAAACACGACATATTTTTAACATAAAATTGTTAGGAAATGCTGAGGTATTTATACATAACTAATGATAGTTCTTCTGTAATTAGAATGTGACAGTTCTTTCTGTAGTAAAAGTTTTTCCATATGTATTTAAATTTCCTACAAAGGTAAAAACACGACCTAACTATTATACCGTGTATAAAAATATATAGTAATTACAATAAGTGGAAACAATTACTAGAACTCGATACACTTTATATTTTTACAATACAAAACGTACGCAGATCTGTTGCAAATAGCCTTTCTAAAACACTTTGTATTATTAAATTTTTTTAAAAGTAAGCTTTAAGAGTTGAAAGAGATTATATAACTTTACTTATCAAACATTAAATGGATGAACACACACTATCAAAAGTGTACATACTCTACCTTAATTTATAGGCTTTCCAACTCAGTTTGACATATATGACGAGGAGTCAATTTTAAGCTGACTTGCAACAAATTTTCTATTTAAACTGAATCACAATATTTTAAGTTAGATATTTGAGCAAATAATGCAAATTTGTGCTTATAATCAGATAATCGTTAAAGATACAAAATTTGACTACTTGTTAAAAACATAAGGGTATGCAAGCATCAAACTGTAGCAAAGTTGCATAGTGCTAAATTGACGTCTAGATCAGTCGATTTCTTTAGAAACCCAAGGACAAAGTCATGCAAAATTGGGGGAGTGGAAATAAAAATTAAACAGCAAACCGTAGCCATCAAATCAAATAAAAAGGCTGAAAAATTTTATTAAGCAAAGCAACATAAACTAAAGAAAAGAATTGTTTTATGCCTGTGTAGAATTCTCTGATGAAAATGCTGCATTTACAAAGTATAATTCCATAAGAAAAGAATGAATCAAAGAACCCATTTTTGTTGGCTCCACCATATTTGTATTCACGTTTTTTTACAGGTTTATAGTGGGTAATGCAGCACCGTCGTTCTCTGAAAGCTGTAGTAGTTTAAAATTTTCAAATAACATTACAAATTGTGAGAATGTAGTAATAAGTACTCTTTAGGAAAAGAAAAATGAGCTAGATATGATTATTACCATCAGCAAGATACATTTAGGGCATGTTTTCCGATCTCCCCTCGTTTAGATATTACAAATTCCTGCAAACCATAATTGAATTATACCTTAGGCAACTGTAAATAAGGCAAAGATAATCTGAGAGAAGAATGCAAGAAAATATGATTGAAAATCTAAGAATCGGTGCATTTATTCTAAATTTGGTGGTACAAAAAGAAATCTAGATAATAGGATTTTGTTATTCTCGCATCTAAAAGAATGAGAATATTACCTGATATGATATCTAAGTTTCCTTCGGTCCATAGCTTGCAGCAGCAACTGTTAACCTCCCAGCTGGTACAATCTTCTAACAACAAATAGTGAATGGAGTATTTGGGCACAGAAGTAATCTTGCCAAAAATAAGCAACAATATCCACATTGTGAAATAATTTTTCTTCGATTATTTTGCCATGAACCAGTAGCTTTTTACACAAATCTTAATAGTCAAAAATAGATTTAGATACAGGTCAAATTTATTTTAAGATATGAAAAACAACATCACTGTCAAAAAGCAACATATTTTCAGTATGAAATTGCTTGAAAATGTTAAGTTACTTATATGATACTAATGATAGTTCTTTTATAGTTGCTTTTTTATATGTATTTATGCTTCCTACAAAAATAAATAGGAGGACCTTAACTAGTAAATAATTCGTACAATAGTGTCAATACAGTCCACATATCCTACATTAAACAATGAACACAACCACACACTGATTTTCACATCATCCTTGTTCATAAAATCCACACAACTCTTAATCTTCATCCACTTCATACTGAGAACTTGCTAAAGAAAGCTCATATATCTCACTAAGCATCCATTCTTCTCCAGTCTGACCACCAAGTACTATAGCCCTAGTACCCCCTACAACACAAGTACTATGCCCCCATGCAAATCTCGGTGGTCTACCAGGAACATTCAGTACCCTCCATGTCGGTTTTTCTTCTGTTGGATCCAATAAGTAAAGCTGTGAAGCAGAATGCAGACCTGCTACCGACCCACCAAATATCAATATCCTCCCACCTGGTAAGCTAACGGCCACATGGTCAAGCCTAGGCGGTGGGCTAATCCCAGCCGGATTCCCTGCTCCAGGCATACTGCTACCTGTTACATACCTCCAGCATTGCTCTCCTTCACTCAAATCCAAAGTATACACATCACTCGATCTTAACCTTAGTGGCCCACTCTTAGCCAGACCACCAAACATCAATAGTTTCCTAGCCCCATACACAGACAACGAGTGCCCTAATCTAGAGGGTGGTGTCCATGATACACTCACTTCAGTCCAAACTGGTACCTCCATCGTAAGATCCAATAAGAATGTATCACTTAAAAGCACGCCCGAATCTGCACAGCCACCCGAAACCACTAACTTAGTGCCATCAAGCATGCAAGAACTGTGCCATGATCTAGGCAGAGGAGGAGCAAGTCCTGACACTTCGCGCCATGTTGGATGCTTTGCATCAAGATCCAATATGAAGACATCGTTTAATAGCCCTTGCCTACCACATCCACCGAATACTACTAACCACGATCCGTTAAGGCATGATAGAGTATGTCCCCATCTACCAGGAGGTGGTGAATTCACTTTCATGTGTCTCCATGCAGGTTCATTGGCATTGAGATCCAATACAAAGGTATCGTTCATTGGCTGCATGTTTATGCCTTCACCACCGAAGAGCACAACTCTATTGCCTACGGCACAGGCGCTGAAGTTGCATCTAGAAGGTTCTACCGCACCACCTACTGTTACTTTCTTCCATGTGATGGATTCTAACGTAGTTAGCTCTCTGGCTAGTCTTCTCCATCCGAACCTTTTCGCTCCTGCTGCTGGCATGGTTTCTAACGCAGGTGCGGTTTCACTTGCCCATGCGTTTTGGCATACCATTTTCCATAGGATTTCGCTTTTGCTTAGCTGGTACAATCTCTTGCAGGAAGAGCCAACTGCTGCAATGTCTCTTGGTGATAGTTTCGAAATTATTTTGTGAGAGAGTACTTCGTCGCTCAATTGAAACATGCTACAGAATTCACGGGTAGAAGTGAAGGCTAACAAACGAGGGGAGCCTCCTCCTCTTTCTTCTATTGAGAAAGGAGAAGGGGAAGGGAGCCCTAGGTCGATGTTTGCTTCTGTGACGAACTGAATGCCGAGGTAATGGGTTACTTCATCGTCGTCCCCAAAAATTGGGGATAGCTGCAATCTATTCATAACAGGAGAACCATCTTTTTTGAAATTTAGAATATCACCTTGGAAGGAGAGACCGCTCTCGATGCATTTTCTTATCTCGGAAGTGACTGCTGAATCTACCAGCGGATGTCGTCTCTGAGCGAACGGACCTCGACATTGCAAGAATCGGCAGTTTCTGCCAAGCACTTCTTCAGCTCGATACCCAGTCCCTTTCTCAAACCCTTCGTTTACATAGATTATTGGATTATCGATTTCGATTGCATCAGTAACGACTAATCCGTACGATGCCGGAATGGAAAGCCCTGGGAAAAATCCGCCACCGCCAATTGGGAAATTTCTTCCGCCGATGCGACCTTCTTCCTCTTCTTCGCTGCCGCTTGAATCGTCCAGATCGCTGTCCCACTCCATGAAATTTAATCCAGGTTAAACTCTTCGATTTTTCTATGTATTGTTAAGATCGACTTTTTCTTCGATTTTTATTTGAGAAATATGAGTTAGGTTTAGGTGAGTTTCTAGGTTGAGCGATTGGAGAAGGAATGAGAGGATGGAATAATAATGAAGTCTACTTTATCTTTTTATTTTTCATCTTAGTTTCTTGTTACGCTCTTGTATTGACAAATGCTTCTATTTTGCTAGTTCTGTTCCCATCCCCAAATCTTCCATTTCCCACCTTAGGTTGTACAAAATAAACCTTGTGCCCCACTTTTTTCTGCTCCACTACATCCACAAGTTTCATCTTTTGTTTCCTTATTGTATTCAATCCATCTCATCATCCATACTAATTAATTCCAACTCTTCATCCAATAATACAATTTAATAGTGTTTTTTTTAAATGAATTGATTTTGTAATTAAGTGTACTAGGTTTTGGAGGAATTTGGATTGTTTCATTGGTTTTATACTGATTTCTAACGCATTTTATACTAGATTGTTCATCAATCAAACCTATTAGCATTAGGGGTGAGTAAATGGTTGGTTCGGTTTGAAACCGAATAAAATTTTGAAAACGATCATAACCATTCAAGAAACATAAAACGAACCAAACCAAATCGATATTTTTTAAACCGAAACTAACCAAACCGATAGTATTTGGTTCGGTTCGGTTGGTTTATTTGGTTTATTTTGAAATGAATTGAATCTTTTGCTTGATGATCTTTCATAAGATTAAAACAATTAATTGAGTTCATATGTTGCAAACATTTTGAAAAACAAACTCATCATTTAAAAATGTTAATATGAATTGAAAGTAAAATAATATTATTATGAAAATATTATAAATAATAGTATTACCAGTAGTAATTTTGTTAGTTTAAAATAAATTAATTTTTAAATTTGGTTTAATTGGTTGGTTCTGTTTTCTAATATTGAAAACCAAACCCGATCAATAAACCAAAGAATATAGAAAAACAGAAAGCAAAACCAACCAGTTAACTAATAAAACAAATCAAACCAACCAAACTTAATCGGTTTGGTTGGTTTATCCGGTTTTAACCAATAAATTTTCACCCCTAATTAGCATGCTAGGTTCTAATTGGCACCAAGCTTTTAGTGAATTATGTTTATATCAACTTCTATTAATTCTCTTACATACTAAGCAAAGTGCATAAAATTGAAGAACATGAATGAAGAAGAAGTCATCTTTACAAAATAGATGTCAAGAAGAGGAATACATACTTGAAAATTAAAACGTTGTTATTGTTAACCATAAATCCACTTAAGAACAACAGTATGAAAGAAGGCTTATAAAAGTGTAAGGCTCTACTAAAATTGAAAACATGGGTTTCGCCAAGGTTCAAAGGAGAATGTTTCGAAGGCATTGAAATGGCTTTCAAAGGAGTCGCAAGCACCCGGCGTCATTACAGATGATAAACAAGACAAAAGCTTATGAAAAGATGGAAAAAGGAGGCAAAGTTATCCTTCCGCCTTACTAAGACCTTTCGACGCGAATGGGTTCGCATATATAAAAAAAGAAGGAACGAGTTCAAAACACCTTTCGAAGGTATTGAACGAAAGGCATGCACACGTGAACCAGTTCCCTCAAAATAGAAGGTTTCAACGTTGTTAATTTACCACTCAAAGAATTGATTCCAATACACTTTTCGAAAGCAAAGACAAGCCTTTCGAAACGGTTGGAACCTTTCGAAAGCATGAAATCCTCCATGAAGACCAAAAGTCCTTTCGTTAAGACTTAGATGTCACTTTCTATCCCTTTCGAAGCAATGTGGAGGCTCAACTCATTTCTCACTTGCAACAGTATAGCAACACAAAGCGAAGAGTGCTTCTATCACTCTTTTGACAAAGTTGAAAGCAGTCCACTAAAAAGCAAAGAAAAAGAGGCACGCAGACCTTAACAGCAGCGAAAGGTTGTCAAGAAGAGGGAATAAAAAGAAAGGAGGCGTATGAATGGATGAGATAGCTCGAAAGGAAAGCCTTTCGATAGCATCGAAAACAAGCGCGCAAGAAACTAAAAGAAGGCCTTTCGACCATGTCGAAAGGATCTATGCGGAAGATTGGAAGAAGACCTTTCAACTGAGTCGAAAGGATGGACATGAAAGGGGGCTGACCTGCATCTATAAATACAACCATAGAGGTCTGATTTTGGGGACCGGATTTTGGAATCCAAAACTTATTCTCCTACTTCTTAGCAAAAATACATCTTTGTAACACTAAATCAAATTAGGGAAAAGCTTTCTTACTTGTAACTCAATTTTGATTAATGATCAAAGAGAAAGTGCATGAATTCAATAAAGATTTTGATCATGAGGGAGATCATTTCGATCATTAGCTTGTCTAATGGTCAATTGCACATGATGCTAGCTTATCATCCTAATTCCTTTTTGTCTTATGCGAGTAATATTCATGCAAATCACATTGTCATCGAGTTCAAAGACATTTAATGTTAAACAAAGATGATAATGATAATTCAATTCATAGAACTCATGTATCCAAGATGATTTTCCATTGCATATTTTAAATAGAGCTTGCATATTATACATTATATCTGCTTCGAAAGAGGAAGACCCTTTTTGATTTGGTCGAAAGGACCGTTTCGAAAAAGGATATATTGTGTAAATGATAAGCAATTCTATATGGATTAACTCCTTCGAAAGGTATACACACACAACAATACATACAACCCCTTTCGAAAGAGTTCATTCCGAAAGAGCATAAACAATGATGTCGACAACATATACTTTTCCTCAAAGGCAAGATGTTTCGACATAGTTGAAAGGAATGATTATCCGGAATAAATCACCACTTTCGATTCAACTCGAAAAGAGGTTTCGGAAGAGGTGCTTTCTTCTTAACCTCCATTTCAACAAGGATGACAGGATTTAAAATCTACTATTAGGCAACACTCCAAACGTAATTTGACCAAGTCAACCCAATCGAAAAGGGGGTTACAAAGGGAATGATCACTTTTGATAATCTTATTTTGTAGCATAAACAACATTTCTTGTTAACCACATAGCTTTGGGAATGTTGACAAGTTTTCTTGTTAACATTTTTGGTACTAGATAGAGGGCTCGAACCTCCAACCTTGTGATTACCTTATAGACTAATTATGGATTGTCTAATTTGATGTAGGAAAATGAAATCCAAAAGGCTCAATCGAATGGATGAAGGGGTTGTGCACACCACAACCTTAGAAGAAAACGTAACACCAACTTTCAACATATAGGGAGTTATGCAAGGGCAACTACCAACCCCAGCTCAACAAGATGACAATGCCACTAAAATAAAGCACTCAAAACAACAGTTGTTGGAAATGCAGGAGCTTCTCAAAGCAGCATTGTCTTAAAAATCTTCCAAGACAACAAAACCAACGAATGAAGATGAGGCGGTCTCTCCCAGAAGAAATTTGAAGCTTTATACAAATGAAGACAAGAGCAAAGCTGACTTGACATCTTCAAAAAAGAAAGAGCGTCCTCCAACTAAATTCGATCATCAAGGAAGGGCATTGGAGTTTATCCAGGATAAACAAAAAGCACCATGAACTGGGGATGGTCCGCAAAAGTTTCCTAGTAACCCTGTAAACATCTTGGAGGAAGAAGACCCATTGAGCTTGAGTCCGCCGCTAAATAGGATTGATGTTATTCATGGTGGGCCACATCCAGCGAGGACCAGCAAAGGGGCCAAGAACAGGTACATCAAAGAGGCTAGAGAAGGTGTCTTCTCCATTCAAGAAGAGTCCCCACTTAAAAATCCATGACTCAGCATCTTGATGCCAAATCTTGTCGTTACTCCACAAGAGCTGAAGAAGGGAGTCCATCACCCACATAATGATCCCCTAATGATCATAGCTCAAATTGGACTGTCTATAGTATCCAAGATTATTGTGGATACTGGTAGCGCAGTCAATGTCATTTTTAAACATATTTTTGATCAAATGAGCATCCTAGAAGACAAGCTAGAGCCCAGCCTTGAGCTAATCTTTGGGTTCAACAACAAGGGATCGACTCCAGTGGAAAGTAAAATTACTCGTATAGATGGGAGTACCACCATGTTGTCGAACTTTTAAAACTCTCTTCGTAATCATTGACCAGCCATCCTATTACAACGCTTTCTTTGGCAAACCCGCACTTGATGAGCTAGATGCTTTTGTCTTGCCAAAATATATGATGGTGAAATTCTTAACTAAGAGAGGCTGGGGCACTATTCGTGGATAGCAATTCAGCTCCCGCGAAATGTATTTTTCTACGCTTGATCAATACAAAAGTGAGTATTCTGCTTACTTTGATTCTTTTACTGTTTTTCAGCCTTTGGATGATCGACTTTTACATCCAACATTCGATGCAAAGATTAGATCTAATAAGACTAACAAACGTATGTATGAAAGGTACATTTTACTAAAAGCAAGAGGAAGAGGGTCGATGTTAATTCTGTAGAAGAGGACAAAATCATCACAGAATTTGATTGCCGTGGGGAAATGGAAAGAATAAAACCGATAGAAGACCTTGAGGAGGCATGCATAGACCTAGATGATTCCACTAAAATAGTCAAAGTAGGAAAAGAGTTGGATAACAACTTGAAGAAGGACTTGATTCAATTCCTTAAATCCAATAAAGACGTAGTTGCATGGTTTCATTCAAATATAGTGGGGATTGATCCATCGGTTATGTATCATGCGCTAAACATCAATCCAGAAGCAATCCCTATTAGACAGAAAAAGAGACAGCTGGATAAAGTGCGATCCGAGGCTCTAAAAAAGGAAGTTAAAAGACCCCTTGAAAATGGATTTATTCGGGAAATCTACTACCCAAAATGGCCAGCGAACCCAGTATTAGTGAAGAAGTCAAATGGTAAATAGAGGACTTGTGTTGATTATACGGATTTAAACAAGGCATGTCCGAAAGATTGTTTCCCACTACCACAGATAGATCAGTTGGTTGATGCAACTAGTGGGCACAAATTGTTATCTCTCATGGATGCATACTCAGGATATATCAGATATCCATGTTCAAGCCAGATGAGGAATATACAAGTTTCATTAATTAGGGAATTCACTCCTATAAAGCAATGCCATTCGGATTAAAGAATGCAGGGGCAGCCTATCAAAGATTAGTCAACATAATGTTCAAAGAACATATCGGTCAAAATATGGAAGTTTATGTTGACGACATGCTAGTGAAATCTTACGAGGCTAAAAAGTCACCTTGAAGATCTAAAGGAAATGTTTGAAGTATTACGGAAATATCAGATGAACCTGAATCCCCAGAAATGCTCTTTCTGAGTCCATTTCGAGAAGTTTTTAGGCTATCTGGTGAGTGCTTAAGGGATTAAAGCCAGCCCAAACCAGACTAAAGCTATCAACGACATGGCTGAACCCAAAACTAGCAAAGATGTAATAAGTTTAAATGGTAGAGTAGCTGCCCTAAGCAGATTCATTTCCAAGGCAACTGATAAGTGCATTCACTTTTTCAATGTGATCAAGAAGAAGAAAAACTTTGAGTGGGGAGAAGACTATAAGAGAGCTTTTTAAGAATTGAAAAATCATTTGGAAAAACCACCAATACTATCTAGTCCCCAAAACGGTGAAGTTTTGTACTTATATATGGCAGTCTCGGAACGTGCAGTTAGTTCAGTTTTGATCAAAGAGGAAAGCGGAACTCAACTTCCAGTTTATTATGTGACTAGGCGGGTTAAAGGATGTAGAGGTTCGATACCCGGTAATAGAAAAAAATAGCTTATTTCTTAATACTTACCGCACGAAAACTTAGAGCATACTTTCAAGCACATCCGTTCAGAGTACTAACTAACTTTCCACTCAAACAAGTTTTCAATAAACCTGAAATTTCAGGAAGAATGGTAAAATGAGGAATTGAGTTTAGCCAGTATGATATTGAGTTTCAACCATGGTCAGCTATCTAAGGACAAGCATTGGTATATTTTATTAATGAATGTACAAACTTCATTAAAGGACAATTAGAAAAGGAAAGAGATGGAAAACCTATATGGCAGTTATTTGTGGACGGCGCATCGAATGAGCAGAAGGCTGGAGCAGGATATGTTATAATCACCCCAAATGGACACCGCCTACACTATGCAATGAAGTCGGGGTTTCCCACAATAAATAATGTAGCCGAATACAAATCAATGGTGGTGGGATTAACTCTGGCTTTAGAGCTCAAAATCCCATGGATTCAAATCTTTAGTGATTCGCAACTAATGGTAAATCAAGTGAAGCAAGTATATCAGACTAAAGACACCAAGCTATCTCTATATGTAAAGAAGATATTGAAGATGCTCGCTTTATTTGAAGATTTTTCTATACATCAAGTTCCGCGGGGAGAAAACTCACATGCGGATTCATTAGTAAAGTTGGCGAGTTCAAAGGGAGCCCCAGAAACTCGGATCGTGCCAGTAGGGTATCAAGCAAATCCGAGTATTGAAGAGGGGACATCCGAATAAGGAAAGGAACTATTAGTCTTGACTAGACCCCAAGCCATGTCACGAGAAAGGGAAGAAAAAGAAATTAATATTGAAATCCCAAATGAGATAATCAACCAGCTAAGGGTAGATGACTATTATAATAACACTTGGATGTCGCCTATTGTCGAATATCTTTCTAAAGGGATATTGCCATCTGACAAGGGGGAAGTAAGGAAAATCAAACGATGGACCCCAATTTTCATGATAGTGGATGGAATTCTTTATAAGAAGGGATATGCATTACCTTACTTAAGATGTGTGAGTCTAGAAGATGGAATGAAATTATTGGTGGAAGCACATGAAGGATTTTGCGGAGACCGCTCCAATGGGGCAAAGTTGGCAAAGAGAATAATAAGACAAGGTTTTTATTGGCCTTGAATAGCAAGTCAAGCTATTGAATATGTCAGGAGTTGTGAAAGATGCCAAAAATACTCAAAGATTCCTCGATTACCACCAACCTAATTAACTCCGATTTCAAGTCCATGGCCCTTCGATATATGGGGAATCGACTTAACCGGGCCATCGCCAATTTCCAAAGGGGGAGCAAAGTATGTTGTAGTCGCCATAGACTACTTTACCAAGTGGGTAGAAGTAGAACCACTCCCCAAAATTACTTCTAGGGAAGTGCTTAGATTTTTTATTAAAAACATTATTACTAGATTTGTAATCCCATATAAGATTATATCGGATAACGGAACACAATTTGAAAGTGAGGAGTTTTCATAGTTTTGTCATAAGAATGGGATCATAAAAAGTTTCTCATCCATTGCACATCCAAAGACCAATGGGGCCGTCAAAGCTGCAAATAAGACTATAAAGGCTATCTTGAAAAAGTGATTAAATAAAGCCAAAGGGAATTGGGTTGAAGAATTGTCACTTGTACTTTGGGCCTATCGAACATCTGCTAAAACTGCAACGGGACATACCTCCTGCTCTCTAACATATGGGTGTGAATCAATGTTGTCAATTGAAATTGAGATACCCTCACATCGAAGAATTGCATATGCTTTCGACCCAAATCAGGAATTAAAGAAAGAATCGATAGACTTAATACATGAATTGAGAGATGAAGCAGCTATCCGAACTGCAGAATATCAGAGAAGAATTTCAAAATACTACAATTCGAAAGTAAAAACAAGGTTATTTCAAGAGGGAGACTTAGTACTCTGAAGGGTAATGGCAAACACAAAAAATCCTGCCGATGAATTGCTATGACCAAATTGGGAAGGTCCCCTAATTGTATGTAAAGTAATATAACCTGGAGCATACAAGTTATGTTAACCAGACGGTAATATGGTTCCTAGATCATGGAATGCAAAACACTCACGACCATATTTTCTTACAAAGAATGAATAAAACTCCTCTTCCTCAAAAGAAAAGTTTACATGGTTTAGAATAGAATTCTCCTTGCACTTGGATATTACCTTAAACGGTTGAAGCCTTTGTCCACACCGAGTTGGCCAGGTCAAAGCGCCTCCTAGAGGGAGGTTAGAGTAAGTATTTATTTGCATCATGCTATGGCCAGGTTAAAGCATCGACAAGCCCTTGGTCATGCCATGCTATGGCCAGGTCAAGGCGCCTCCAGGAGGGAGGTTAGAGTAAGCCTTTATCCGCGCTATGCTATAGCCAGGTTAAAGCATCGACAAGCCCTTGGTCACGCCATGCTATGGCCAGGTCAAGGCGCCTACAGGAGGGAGGTTAGAGTAAGTCCTTGGATCCTGCTTGTGGATAAGCTAACCAAGTGCTCCTGACAACAATGGACTAAGATGTCCAAGCCCAAGAAGTTGGCATATCAAACAATGGACTAAGATGTCCAAGCCCAAGAAGCGGCATATCAAATAATGGACTAAAACATCCGAGCCCGACAAGCGGCATATCAAATGATGGACTAAGACGTTTAAAATCGAGAAGCGGCAAATCAAATAGCAACAGCATACAAGGTCTAAAGGGTTGACACATGTCGAAGGAGACAAAACCCAAAGAGCAGAACAAAACAGAAGGCTTAAATAAGAATCTATAACCTTCAATTAATCATCAAAGAAGAATTTCTAAACTTCACTTATTAATATCCTAATATGGGTTTCGAGTCTTTCATTATTAAATTCGGAACTTCATTTATTAATACATTAATCTAGGTTTCAGATCTTTACCAATAATCAATGCTCTTCATCATACCCGAATCTTGGTTTCGGGACTGTTATTAATTACTGGCCCTCACTTATTAATGCCCTAATCTGGGCTTAAGATTTCTAGTATGAAGAGAATTATTATGGATTTCTGATTATCCACCGCTAATATCTGAATCTGGGTTTGAGAGTTCTATTATGAAGACCATTCTTGATTATCGGTTATTAAAGCCCGAATCTGGGTTCCAGATATCTTACTATTGACTTCCGAACTTCACTTATTGATGCCCATATCCGGGTCATAGATTTCTGGACTTCTTAATGCCTGAATTTGAGTTTCAGGTCTGTTACCATCAATTTCTGGATTTCATCTATTAATTCACGAATTTAGGTTTTAAAACAGTTGGTATTGAGATAACAATGGATATATAGTCTTCAATCAAAACTTTGAGTTTGTCTACTTAATACCCAAATCAGGGTCATTAGTTTTCTATGCCACTAAACAACATTTATCAACGTCTGAATCTTGGCCCTTGGATCATTATTATCTCCAAAAGGAATTTCTAAATATCTATTACTTATCCCCAGATAATAATTCATGGATTACAATAACTTATTTCAAGATGGCAACTCTTGACTTTCTATTACCAAACATTTGTTGTCTCCAACGGAAAGTTCTTGGACTCCAATTATTATACGTCTAATTTACTATTAATCTCATGGGAGTTCAATTTATGAACTTCATTTTTAACTACAAAATTTGAATGGTCGGACTCATAATATTACTCGACAAGAGTCCTTGGTTCCCAATCATTTACAGCTATAGATTTCATATCCTATATTAATTCAAGATAACGACAAGTTAATCTTTAGGGATTAGAAGCTCTATTATATTAAAATCATTTCCAAATTACGAAGCATATATTTATATAAGTAATAAGCTAACAATAGAAAATGTTGGTTGCTTTGAATTTTGTAGGAAAGTTGGGATATTAAGAACGAAGTAGCTGATAAATTTTTGTCCTAAAGAACAAAAGCTTCTTTCATACAAGAGGGGAGGGCAAAATGTTAACCATAAAATCCACATAAGAACAACAGTATGAAAGAAGGCTTATAAAAGTGTAAGGCTCTACTAAAATTGAAGACATGGGTTTCGCCAAGGTTCAAAGGAGAGTGTTTCAAAAGCATTGAAATGGCTTTCAAAGGAGTCGCAAGCAACCGGTGTCATTACAGATAATAAACATGACAAAAGCTTTCAAAAAGGAGGCAAAGCTATCCTTCTGCCTTATTAAAACCTTTCGACGTGAATGGGTTCGCATATATAAGAAAAACAGGAACGGGTTCAAAACACCTTTCGAAAGTATTGAACGAAATGCATGCACATGCGAACTAATTCCCTCAAAATAGAAGGTTTCGACGTTGTCAATTTACCACTCGAAGAATTGATTCCAATACACTTTTCGAAAGCAAGGACAAGCCTTTTGAAACGATCGGAACCTTTTGAAAGCATGATGAAAATCCTACATGAAGGGCAAAAGTCCTTTCGTTAAGGCTCAGATGTCAATCTCTATCCCTTTCGAAGCAATGTGGAGGCTCAACTCATTTCTTACTTGCAATAGTATAGCAACACAAAGCGATCAGTGCTTCTATCACCCTTTCGACGAAGTTGAAAGTAGTACACTAAAATACAAATAAAAAGAGGTACACAGACCAAGACCCTAACGGCAGCGAAAGGTTGTCAAGAAGATCATTTCGACTGGGTCGAAAGGTTTAGAATAAAAAGAAAGGAGGCGCAAGTATGGATGAGAAAGCTCGAAAGGAAAGCCTTTCGACAACATCAAAAGCAAGCACGTAGGAAACTGAAAAAGGCCTTTCGACCATGTCAAAAGGATCCATGCGGAAGGTTGGAAGAAGACCTTTCGACTGAGTCGAAAGGACGGACACGAAAGGGGCCCGACCTGCATCTATAAATACGACCCTAGGGGTTTGATTTTAGGAACCAGATTTTGGAATCCAAAACTCATTCTCCTACTTCTTAGCAAAAATACATCTTTGTAACACTAAATCAAATTGGGGAAAAGCTTTCATACTTGTAACTCAATTTTGATTAATGATCAAAGAGAAAGTGCATGAATTCAATAAAGATTTTGATCATGAGGGAGATCATTAGCTTGTCTAATGATCAATTGCACATGATGCTAGCTTATCATCTTAATTCCTTTTTGTCTTATGCGATACCATGGAATCAACTTGGATAATCTTCATATGAATCACATTATCATCGAGTTCAAAGACACTTAATGTTAAACAATGATGATAATGATAATTCAATTCAAAGAACTCATATTATCCAAGATTATTTTCCATTGCATATTTTAAATAGAGCTTGCATATTATACAGTATATCCACTTCGAAAGAGCAAGACCCCTTTCGACTTGGTCGAAAGGGTCATTTCGAAAAGGATCTAACGTGTAAAATGATAAGCAATGCTATATGGATTAACTCCTTCGAAAGGTATACACATACAATAATACATACAACCTCTTCAAAAAGAGTTCATTCCGAAAGAGCATAAACAATGATGTCGAAACATATACTTTTCCTCAAAGGCAAGATGATCCTTTCGACATAGTCGAAAGGAATGATTATCCGGAATAAATCACCACTTTTGATTCAACTCAAAAAGAGGTTTCGAAAGAGGTGCTTTCTCCTTAACTTCCATTTCAACAGGGATGATAGGATCTAAAATATACTATAGGCAACACTCCAAACATAATTTGACCAAGTCAACCCAATCGAAAGGGGGGTTACGAAAGGAATGATCACTTCTGATAATCTTCTTTTGTAGCATAAACAACATTTCTTGTTAACCACATAGCTTTGGGAATGTTGACAAGTTTTCTTGTTAACAGTCATCGTCAAAATTGGTAAAGCTTCTCTACCATTTTGATTCACTATTATGGTGGGAAAGGCAAAATATCTTTTTAACTTTTTGTGGTGGGAAAGACAAAATAAGGAATGTTAATAAAAGTAGCCTTTATTTTGCCAAGTGCATTTAAGCAACAATTTATAACTTTTTAAATTTTTTAAAGTATTTGTAAAATTTAAAATAAGAATATTTAAAATTTCTTAATTATTTTTCCTTCAAAAGCAATAAAGTTTGTGAACCAGAAACAATTATAAGAAAAATAAAGATGGTTATAATTTAGATTTAGAAAATTCTACCCATACACCAAAATTTACTTAATAACCAGGAGGAATTGAACAATTTTTTATTTAAAGAGTTTTGTGGTTTTATTAACAAACAAAAGAGAAAAATACAAAAGCAAAATACTTTTACTAACTCCATAACAATGGCTAGAAGGCTAGGACAATCTTTTCAAATTTTGGATCCTATGCTTAAACAGTTGCAAGTTGATATAGGGGTTCTCTACGAAATGTACTCTCTATCACTAAAGTAATATTTGCCATCCATAAAGAACTTGATCTGCTTTTATTAAAGAAAGCGATCTCTTTAAGACGTTTAAGGCGATTTTATTATGATCCGGGTTAAACAATGACATCCTAAAATGGATATGAGATGGTTTTCACTAAATACTGATAAACTCGATAAGGGTTGTATTCCCGAATTGTGATGTGGAAACTGTGAACCTTGGTCTTCACGGTATAAACTGGACTTTAGATCCAGAAGTAGAGATGCAAAGCGACATTAGTGATGGGTATATAAAAGCAAAGCGAACGAAGACTGAAACTTTGACGGCGTCAAAGTGAGAAAAACACGATAGCCATAACTAAATCTGTAAGCAACGGTTTCAAATAGCAGATGGACACTATTACTTATGATCAGATCTTGCGTCATAGCCGAAGAACCAAGGTGGAGGGTTGTGGCATTGGAGAAAGGCAGTGAAACAGCATAAGGGTACGATTATGATAATTAAGGTAACCCCTTAGAAATCTTGTGTGAGGAGTTTGGGAGGAAGAAAGTCATATGAGCAACAGTTAAGGAACGTGACCTATTAGAATTTTGAATGTTTCAATGGTTGAGTAAGATAAATGGGCCTAATTGTTGTATGGAAAATATTCTGATGAGCCCAATCCTAACACATAAGCCTAATGCTAATTTGATGAATGGACATAAGAGCTGATATGTTAGGAGCAACATTTCAAGCATCTAGGAACTTTGTTGTATTAACATGTAATTTTATTGTAACGTTATGAATATATATGCCTGTTATTGCTGGACTGTGTTATGTTCAGACTTGTCATCTACTTATGTATTTGAGACTACTTTGTATTTGAGATATCCGTTGTATTTTTGTTTAAGACTCTGTTGTTCTGTAGTAGCTTCATAAACTATTATTCATCTATTCCGCTGCTTATTGTTGTATTACTCTATGTTTGTGATTCTGTGATTGATTTATTTACTTTATATGCTAAGTTTTGCCAAACATAAATTAACAATTTGTTGTTTTGAGCAATTCAAGTTCGACATGTGTATATGATTGTCGACTTGAATGGTTCGAAATAACGGGTCGTTACAACAGTAAAAATGATTTGTACAACAACAGCTTGAACTTACAAAGCACAATCGATAGACATCAAACAACTAAAATTCATTCAGTAGTTTCTCATCCATTCAACATGTAATTCTAATCAGATATAGAAGTGAGTTTTTAACTCACCTTTCTCTTTCAATTAAGCAACAAAGTTAACTACATCAGCTCCAAATTCTCAAACAGCAAGCCCTAAAACTAATTCAACCAAAGTACAGCAGAACCCAAATTTTAACTTATTATAAACCGAGGTTAAAATAGTTATTGAGATGTATCCTGGCTTAAGAAGATTGCCTAAACTTATTTGATTCAAAAGCGATCTAATTTGTAATGGAATTGAACTAAATTGAAGGATTTAGATTTTAGGTTCGAAAAAGTGGAAAACTAGGTTTTAGTTTACTATAAACTGAGTAAGAGATGAAAAAAATAAACATACAGTAAATTGTACTTAGGATATTTTCTCATCTCTTCATAGTTACTAAATTATTTTGGGCTTTAGGAGTTAATTTACAACCCAATAAGGATTAAATAACCTCTTTTATCTAATTCCTTACTAAAATGTTTATGAAACAAAAGCCTAAGTATTTAAACCATAGCCCAAATAAATAAATTGACTACTTGAATAATTTTTAAAGCCATGATTAACTATTTAAAATAAAGAAGTATACTAATCCCAAAATTTCCTTTTATAAAAAAATAAAAGATTCAAACCAATTAAATATTCTTGTTACCTTTCTAATTATTATTACTCTTATCCTTTTAATACAACTATTTAAATCAAATTCTCAAATGTGCTTTAAATTGATTATTAACAAAACAATTGCTTCTCAAACTCTTTTTGTCAATGATTGAATAATTTAACAAAATAAAATCTCCATTATAATCTAGATTTACTTAATAACTCCAAAAATATTCATTCCATATATTATTCTATAATATTATATAAAAAAAGAAATTCTCATCTCAAAATAATTCATTATCTATTATAAATTCAAATTTCTCCATATTTCAATATTTTAAAAAAAAATCAAATTTCTCATCTAAATCTCCAGTTTAAATCATTATTTATTTTATTTTTTAGTAACTCAAAAATCAGGGTTGTTACAATATATATATGTATATATATATATATATCTGTGTGTGTGTATGTATGTACGTATGTATGTATGTATGTATGTATGTATGCAATCATAAGTCTATGAATACCAAAACATTTCCACGTACTTCGTCATATTCACAGATGAGTCATCACGGGCATGGACATGTGTGTTTGATACACATGTATAAGTGTAAGATAAGCTTGTAGAATATAAAAAAAGAGTATATAATGTGAAATGCGATAAAAATTATTCGATTCGATCGAATGGGTGAGTATATTGGAAAGAGTTCGAACGTACTTAAAAATGAATAAAGATTCAATCTTAAAAGTCACTCCTCCATGTGGTACATACTGATGTATCAATAAGGAGTATTCAAACATTGTTCAATAAAGTACGATTAACTGTGAGTGAAGTTGAGTTGATTTTTTTCTATAAGGTCATGTGCTTAAGAGTGGTACACAAGATTAATATTAGTTCATCTAAATAATAGTTTACTAAGTCATATAAGAAAACAGTTTATAAGAAACCCCAACATATCCTAGGTTAAGGAGTTGGCAGGTTCGGCAAGTCGAAAGTACGCACGTAATAATTGTTCGTAAGGGATCTTGTATGAATCTCCCCACCAGGAGTTTGGGAAGGATAGTCATTAAAGGACATATTTATGTTCTGAAACAAGTTTTGTAAACTATAAACCAAATCAGTTTTATATTAAAGAGATCATGAAGTGTTTATGAATACCTATTCCATTACACCGAGAAACAATTGTTATTTCAATAAATACCAACTTCATAGTGAAGGAATTTCTTTAAGAATTTATTGGTAGTAAAATGGAATAGGATACTATCCAAAGTTAAAACTGATTATATAAGGTGAAATGAGTTTAACTAACCTAAATGAACACATCGCATTAGAGAGTATTCTCATATGTTGAAGAGAAACTATGAGATTCTTATCAATGTTAAAAATATATAATCCTCGATTGTTTAAGTAAACCATTAAAAGTGTTGACTCTATGATATTATACGATGCCAGATGCAAAATAGATTCCAAGTACATTATAAAAATATAATTTTGATAGTCGTACCCAAAGAGATATGATCCATTAGCTGCAAAAGTGTCTTTAAGAGAAAGGCAAATGTAGTTGGAATATGGCGAGCACATTAGTAAGAATAATATTGTAAACTTCAATTGTTGAAATTAGTGTAATAGTTTCGTTACTCAATGTGCTCAAGTTATTTCGGATTCTACTCACAAAATTATCGCATGTTATGACTTTATATTTTAGTAGGTATGTGTTGAAATAGAAAGTTCTAAATGATGATTTAGAGTAAAATGTTTACACATAATAACCAAAGTATCTCGAAGTCGGTGGAAGCGATATTGAGTTTGTGAATTTTTCGATATGATCCAAAATTTAATACGAAAGTATCATTCAGAAAAGCATCAAAATTGAACAAATGTTTTGATAGAGATATTAAATAGTTTGATTATTAGTCAAAATGCATAGGAGGCGAATGTTCATAAAAAATCTTTAAATTGTATGTTGATATTTCTAAACTATAAGTAAAACAACACATTGCTAGTTTTTTAACGATGTACTTGTGTTAAAATAAGCATTAGTTGTTTTACACTTGACGTTGGATTTGTAAATATGTATTTTATAGCAAGTATAAAAGATATTGGGAATGTCCTAAAACGATATGTAAGGACGCCTTATTAAAATGTTTAATACGAAACATGTAAGAGGCATTTCTTATGCACTGGCAATAGGAATTATCATACATGTTATGTTGTCAATGATATCGCGGATTGTTTATGTATTTGATATATGAAGCAAATATCAAATTCAAATATATATCACTAAATGTTTGTTTGAGGTGTTCTCATATAAATTTAAAATGCTAGAGATTTGTTTATAGAAACAACGAACTCCTTATGAAGGAGTGTTCGAACTCAAACTTTCTTAATGATATTAAGTAGAATATGTCAATAATAAATTCAGGTAGAAAGATCTTTAAATCGAAAATGTTCCAAATAAAAGGCTATGGCTGGTTCAATGAAAATGCTAAGTATATCATCTTGGGTAGCGTCACAAAAAACAATGTATTTAAATATAAGTGCACAAATTTATGACCGAGCCGAGGGTGGTTCCAAATATTGAGAGTCCAATAACATTGTTATATGCTAACAATGTAATGATATATTTCATAACAAAACTTAGAGCTTACTGGAAGTCAAGAGACATACTCTGATTTATTCCATATGATAAAGGTAGTTTATCAACGTCGGAGAGAGTTGACTGACAGAGTTGACGATTGAAACATAATAGCATACCCACTCACTGATGGATCAACCTAATTGGTTTTGAGAAAACCAATTGGAAAAGTTGGAATAAGATTCCATAATTGACACCAAGTGCAAGTGGAAGATTGATGAGTTAGAGGTATACCCTAGGGACAATTATGTAATTTGTTACATATATCTAACTCAATAATCGATCTTGTTCAAAATCAAAGGTATTTTCTTTCTATTATATACTTGATATAATGTAGTTATATTAATTAATTAATTTAATTAAAAGTATATATAATAGGAAATCCACAAATGGTATATTTGTGACAGCAGTAACAAAGTGTTGCAACCGTGAGTAATTTATCATAATGAAAATAAATACACTATTTTCAATTTTCCTAGTTAATCAAGGCTAGATATGTATCCGTTGAGACTAGAGTACGTAACGCTCTCCAAATTTTGAGTAGTGTATAACTCAAGACAACTGGGGGCACCTATGGGTTACATACTGATAATTATTGGATAACTATGGAATGACTCACTCGATAGTTTTCCTGTTGGTTAATATAACTAAGGTCAAACAAAAAATATTGATGTGACTGATTTACACAGTTCTCTCGACTTCAGAATACTATGGATCTTCAATATGAAAGCTCTGCTTTGATTATAGTCAAATCATAGCATGTGTCCATCGAGTAACTATATTGGGTCGAGTAGAAGTATTGGAAGTGAAACACTATTCAAGAGAGGATTCGTCTTTTCAGTTATATTTAGAATCACGTGTCAATTCAAATCAACTCAAAGTCAAAGTCACTTACCAGAGCATTTCGGTTAATAATAATAATAATAATTGAACCAAGGACTTTGTGTTTAGACTATAGAGTTGAATATGGATGATATTGAAATTTTGACCATTATCAAATTTCATAAGTCCAAAGTGATATAGTTTTGACAAAGAGAATTGGTGTAAACAAATGTCACAATTGGGTAATGCTTAATAAAGTGAAACTGGATTTTACCGAAACTAAGTGTGAGGACGCATTTCTTCGACTCTCGAAAATAGACACTAATAGGTCCTCGGTATTCACGTGCCGTAAATCCAAGTGCCAAAGAAGCGGATTCTCAAGGGTAAGAAAGAAAAATAAAGACATAACAGAATCTCACATATGTTATTTCAATAAAAACTTTATACCGAAAATTAAAATACATTTATCAGAGTTAAAAACATGGATAATTATAGATTTCTGTCCTTACTAATGCGGAATACTATAAAACAAGAGTGTGGTGGAAATTGACCAAAATCTTCAGAAAAATCTTCTGACTCTATGCTTCAAGCTTCATCTAGATTTCTTCTAAACTAAAACTGACTATTAGGCCGCCCAGGAAAATTAGGGCACCCAGAGTTTAAGGAAAAGGAAATTAAACTCTGGGTCAATCATGGGACTGGTGTGAGAACTAAAAAATACGCATTTTGAAAACAAAAGGGTATTTTATAAGACCACGCCACACATAAACATGGAACGGGTTTTTACCTTACGATAACCAAATCATTATTACGTAAAAATACTTAATATTATTTTTAATGACATATCTTTGAAAACATTTGCAAGTAAACTTATCAATCTTAATCGAAACTGTTACCATTATTAAATTCCAGCATACTAGGTTCTACAGACAAAATTGCAGGCTCTTATCGGAGAATGGATTTCCATACAAATGACCAGGTGAAGGGACTACCTTTCGGTGGTACATCTCTAGAGGAATGTGCCAAGGTCAACAGAACATCTACACCTCTACCAACACAAGACCGGCTTACCTTTCTCACTAGATGGTACCAAATATGTCACCATCCCGGTCATTACCGACCTATCCGAGGGCCCACACAGCATACATCCACAATAATTTAAACCCGAACGTCATAGCTGGTAGAAATATATCTAGAAGTGGGTGATCATACCCTAATGATTGCGAACCACATAGTCTTGCCGCATCTACCATGTTTCTGCCATTTCCGAGTGTGAGGCATGAGGTAACGATTACCTTTGGCTTTGCACATTTCACTTTGAATGCCACATTGCCATTCCATCGATCATCATTTACTTTCACAAATATACAACCTCTGAGCTTATAAGTCTCAGAGAAGGGTGTTAAACTAAGAGAAGTTGCTTTCTCTGCCACCAAGCAGATGTATATTTATAAAAGTCAACGATGAAATCTGAAGAATGCAATGCCAATCATCCATCCATACAAGTTTGTTCAAGGACTGAATGAAACCGAAGGCACTCCTCCTACAACCATTAGTACTGAGTAGTCCTTGCAACCCAAAGAGTTTCAGAAATGAAGGGAAAACTGCTACTTTAGTATTTAGGAGCTAACCAAAATTATCAACAAGTACTCCTTTCACCTCGAAAATCCTTGGACTTTATCCTTCATTTTCTTTATCATGTCTTCATTTTTCGAATGCATACATCGGTTCGAAGTGGTTTTCGGATAAGAATCACTCAAATCCGACCCCGGTTTTTCAAACCAATCATCGATAAAAAGAGGTATGTGAATAGAGAATCATTCTTTAATTGATAAAGTTCTTTTTGTCAAAATCTATTTTGGATATATTTATAAAACATTCTTTTCGATATATACGGAATTATTAAAACTCTTTATTAATTCCTTGATTGCTTAAAACCCTTTTTAAATTCGGAATAATTCAAAATCATTTCATTTTTCGCTTAGGAAAATATTTCCAATTCATCTCATTTAACAAATATTTCTTAATTCAAAACTCATAATTTTGGATTGAGTTAAAACCATGTTATCTAGATGTTAATCCAAAACCAATAAATATTAAGTGAGCAGAGTCTATAAAAATCATCTAATTCTACTCAATATCAATTTCCATATTCAACAAATACTATAGGCGGAATAATGGCGAAATCACCTTTTAAATTCCATGAATAGTATGAGTTCCCTCTTCGGGATTTAACACGGAGTATAAGAAGATCATTTCTTTAAAATCAAAGTTGTATTTAATTTTAGAAAATTTAAGTTAGGCCTGTCAACTGATACTTTCGGATGCGGATAGTGCCATATCCGCATCCACATCCGAAATGATTTTCGGATATCGGATATCCGCATCTGCGGATACAGATGGATATCGGATAATTATCCTATCCGCCAACGACCGATAAAACAAGAAATATAAATATAAATTTTAAGTTAAACATACATTTTTTTCAATCCAATTGATCATAGAAGTGTTAAATATAAACATATATGGCGATAATAAATAGTTTTGAGCGGTTAATAAGCATTAAATGTATATAATATAAACTATTAACTTGATAAAACAACAAATAAATATCTTTCATTGTACTAAAATACACACAATTTGTACTACAATATTGACAAAGACCGGACGGATAATTTTCAGATGCGGATGTCTTCGTATCCGTATCCACATCCGTTTTTTTGGATATCGGATATTATCCGCTTTTCGAATACGGATGCGGACAGATTTTGGATTTTTCGGGTATCTATTGACAGCCCTAATTTAAGTCTTTTTATACTTAACTCGTTTTCGACATTTCGACCTTATCTATCCCTTGCCCAAGGAAGAGGCCAGGTGAGCCAAGGCACTGGTTGCTCCTGAACATTTTCTTAGTTTAGGCACCTCATATATGGATCTCACGAGTAGAAAAATCCAGTCTACTCGTTGGCTTTTAGAGCCAAGATTAAACCACTTTATTTATAATAGCTTTTCTTAAATCATTTTTTAAACTCTTTTAAATAAACTATAAACTTCCAAATCATCATTAAAAACACTTAATTATTCATTTGAAAACATTTATAAAAGTTTTGGAAAAGAATTGTTAAGTTTAAAGCTATATTTCAAAAGTTATAGAAAAGTGCTGCGGAAAAGTGCTGCAAAAAGTGCTTTTATAAGCTATATTAATCAAAACGACTTTTTATTATTTGAAAATTCATCTTTATTACTCAAATCACTTTTAAAATATTTTAAAGGATTTATAAGATTTATTCCACATTTTAAAATATATTAAAACATCATTTTCTAAGAAATCTAGTTTTGGATCCCGAACTACAAAACCACGATTTTTTCAAAATGCTTGTTTTACTCATATCTCAATATTTACTTATCGGAATCTCAATTTTCTTCCTTCGTTGGATAACTATGGATATAATAGTTCAAAAAATTCTTATCTCGAAGAATCCCGAGCTATATTCCAACTTTTACACTTACTTGACTTTTACGGCGCAAATTCGCGAATTGCCGTTACGCGACGTGCCTATTTTTGACTAAATTTCCCATTCTAATTCAAACTTTCACCAAAACGCTTTTGAATATTTTTAAAACATTTTAAACCATTTTTCAAGAGGTTTAACATTTCATATTCACCATTTCATTAATTCAAGGAAAGTGATTTCCTTTGTGCTTATCGACGTCTGTGACTTGCATATATATTCAACATTCATATTTAAACAACCAAACTTAATGATCAAAGCATATTAAACGTCCATTTGCAAACATCATATCATCATCAAAATATAATATAATAGTTTAGGAGTTCTCACCTTCATTTTCCTTTCGACCGTGCTATCACAAAATTAAACTCCACAAAATCGAGCTTTGGACCCTGAAGTGGCTGGCCTAGCCTTGATGCTCATGGCCTAGGTGGTGTAGGGTAGTGGTCGTGGACTTTGGAAGAGTAGAGGAGGTGTTTAGAACTAGTGGATCGATATTAAAACTAGTGTATACATTTTCCTCTTTTATTTGATATAATTTTTTCTAACTTTTGTAATTTTTTTTTATGAATAGGAAGCTATTAAAGAGGCTCTTAGAAAGCTTGAAAAGAAGAGGAAGAAGAAGTGGAATGGTATTAGGATTTTTGTGAGAAGAGGGGTGATATTTATAGGAAAAACCTTAGAATAAAATATTGTATTACATGATTACCTAAATACCCCAAGCCCACACCCCTCCCTAGCCCCTAGCACATGGCTCCCCTCCAAAGCCAAGTGATGGTTGATGTGAGGTGATGGTGTGGTACAATGAAGTGATGTTTGCTTTTTGGTTACTTAAAGGTTAAGCTTAGGAAATATTAAATCATTTTTGTATTTTATATATATATATATGTGTGTGTGTGTATTTATGTATGTATGTGCATGTTATCATGTGCATGTGACATATATATATATATATATATATATATATATATATATATGTACATGTATGTGCATAACACTTCGAACGTCTTCGAACAACTTTTGTTAGTTAAACCGTTGAAATCCGGAGAACCGATTATCGGTCACAATTTCACTTATTTATTAACGTACATATATTTGTAAAAAAAATCAAAAATAAATTTCATATCATTTTAAACAAATTAAAATGATCATATTTAAATTATAAACCATATAAATTAATATTAAAAATTATTTACAAAAATTGCCTTTATACCGATAAAGCGAGCAATTTTTCCTTATATTTTCAAATCAAATATATCACTTTATAAAACTATTATAAATGATTCATTATAACTTTATAACTATTCAAAATGAATTATCATCATTTAAAATAATTTTTTGGATAATTAAAATTATTATTAAATCTCAATTTAAGTTAAATAATTCAATTCAATGTTATCTTATCGATATAAATTTCAAGGAAAAATACTTTATTTAAATATTTATTCAAAATAAGATTACCACTTGAAACAATATTATCCTTTTATTTGCAAATATTTAAAAATAAATTGAATTTATCAAAGTGATAAATTGGCGAGCCGTTACAAACTCCTCTCCTTAAAAGAATTTCATCCCCGAAATTACCCAAAACAAAAACTCAAAGGTTTTGCCTAAAAATATTTATTTTTAATTTCACTCCCGTATGATGTATATAGATCATCCGTATGCAATATCTGGTTCGATCTTATATTCGAATCCACAACTTTACTTCCAAACTAGTATTGATCTCCTGATCCTTTAGTGTGGATTCTGACCAGGCTTTCTGATCAGAACTTTAGTTCTTCCTTGCGTAGTTCTCAATTATGATAGAAAACTCAAGTATCCAACTAAAAACCCTCATCAATGTTCGTAGTCAAGAATCGAGTGATAAATCCCTTTTCGAATAAGTGTCAAACACATCAAAGTTCTGCACTCGAATCTTAGATTAAATCGTGCGACGAAATAATACACATACTTCATATGAATTTAATAATCTTTCAACGATTTTTTTATGAAAACATTTCATAAAACTTTCATCTTTTATTCGTACTTTTATAAAGATACTTCTTTATACATAACCATTTTACATTTTTATTTCCGAATATTTCTACTTAGAGAAAACACTTCTTTTCATAAGATAAATATCATTTTTTATTATATTACATTTCTAAACATATCTTAATGGTTTCTAAAAAGCTCATTTTCAAAATAATTTATTAATTTGAAAAATCACCATAACTTCCTTTAGCTAAAATGTGAAAACATTCTTTTATTTAGTTAAAACTTTCTTTATTAATACTCTTTTATTAATTAAAACTTCTTTATATATATATGTGTGTGTACATACATTCTTTACTTATACCAGTTTTAACATATAAAAGTATTTATATACTTATTCAATTGTTTTAAGTATATTCATAATTTACATAACAAGTTTTACTTACTTTAAAATACAATCAAAGTGATTAAATCAATTATTACCAAAACATTGTTATATTGAACTTCTCTTTTCTTTTATAATTTGAACTTGTAACATTTCTATCTTTATATAAAAGATTCCAATATTTTTTATTATCTTTAAAATCCCATTATTAAAGATCTAAATATACCCATAAGATTTCTTCCAAAGTGTCATTCAAGGGTTTAAAAACAAATATTGCTAAAACATCATTTACTATCAACCCAAAACCATTCATTGATAACATTAAATATTTATTTTAAAGATTGATACTAATGAGAAGTTAGGGCAACATCATATTATAAATTTTCACCTTCTTACATCATTTTAAAATTTTCGAAGCTTGGGTCCAAAAAGAAAAATTCCCCTCCCTTCCTTACTTTAATACAATACAAAACACTAAGTCAAAAACATCCCATCCATACTCAGTCATACTAGAATTATCCTTAATTCCCCAAACATTACTCATATTCTTCCAAGTTCGAAGACAATGGTGGACTCCAACATCTCAGGTCAATCATCACTTCACCTTCTCCTTCTTCGTCGCTATCCAGTTCGTCGTCGTCCTCGTTGCCATCCTCTTCCGGTATCTCTCCCATTACCTGGGGTAACCCTAGTTGGTTCCATGGGACATGTCCCATGCTGACTGGTATTCCAAGGATGACTCATCCTTCTTCTAACTCCTCCAAGCCTTGCACGTTTTCCTCCCAAGGGTTTCCAAATTCTCCGACCCCGTCCTCTTCTTCTTCTGTTGCTTCTACATTGTTGCTTCCTATCTCGTTCTAGTTTATGTATGAACTAGATGATCCTTCCTACCATACGACATGCTCCCCGTCCATATCCCATATTACATTGCTACATTCGTTTGATATGATAGCATCATGGTCTTCCATCGGCTCTAATTCTTCCTCCATAGGCTCTATTTCCTCTTCCATGGGTTCTGATTCTTCTTCCATTAGCTCAATCTCTTCTATTGGTTCCAAAATGAAGCTAGCGGGATCTGCTATCCAGTTTCCCTTCAAGGCCTGCCCGGGTTCATCATCGCTAGAGATCATAATTACATCTGGAGCTGTGGGCAGTATAAGCATTTCGGCCATAGGATATCCATCTTCACCCCTTCGAGTGTATGGGGCATATTCTCCTTCGATTGGAAACCCACCATTGCTAAGCGGATATTCTGGTTGCTCCTCTTCATCGCTAGAGAGAACAATGAGGTTATTCTTCTTGCTCCAACTCATTCTAGAGGACTCCTCTTTCACGTAACTTCCCCCATACGGTTTCTACAAGGAAACCAATTATTCTTTTAGACACAAGTAGTAGGTAATTGCTAGTGTATTCTTAAGTAGAGAGGTTTGGTCGATACTTAGAAAATGTTTCAAGATTTATTTCTAAAGATGGTTTTTAAGATTATTTATACAAAATATTTATCATTTTGAAAACTCTTTGAAAATCCTACCAAAATATTCTTTTCTTTTCCAATATATATATATATATATATTAGTAAAAATGATTTCATATAAAACCAAATTCATTTGTATATGATATTAACAAATACGCTCTTATATATATACATACATATATATATACACACACACACTCAAACTCATTCTATGGTGTTACTAACCCTATCTCTAATGAGTTACTCATCCTAGGGTATTACTAACCCTATCTCTGATGAGAATTTACCCCTACCAAAGCTAAGGTGTTCGCTCAACCTAAGCTCTGATACACAATGTGAGGACCTGTTTCTTCGACTCTCGAAAATAGACACTAATACATCCTCGGTATTCACGTGTCGTAAATCCAAGTGTCGGAGAAGCGGATTCTCAAGGGTAAGAAAGAAAAATAAAGACAGAACAGAATCTCACATATGTTATTTCAATAAAAACTTTACAGTGGAAATTAAAATACATTTATCAGAGTTAAAAACATGGACAGTTATAAATTTATGTCCTTACAAATGCAGAATACTATAGAACAAGAGTGGTGGAAATAAACCAAAATCTTCCGACTCCATGCTTCGAGCTCCATCCAGATTTCTTCTAAACTAAACTTGACTACTAGGCTGTCCAGGAAAATTAGGGCATCCGGAGTTTAAGGAAAAGGAAAATAAACTTCGAGTCAGTCATGGGAGTGGTGTGAGAACTAAAAATATGTGTTTTGAAAACAAAAGGGTATCTCATAAGACCACGCCACACATAAACACGGAATGGGTTTTTACCTTACGATAACTAAATCATTATTACGTAAAAATATTTGATATTATTTTTAATGACATATCTTTGAAAACATTTGCAAGTAAACTTATCAATCTTAGCTGAAATTGTTACCATTATTAAATTCCAACATACTAGGTTCTACAAACAAAATGACATGCTCTTATCAGAGAATGGATTTCCATACAAATGACCAGGTAAAGGGACTACCTTTTGGCGATACATCTCTAGAGGAATGTACCGATGTCAACAGAACATCTGAACCTCTACCAACACAAGACCGACTCACCTTTCTCATTAAATAGTACCGAATATGTCACCACCCCGGTCGTTACCGACCTATCCGAGGGCCCTCACAACATACATGCACAATAATCTAAACCTGAACGTCATAAAGGGTAGAAATATATCTAGAAGTGGGTGATCATACCCTAATGGTTGCGGACCACATAGCCTTGTCGCATCTACTTTGTTTCGGCCATTTCCAGGTGTGAGGCTTGAGGTAACGATTACCTTTTACTTTGCTTATTTCACTTTGAATGCCACATTGCCATTCCATCGATCACCATTTACTTTCACAAACATACAACCTTTGAGCTCATACATCTTAAAGAAGGGTGTTAAGCTAAGAGAAGTTGCCTTCTCCGCTACCAAGCAGATGTATATTTATAAAAGTCAACGATGAAATCTCAACAATGCAAAGTCATTCATCCGTCCATACAAGTTCATTCTTGGACTGAACGAAACTGAAGGCACTCCTCCTACTACCATTAGTAACGAGTAGTCCTTGCAACCCAAAGAGTTTCATAAATGAAGGGACCACTACTACTTTAGAATTTAGGAGCTAACTAGAATTATCAACAAGTAGTCCTTTCACCCCGAAAATCCTCGGTCTTCATCCTTCATTTTCTTTATCATGTCTTCATTCTTTGAAAAAATGGTTTTCGGATAAGAATCACTTAAATCCGACCCCGGTTTCTTCGAACCAATCGTCGATAAAAAGAGGTTCTATGAATAGAGAATCATCCTTTAATTGATTAAGTTCTATTTATCAAAATCTCTTTTGGAGATATATATTTCTATAACATTCTTTCTGGTATATACGGAATTATTAAACCTCTTTATTAATTCATTGATTACTTAAAACCCTTTTTAAACTTGGAATAATTCAAAATCTGTAACACCCCTAATTTTAATAACATTATTCAGGATATTTAATTAGATAAATTAAATAGGATAATGTATATGTTAAATGATAAGAGGATTGAGATTTGAATAAATTTAAGTGGCCGAGCTTATTAATTTAGTATGGCTAAAAAATGGTTTATATGCTAATTAAATGATATTAGGTTATAATATATATTGGCTACCCATAACCTTTACCCTTATATGTATATGTATATATATATATATATACATACCCCTTAGGCCATATACGTTCATTATCACTTTTTCATGAAAAAAATATGACGTAAGCTTAAGAGGATAAGGTCGGCCATTATTAGAGAGGAAAAAGAAAGGAAATTCAAAGAAAAGAAAAAGAATTCAGGAAAGGGAATAATCTCAATCCAAACCAATCTCCTTACCATAAATCAAGGTGAATAACAATTCCCATCTCTATTTCTGAATATATGTTTCGGATTTAAGGTTAAATTAGAGTATATGATGTTTGATGATGATATGCTTGAATTAAGGTTTGTTTTAATTTAAATAATATTGTTTAAATGGAGATTCATACGGTTTTAGGCCAAAACCAAGGGATACTGCTGTTTAAATGCCATGGAAAAAATTTATGCTATGAAAAACATGATTTTGGAGTTGGGTTTAAAACTTCATTATTTTTCGAGCTATGGAAAGTTTATTATGAATTTTCATATGAAAAATATGATTAATTGGGTTTAAGAATTTATTTCATAAATTATATTAAGAATTTGGGTTTGAAATTTTGATATGTTAGATAACATTATCAAGTTGAATTTCTAAATTTTTTGGGGATTTGTCTTAAGTAATTTACAATATGAAATAAATTATTTTAAAAGAAGGATCTAAATGATTGATGTATAAATTAAGGGGAAGGGTTTATCTACAAAAAGCTAATATTGATGTTTATCCAATAATAAAAGGCGGTTAGTTTTGTAAAGCATGGAAAAAGTTGAGGCAACCAATTATATGCTTACACGTAGGCAAGTTAGTTGATATAAATTTGGCATTTAACCTAGAAAACAGGTTTCGCCTCTATTAGCGGTACCTTTCGAATCATAGCTTTCACCTTCGACTAAGTCGAAACCCCATTAAGTTAAAACTAATACACGGAGTATCATCTAGGTGGGACATAGTGGATTGGAGAAACGCGGAAGGTATGATGTCGAAAGCTTTGCTTCTGATGGAGTTGATACCTGTGTTTGTTTTAAAATATTAAGTGCTTGCGTTATTTTTACTAAACTTTCGACGTAGTTGAAACATATGGTTTTGAAAGGAGTTTTATAATTGCTTTGGAAAGAAGGGGTTGCCATATTTTGCTTTAAAAGTAAAGGGCTTTCGAATGAGTTCTTTTAGTTGTAAACAAATGCTCTCGAAAGAAGGGGTTCCGACTCAGTCGAAGCCCTAGCGCCAATTTTTGTACCTTTCTAGGGTACTAAAGACATCAATGCTTCCGAAGGGTAGTGTTGTTTTAAAGAAGGGTTTTCGAAAGGGGTTGATGGTTTCGAAGGCAATGGAGTCGAAAAGGGGTTTTGACTCTATCCTTCAATGTTTTAATTTATTGATTGTGCTTTAGACTAGATGGTTCCGACACCATCGACTTTTCCCCAAATAATTTTATAAGGGTTTCGAAAGAGATACTTTTGTATATAAACCCTCTGACCTAAACAATGTTTTAAAGCATAAAACCAACGCTTTCGAAAAGGGGACTTTTACTTGTTTCGAAGTTATGTTTTAAAGGATGTTTTGATACCATCGAAAGGTATATTTGATTTTGAAAGAGATTAATTATCAAGGGCTTCGAAAGGAATGTTTTGAAAAGAAGTTTTTTCTTTCAGTGGAAGTCATCCAGAGGTTTCGAAAGAGATGTTTTTAAGATTTCAAAACATAAACACAATCTCAATTTGAAGGAATAACCATAGCATAAATAAACAAAAGCGTTTTGAAATGAAGAAGTTTTCTTGATTATAAAGGATAAAGGGTTTAACCAGGATATATATATATATATATATAAGATAATAAACCACAGGTGTTGGTATTAATTGTTGTTATGTATATTTCTTCATTTATTTATTCACATAGTTATTAACCCATAACAAAACTTTGGGGAAAGGCAAAATAACCAGCTAGGTTGACCCACTATGAATATAAATTAAAGGTATCGGCATGGGTCAACAGGTTCACAGTAAGCCCATGAAAACTGTGTATATGAAAAGATATTTGCAGGGGCAATAGGTTCATAGTAAGCCCATGAAAACTATGTAGAAATGAAGATGTCAGAAAGACAAGTTCCTAGTCAGCCCATGAAAACTAGGATAAAAGAAAAGGTATTGACAGTTAGTCAATAGGTTCCTAGTCAGCCCATGAAAACTAAAATAAAAGAAAAGATATTGGAGTTATGAATAGGTTCATAATGATCCCATGAAAACTATGTAATTGGATAGGGAGTCCTTAAACATTTAACCAATTATTAATCAGCTCATGAAAACTATTAGGTTAATAGTGATCCTAAAAACTATAACTGAGACAGATAGTCAAAATGAATGGAAATAGATAATCCAGAATTTGTTCATTTGTTTTACATATCATCATATTATATTATTGAGAGATGTTTTAACCATTGTGGATGCAGAAGCATGGTAAATGATTTTATAAATATTTTAGGATACTAGCGAGGGGATAACCCGTTCTGCTAAGCGGCGTGGTCCTACTAGATATCTAAATGATTTGAGATGGTAGATTATTATTCATACCAGGCTTTATATCTGACTCGAAGTTTTTGTTTTCTCCTTAAACTCTTGGGTACTCAGTTAATTTTGAGTAGTCTGAGGGTTGAGGTTTTCAGGTACCTCATTAGACAAATAAGCTTCCGGAGATGTGCAGGAGGCATTATAGCTATTTTGAGTTCTTATTCAGTTTGATTCCGATGTGCTATATTTTGTTAAGGCAAAGTTTTTAATTGCCTATTATATATTCTGATCACCAAGGGGGCATCTTCTTATGTCGCTCTTGGAGTATGTTGTAATAAATATATTTATCTCAACGTGGCTATGTTGTGGGATTATGTAAAGAACGTTGAAAATATTTTTGGAATGGAATATGAATGTTATTTTGAAAATTTAAAATCTTCCATTTCCATGTGTTTCTGATATATTAATGTAATAACATTATCGTATTTGGTCGCCAAGGATTAATAACTATGGATTACTACAACATCCGTAGCCGTTAGTTTTGGCCCTCTAAATGAGGGATGTTACTAGTTGGTATCAAAGCATAGGTTTATGAAAACTTAAGCAATTTAAACCTAAAAAGATTTTTAAAGCATAATCCAATGAATCAGAAATATGATCAGGGTTTGGGTTAACGTGATTGTAACGTACTTGTATTTGATATATAGATATATATAAGCATAAGTACGTATTTCCCTTTTCTCTTAGACCGTTCTTTTGTATCTTACTAAGGCTCATATACAGATTTACGAGAAAGAAGATATGGAAGCAGGAAATGGAAGAGGAAATCTAGGTGGAGGAAGCACCACAACTGATGGGAATGCTCGACCTCACGCTCGGAGGAACCAAGGTCGACAGGCTAACGCTAATCAAAATGCTGAAGCCAATGTGAGGACGGAAATCCACCAGTAGATATGGGGATGATGTATTGGTTCCTTGCTAATTTGATGCAAGCAGGAGCTGCTACTGGAGTGGTTGGTAATATTGAAGGAGCTAATCCTATGGCTCCTGTTGGGAATAATCATGCTAAGCTGAGCAAAGACTGCACCAGTTTGGGTAGAAAGCCATTTATGCGAACTGAGGATGCTACCAAAGTAGAGAATTGGCTGTTGCATTGTGAAAGAATATTTGCTGATTTGAGTTTAGATTATGAGCATAAGAGAAGGTTGGCCTCTAGGCAGTTGCAAGGGTCAGCACTTCACTGGTGGAATAGTGTGACTGCCGGAGTTCCGAAGGAAGAGTTGACTTGGGTTGATTTTCGAAGGAGATTCGAACGGGGTTTTTTTGTCTAAGATTGCTAAGTCAGCATTGATGAAAAGGTTTATGGAATTAGTTCGGGGAAATATGTCAGTTATTGAATATGCTAATAAGTTTGATGAGCTATCTCGATATGGATACGCTATTGTAGACACTGACATTAGAAGAAATGAAAGATTCATTCGGAGACTGAGGCCTGAGCTTGCTAGGGCAACCCTGATGCATATCCGAGATCCTAGTAATATAGTAGTGGAGATGGAAATCCACCATGAGGAGATGCTTGCGGTTTGCGCTAGAGAGAAGCCAGTTGAATCCTAGGGTTCTCAGGGTAAGAAGAGGAAGTTCTTCAAAAAGAAAGGAGCCCAGAAGGGAGATACAACCAAAAAGTCAAAAGCTGATTTAGTCTGCTACAAATGTAACAAGAAGGGTCATTTTGCAAATAATTGTCGGTTAGGCAAGGGGCAGAAGAAGACCGTGGATAAGAAGCATGTGAAATGCTACAACTATGATCAAGTTGGGCATTACAAGAACCAGTGTACAGAACCAGTTAGGGCGGACAAGGGAAAAGTTTTTGCTGTTGGACCATCATCTGCTAAGCCAACTGCTGCTGATAAAGGGAAGACTGTGATGGAAGGTACATTTTTGATTCAATATATTCCAGTTAGGATACTATTTGATACCGGTGCATCACAATTATTTATATCTCAGAATCTGGTCGATAGGTTATATTTAGAACCCACCTACCTTGTTTCTTCCTTAAGGGTTGTGAATCCAGTAGGAGGGTATGCTGCTCTAGGGATGAGATGTGACCAGTTAGAACTTGATTTGTTAGGACATATGTTTGCATGCGGTCTGTATGTTTATGATTTCGTAGATTTCGGGATCATTGGGTATGGACTGGTTGGGTAGATATGAGACTAGGATATTTTGCCAGGATGGGGAAATATCAGTAAGGCACCCAGATAGTCATAATCGAATCATCTTCTCAGTGGAGAATTCCGATAGGAATTTTTGTGCTTTGTTAAGTGCCCTAGAAACAAAAAAAGAGCTAAGTCAGCTTCGAGTTGTAAGAGAGTTTGCAGATGTCTTTGAGCCGATCACAGGACTACCACCGAAATGAGCTATTGAGTTTCAAATAGATCTTGTACCAAGAGCTGAACCTGGTAGTAGACCACCTAGTAGGATGACACCAATTGATGTGAAGGAATTGCAGATGCAGCTAGTGAATATAGAAGGAAGAAATTTTATTAGACCAAGTAGTTCGCCTTGGGGAGTGGCCGTGGTTTTCACGAAGAACCGGATGGGTCGATAAGAATATGCATCGACTATCGTAAGCTGAACGAAAGGACGATCAAGAATAGGTATCCTTTGCCGAGAGTATATGATCTGTTTGATCAGTTGAGTGGAGCCAGAGTGTTTTCTCAATTGGATCTGGCGACGGGCTTCCATCAGTTGAGAGTGGCAGAGGACAGTATTCCTTTGACAACATTTCAGACTAGGTACGGTTCATATGAATAGTTAGTGATGCCATTTGGATTGACGAATGCACCTGCTTTCTTCATGGATTTGATGAACCAAGTTTTCCGAAAGCACTTGGGTAGGTTCATATTGGTATTCATAGATGACATTTTAGTATACTCAAAAGATGAGAGGGAGCATGAAGATCATCTTAGAGTAGTGCTTGAGACGCCGAGGCATCATCAACTAAAGGCAAAGTATTCCAAATGTCATTTTTGGAAGAAAGAGGTCAAGTTTCTTGGTCATGTAGTTTCAGAGGAGGCTTTGGCAGTTGATCCAGTTAAGATTGAAGCTGTTAATAATTGGAAGAGACCAGAGATGGTACCGAGATTAGAAGTTTTCTTGGATTTGCTAGCTATTACCGGAGATTCATTAGGGATTTTTCGCGGATAGCAGCACCTTTGACTAAGTTGACCAGGAAGGATGTGAAGTTCATTTGGTCTGACAAATGTGAGGAAGGATTCCATAAGTTAAAGCATTTGTTGACTAATGCACCAGCGCAAGAGTTCCAGATGGTAACCAGGGGTTAGTAGTATACGCTGATGCATTTGGGATTGGATTGGGAGATGTGTTGATGCAAAATGGTAAAGTCATTTCCTACGCTTCTCGACAACTTAGACCGCATGAGGTGAGATACCCTACTCATGATTTAGAGTTGGCTGCGGTGATCTTCGCATTGAAGATTTGGAGACATTATCTATTATGAGAGAGATTTGAGTTATACACTGATCATAAGTCCTTAAGATATTTATTCTCTTAGAAAGAGTTAAATATGCGACAGCAAAGGTGGTTGGAGTTTTTGGCTGCTTATGATTTTGGTATAGAGTATATTCCTTGGAAAGGAAATAAGGTAGCAGATGCTCTTAGTAGGAAACATCAGAATATGGTGTTGGCTATGTTGGCAGAATGGAAAGATTTAGAAGCTTGACTACATGTAGTATAAAGTCGAGATTGACTGCTAGCTCTAATCAAAGTACCGCTATGTTGACCTGTTTATAAGTACAACCAGTGTTGATCGAAAGGATAGCATCTAAGCAGAAAGAGGATCTAGAATTAGCCAAGAGGATTAGAAGGCTCGAGGTGGGATCCGAGATCAATGATCTAAAAGATTTTGGTATCGACCAGAGAGGATGGTTGAGGAAGAAGGGACACTTATGTGTTCCGAATATAGAGAACTTGAGAAGAGAAGTTCTAGAAGAATGTCATTGATCCAAGTTTACGATTCATCCTGGTAGGACCAAGATGTGTCAAGATACGAAAAGAACCTTCTATTGGGAAGGCATGAAGATGGATGTTGGCTTGTGGGTTAGGCAATGTACAAACTGTCAACAAGTGAAAGCCGAACACCAGAAGCCGAGTGGGTTGCTTCAACCTTTAGAGATTCCAGTTTGGAAGTGAGATTCTATATCCATGGACTTCATTGACGGGTTACCAAGGTCAAACAGGGGAAATGAAAGCATAAGGGTCATAGTGGATAGATTGACCAAGAGCGCCCATTTCATTCCAGTCAAATCAACCAGAACGACATCTGTTTAAGCAAAGTTGTTCGTGAAGAACATAGTTAGACTTCATGGGATTCCTAGTAGCATAGTCATCGATAGAGATGCATTATTCACCAGCGAATTTTGGAGAAGTCTACAGAGAGTATTGGGTACCAAGCTTAAGATGAGTATAGCATATCACCCATAAATGAATGGGCAGACTAAGAGAGTCAATAAAGTACTCGAAGATTTGATGAGGGCTTATGTATTAGATTTGAGTGGATCTTGGGAAGATCACCTACATTTGGTTGAGTTTTCCTATAATAATGGTTATCAGACTAGTATAGGAATGACGCCTTTTGAAGCTTTATATGGAAGGCCATGCAAATTGCCAGCATGTTGGCTAGAGACTGGAGAGAGATTAGTCTTAGGTCCAGATTTGGTTAGAGAGGCGTCAGAGAAGATTGAGTTGATCAGAGAATGAATGAAAGAAGCTCAATCTAGACAGAAGAGTTATGCAGATAAGAGGCGTAAAGACCTAGAGTTCTCAGTTGGAGACAGGGTTTTCATTAAGGTGTCATCGATTAGGGGTGTGATACGATTTGGGAAATTAAGGAAACTGGCCTCAAGATATGTTGGTTCATTTCTGATTATAGAAAGGATTGGAAAGCTCGCATATATAATAGAGTTTCCGAGCAATATGATAGGTGTCCATAATGTGTTCCATGTGTCTCATCTTCGTAAGTATGTGCATGATCCAGAGGCCACTATTCCTCCGACAGTGTTGGAAGATCTAGTAGCAGAGCCTAATTTGAATTTTGTTAGACAACCAGTTCAGGTTGTAGCGAGAGATGAGAAAAGATTGAGGAACAAGACAGTCAAGTTGGTAAAAGTTCAATGGAGCGACAACGAGAAGGACTGTACTTGGGAGGCAGAGGATAGGATTCAAGATACTTATCCTGATCTGCTTTGAGGGTATGTCTATATAAGATTTATATAGATAATTCCTAGTTAGGTAAACCAATATAGTTGTAGGAATCGTTACTGATGATCGCTATGTTAGTATTTAGTCCTTACTGAATTTCGAGGACGAAATTCCTTAAGGAGGGGAGCCTATAACACCCCTAATTTTAATAACATTATTCAGGATATTTAATTAGATAAATTAAATAGAATAATGTAAATGTTAAGTGATAAGGGGATTGAGATTTGAATAAATTTATATGGTCATGCTTATTAATTTAATAGGGCTAAAGAATGGTTTATATACTAATTAAATGATATAAGGGTATAATAGATATTGGCCCCTCATAACCTTTATCCTTACATGTGTATATATGTTTACCTCTTAGGCTATATACGTTCATTATCACTTTTTCACAAAAAAAATAAACATAAGCTTAAGAGGATAAGGCCGGCCATCATTAAAGAGGAAAAGGAAAGGAAATTCAAAGAAAAAAAATGAATCAAGGAAAAGGAATAATCACAAATCCAAACCAATCTCCTTATCATAAATAAAGCTAAATAACAATTTCCATCTCTAATTTCTGAATATATGTTTCGGATTTAAGGTTAAATTAAATTATATGATGTTTGATGATAACGTGCTTGAATTAAGGTTTGTTTAAATTTAAACAAGATTGTTAAATGAAGATTCATACAGTTTTAGGTCAAAACCGAGGGATACTGATGTTTAAATGCCATGGAAAAAATTTATGTTATGCAAAGCATGATTTTGGAGTTGGATTTCAAATTTGATAATTTTCCAAGCTATGGAAAGTTTATTGTGAATTTTCATATGAAAATATGATTAATTGGGTTTAAGAATTCATTTTAGAAATTATATTAATAATTTGGGTTTGAAATTTTGATATGTTAGATAACATGATCAAAGTGAATTTCTGAAATTTCTGGGGATTTTTCTTAAGTAATTTACAATATGAAATAAATTATTTTTACAGAAGGATCTAAATGATGTACGTATAAATTAAGGGGAAGGGTTTATTTGCAAAATGCTAATATTGATGTTTATCCAAAAATAAAAGGCGGTTATTTTTGTAAAGCATGGAAAAAGTTGAGGCAACCAATTATATGCTTACAAGTAGGCAAGTTAGTTGATATAAATTTGGCATTTGACCTAAAAAAACAGGTTTCGCCTCTATTAGAGGTACCTTTCGAATCATGGCTTTCGCCTTCGACTAAGTCGAAACCCCATTAAGCTAAAACCAATACATAGAGTATCATCTAGGCGGTATATAGTGGATTGGAGAAAGGCGAAAGATATGGTGTCGAAAGCTTTGCTTCCGATGGAGTTGATACTTGTGTTTGTTTTAAAATATTAAGCGCTTGCCTTAGTTTTACTAAAGCTTTTGACATAGTCGAAACATATGGTTTTGAAAGGAGTTTTATAATAGCTTTCAAAAGAAGGGGTTGCCATATTTTGTTTAAAAGTAAAGGGCTTTTGAATGAGTTCTTTTAGTTGTAAACAAATGCTTTCGAAAGAAGGGGGTCCAACTCAGTCGAAGCCCTGCTGCCAATTCTTGTACCTTTCGAGGGTATTGAAGACATCAATGCTTTCGAAGGGTAGTGTTGTTTTAAAGAAGGATTAAGCCGCTTCCTAAATGCTTTCGAAAAGGGTTGATGGTTTCGAAGGCAATGGAGTCGAAAGGGGGTTTCGAATCTATCCTTCAAAGTTTTAATTTAAAGGATTGTGCTTTCGACTAGATGGTTCCGACACCATCAACTTTTCTCCAAATAATTTTATAAAGGTTTCGAAAGAGATGCTTTCGTATCTAGACTCTTTGAACTAAATGATGTTTTAAACATAAAACCAATGCTTTCGAAAAGGGTACTTTTATTTGTTTCGAAGCTATGTTTTAAAGGACGTTTTGATACCAACGAAATGTATATTTGATTTCGAAAGAGCATAATTATCAAGGGCTTCGAAAGGAAAGTTTATTATGTTTTAAAAGGTATATTTGATTTCGAAAGAGCATAATTATCAAGGGCTTCGAAAGGAATGTTTATTATGTTTTGAAAAGAAGTTTTTGCTTTCGACGAAAGTCATCCAGAGGTTTCGAAAGAGATGTTTTTAATATTTCAAATCATAAACCCAATCTCAATTTAAAGGAATAACCATGGCATAAATAAACAAAAGGGTTTTGAAATGAAGAAGTTTTCATTGATTATAAAGGTTAAAGGGTTTAGCCATGATATATATATATATAAGATAATAAACCACAAGTGTTGGTATTAATTGTTGTTATGTATACTTCTTCATATATTTATTCACGTAGTTATTAACCTATGACAGTATTTTGGGGAAAGACAGAATAACTAGCTAGGTTGACCTACAGTGAATATAAATTAAAGATATTGGCAGGGGCCAACAGGTTCACAGTAAGCCCATGAAAACTATGTATATGAAAAGATATTTGCAGGAGCCAATAGGTTTATAGTAAGCCCATGAAAACTATGTAGAAATGAAGATGTCAGAAAGACAAGTTCCTAGTCAGCCTATGAAAACTAGGATAAATGAAAAGGTATTGACAGTTAGTCAATAGGTTCCTAGTCAGTCCATGAAAACTAAAATAAAAGAAAAGTTATTGGAGTTACGAATAGGTTCATAATGATCCCATGAAAACTATGTAATTGGACAGGGAGTCCTTAAATATTTAACTGGTTATTAGTCACCTCATGAAAACTATTAGGTTAATAGTAATCCTAAAAACTATAACTGAGACAGACAGTCAAAATGAATGAGAATGGATAATCCAGAATTTATTCATTTGTTTTACATATCATCATATTATATTATTGAGAGATGTTTTAACCATTGTGGATGCAGGAGCACAGTATATGGTTTTATAAAATTTTAGTATACTGGTGAGGGGATAACCCGTTCCGCTAAGCGGCGTGGTCCCACTGGATATCTAAATGGTTTGAGATGGTAGAGTATTATTCATACCAGGCTTTATGTCAGACTCGAAGTTTTGTTTTCCCCTTAAACTCCCGGGTACTCAATTAATTTTGAGTAGTCTGAGGGTTAAGGTTTCCAGGTACCTCATTAAACGAATAAGCTTTCGGAGGCATGCAGGAGGCATTATAGTTATTTTCGGTTTTCAGTTTGTTTCCGTTGTGCTATGTTTTGTTAAGGCAAAGTTGTTAATTGCATATTATATACTCTGATCACCAATGGGGCATCTTCATATGTCGCTCTTGGAGTATGTTGTAATAAATATATTTATCTAAACGAGGCTACGTTGTGGGATTATGTAAAGAAGGTTGAAAAGATTTTTGGAATGGAATATGAATGTTATTTTGAAAATTTAAATTCTTCCATATCCATGTGTTTCTGATATATCAATGTAATTAACATTACCGTATTTGTTCGTCGATGATTAATAATTATGGATGATTGCAGCATCCGTAGCCTTTAGTTTTGGGCCTCTAAATGGGGGATGTTAGAAAATCATTTCATTTTTCACTTAGGAAAATATTTCCAATTCATCTCATTTAAGTCTTTAACAAAGATTTCTTAATTCAAAACTTATAATTTTGGATTGAGTTAAAACCATGTTATCTAGGATGTTAATCCAAAACCAATAAATATTAAGTAGGCAGAATCTATAGAAATCATCTGATTCTACTCAATATCAATTCCCGTATTCAACAAATACTATGGGTGGAATAATGATGAAATCTTTTTTTGAATTCCACGAATAGTACGAGTTCCCTCTTCGGGATTTAACACCGAGTATAAGAAGATCATCTCAATAAAATCAAAGTTGTATTTAATTTTGGAAAATTTAAATCTTTTTATACTTAACCCGTTTCCGATATTTTGACTTTATTTATCTCTCGCCCAGGGAGGAGGCCAGGTGAGCCAGGACATTGGTTGCTCCTGAACATCTCTTTAGTTTAATCACCTCACATTCGGATCTCACGAATAGAAAAATTCAGTCTACTCGTCGGCTTTTAGAGGCAAGATTAAACCACTTTATTTATAATAGCTTTTCTTAAATCATTTATTTAAACTCTTTTAAATAAACTATAAAAATTCCAAATCATCATTAAAACACTTAATTATTTATTTGAAAGCATATAAAAGTTTTGGAAAATAATCGTTAAGTTTAAAGCTATATTTCAAAAGTTATAGAAAAGTGATGCGGAAAAGTGTTGCAAAAAGTGCTTTTATAAGCTATATTAATCAAAATGACTATTTATTATTGGAAAATTCAATTTTATTACTCAAATCACTTTTAAAACATTTTAAAAGATTTATTCCACATTTTTAAACAATTTTAAAACAAAATTTTCTAAGAAATCCAGTTTTGGATCCCAAACTGCAATACTGCAATTTTCAAAAAGCATTTTTTACTCATATCTCAATATCTACTTATCGGAATCTCTATTTTCTTTCTTCGTTGGAAAACTATGGATTTAATATTTTGGAAAATTCTTATTTCGAAGAATTTCGAGCTATATTCCATCTTTTACACTTGCTTGAGTTTTACGGTGCGAAATCGCGATCTACCGTTGCGTGAAGCGCCTATTTTTGACAAAATTTTCCATTCTCATTCAAACTTCACCAAAACACTGTTGAATATTTATAAAACATTTCAAACTCATTTTAAATCATTTTTAAAGAGGTTTAACATTTCATATTCACCATTTCATTAATTCAAGGAAAGTGATTTCCTTTGTGCTTATCGACGTGTATTTTCGTGACTTGCATATATGTTCAACATTCATATTTAAACAAACAAACTTGATGATTAAAGCATATTAAACATCCATTTGCAAACATCATATCATCATCAAAATAAATATAATAGTTTAGGAGTTCTCACCTTCATTTTTCGTTCGAGCTAATATAAAATCGGTTATAGCTCCGCTATCACGAAATTAAACTCCACAAAATTGAGCTTTGGACCCTTGAAGTGGCTCAGCCTAGCCTTGGTGCACACGGCCTAGGTGGTGTAGGGTGTGGTCTTGGACTTTGGAAGAGTAGAGGAAGTGTTTAGAACTAGTTTTGAAGTGGATCGATATTATAAACTAGTGTATACATTTTCCTCTTTTATTTGATATAATTTTTTCTAACTTTTCTAGAATATTTTTTTATGAATAGGAAGCCATCAAAGAGGCTCTTAGAAAGCTTGAAAAGAAGAGGAAGAAGAAGTGGAATGGTATTAGGATTTTTGTGAGAAGAGGGGTGGTATTTATTGGAAAACCTTAGAATAAAATAATGTATTACATAATTACCTAAATACCCTTAGCCCACACCCCCTCCCTAGTCCCTAGCACACGGCTCCCCCCCAAAGCCAAGTGATGGTTGATGTGAGGTAATGGTGTGGTACAATGAAGTGATGTTTGCTTTATGGTTACTTAAAGGTTAAGCTTAGGAAATATTAAATCATTTTTGTATTATATATATATATGTATGTATGTATGTATGTATGTATGTATGTATGTATTTATGTATGTATGTGCATGTGACATATATATATATATATATGTACATGTAGGTGCATAACACTTTGAACGTCTTTGTAACGACCCCGAAATTTAAATTTATTTAAATTGATAATTAAATGAATTTTTGAATAAAACTGTGAAATAAAATTAATAATTGATTGCGAGTTTCCCCGATCGTAATAAATTTGATATAAATCATTTAAATTTAAGAATATTGTACATATATGTGAATATATATGTATATATGATATATGAGTAAATTAGTGATTTTAGTTAATATATATGTATATACATTTGATTTGAATTTAAATTGTAAATAAATGGTTTAAAATATAAATAACAATAAATAATTTTGAATTTATTATTGATGGGTTAACAAAATATATATAGCAATACATGAAATAAAATAACAAATACAATTTGTACAAAAGTAAACAAATGAAGCAAGTGTGAAACCAAAATAAATAAAATATATTCAATTTATTATAAAGACAAGTATGCAAGCCACTAACATCATTTCAGCCGAAAAAAGAAATACATGCTCAACAATTAAACAAAGTAAAGTAAAACATAAAGTACTAGGCAAATAAATGCAAATATCCTAAGTACACAACATTTTATCTCAACAGCCACTAAAATATTGATCCTATCAGCCGAGACAAGTGAGTAGTAAGGCAAAACATAATGTAAAAGTATAATATAAAACATAAAGTACCTATGTACATGCTGATACAAGGCAACAAAGGACTGTACATACAAAATTCTTCAGCATGGACAGGATCATCAGCCGAGATTTTGTCTGGTAAAGCAAAGAAAAAAATATATATCTTTGCATTGTATTGTACTAAACAAATAATGTCACTTTGTACAAAATATAATATAGCCTGTAGACTTGCTCTCTTATACATCAATTTCCTCTGCTTCAATTCGTTCATCTTCAAAGTTAAGAAAATCTGAAGTGGTCTCATCTTCTTAAATTTAAACAAAACTCAAACAAATTCAATTCTGAAATTCCTGAAGCATTCCCAAGGCAAGGTTTTCAATGACCAAATTCAGCTTCAAATTTGCAAATCATCACTCAAGTTCAAAAGCAATTTCCAGATCATCTCAATAGCAAATAAAAGCCTGTTTCAAACATAAAGCTCTATTCTTCTTTTCTCTAGAGACTAAGGTGAGCAACTTGACCTAGTATTTTCTGCTTTTAAATCAGTGAGCAAACCCTGTCTTGATAGTGTTCAGCGATGGTGAATTGAGATGAATAATGTTGTAACTTGTTTGGAGGTATACATATGTGAATGTATGTGCACAGATTTGATGCTACATGATTGTATGTAGGTATGTATATACCTCTGTCAAAACACACAGGCTCTAAAACAACTTCAAAAATAAATTTCCATTCCTCTGATTCTTGTTAGGTCTAAGAATCTAAACAAATCATACTTGTATAATCAAGATTCAAGTAGAAAAAAAATTTTTAAGTAAAATAGGTTAAATTATTTTCTGGAATTTAGAAAATACAGTGGCCCTTTAATAATATCAAAATTTTGAATATCTTAATTTTATGATCTGATTATACAAACATGATTGCATCACGAAAAGATGATTTTTGATATGAGTCTTGTGATTTTTAAGCAAGTAGACATGGTGAAATCCCTAGATGAACAGAAAATACTTTCCTGTCAATTACTGTCGATCGAAGTTAAACCGGAGTTTGGGATTTATGTCAGAGGGAGCTCATTGATTAAGGATTATGGGAAAAATACATATTTAATTTATCAATGATCGAATGAGTTTGGGTTTGACGAGATAGGGTTTAAGGGCTTAGTTGTATCAGCATTATTCTCGAATTGATTTCGAGGTCGCTCGAGGATCGGGGTGGATCGGACTTCGAGAGAAGATGGGGGGATGGTGGAGCAGTGGTAGGAGGTGATCGCAAGACCTCCGGTGGCCAGAGGTGGCCACGCGGAGTGGATTTGGATGAACTGGGTTGATTTCCAGTTCGAGGCTGCTAGCTCGTTTTTGTTTTGGTACTAGTTTTGGGTTTTTGGTGGTTGAAAATGAAAGTGGAGATGGTCAGTGACTTGGTGGTGGGTGGCGACTCGACCAGAGATGGCGGGGGTTCACGTGCACGTGCACGGCAGGGGTGGTGGGCTTCAGTGTCGTGTGCGTGAGTGTGTTTTCTGATACTTAAAACTAAAACTTACTAAAAAACGAAAAGGGAGAAGAAGCAATTGCGTGCAAGGAGACTCGGGGAGATTGCACAAAATACTCGAAGTACCATTCGAGTTAGTGCAGGGAGGTCTCGGGTTAGTGGGTTTTTCTTTTCCAAACTGTTGTTTTATAAAAAGATAATAAGTGAAAATGTGTTAAACTTTAATACAAGTTAATTATGTAATTAATTCCTTCACAATGTTCCTAACTCTTAATTACTATGATTAATTAAGAAATTAATTTAAATTAGATATAAAGTTAACTAACAATTAAGTTTGTAGTTAATACTATAATTGACTTTCAAAATTTGAAGAGATTTCTAAGTGTTAATTTAGTTGAACGATTAAATCAATTAATTTAAATTTTAATTGTAATTGGAGTTTGAATTAAGTAAGGATTAAGTGATTAATAAATGGTAATTAATTACTTAAGTTAATAAATGAATGATTAATAGTTAATTAATGATTTAGATTAAATTTTAATTGGAAATGATTTAATAGTGAATTAATCTAAGATAATTTCTCAAGAGAGTAATTAAAGAAATGTTATTAGTTAATGAAGTAAATCAACTAGAAGTTATAAAGTAATCAAATTTATGTGATAAATTTTGATAAATAATTAGATTAATTAAATGAGATAATCAATTGTAAATTGTTAATTACCTTATAAAAGCAATTAAGTGGTAATTAATTATGTAATTGGTTTAAAAGGTTAATTAATAAATGATTTAAAGATTTGACAAATTAATTAAAATGGTTTATCATTAATTAATGATTAATTAACCAAGATTTGTAGTTTATTCATAAGTAATTAATCTGGTATAAATTAATTTTAATCAGATAATTTATTGATCTTACTTATGGATTGTTGTGTAGAATATCTGATTTGTGATATTTATTTGATGATATTCTGTGATTTTCTGTGATATGCTTTGATATATCGATGATGATTGTGTATGATTTTTCTGTGTATATATTGTTATATGAATATGAAAACCCCGGCACTTGAATTTCGATGCGACAGGGAGTCGAATTTCAGTTGGTCATCCGAAACCCACATCGAATTGTAATAGTGAATCTTTGTGACTGATAAATTTATTTTATCTATGAATCTATGAATGAAGATAAGCGTTATCGATTTTACCGCTTATCGATATATCTGTGATGATTGATGTTGCACTATTGTGGGTGAAACCCTGGACTACACTATACACACACAAATATGGATTTCACGTGGAAATCGGTTAAGTCACAGATAATTTAAACTGATGTTTTTGTAATTGAAAATTTTAATTTCAATTGATTTTAAAATTAGAAATTTGGGGTTAAAATGTGAAAAGCTTTTGAAATGGAATTTCAGAGATAAAAGTTATTTTGAATAATTTAATCAAATTTTGAAGTTTAAATAATTTGATTTAAACTTAAATTCAAGATTTGAAATTGAATTATATAATTTTGAAACTAGGGATTAAAGATGATATACCAGTTATATATGCGTTAAACCATTTTAAAAGTATTGATTTTTGGAATGTAAATATAATTCAAAAGCTTTAACTCGTGTAAATAAAAATTGGATTTTTCTAAAACGAAAACTATTTGTTTTCAAATAATAACAGCTTTCATATAAGAAGTGAACTTCCAATTTGTGTTGAAAGGTTTCAAATTTAAAATGAAATGGAAATGTTTTAAAAGGCTATGAATGAATTCTTTTGAAAGCTATGAATTGAATCTGTTATTTTTAACAGATTTAAAATGATGTTTTGTTTAAACCCTTTGAAATGAAATTGTTTTGAAAACTATAAGTTAAATCTTGATTCAAAGATTTAACGAGTTAATCCAATTGAAACAGAAATTGTTTTGAAATCTATGAATGAATCTTTGTGAATGGGGTTAACTTTGTGAATTGAATCTTTTTATTTAAAAATTTTGAAAATGGTAATTCGAATGAAAAGTTTTGGGCTTTAAGCTGTGATTTAATCGAGACCCCATTATCCATTTGATTTTGATTATTGCGCTCATTATTCGGATTAGCCGGGAAAAGACATTTGTGTCATATAACCCATTCCGAATAGTGATACGTCGTAAATGGATAGCATTTGAAGACCGGTGTTGAAGACCGGATATTTTCGAAAACGAAAGGACAACTCGTCGAATGTCTCTGCATCGACTGGCCCCGATATAGAGATTTTATCACCCTTTGTGATGGGAAGTCCGGACGGGATTGTGAATACCCAGAATTGCGAGGGCTTCGTAAGAAGTGCCTTCGGTTCTGTTCGAACCCGGAACAGACTTGTATGGTTACATGTCTGACATTACACTTTGAGATATAAAGCCGATTTCTTTCAAATACATTTCTGTTGGTGGCGGAGAATTTATTCTATTAGCTTAACACCCTTCTCTGAGACGTACTAGCTCAGAGGTTATGTAGTTAAAGGTTATCAGCGATATATTCCCAATTTGGTAATGTGACATGCTGAGTGTTGCTGTGAAATGATCATTGTTTGATCATTTATGATAGGATCAATTGTTTGATCAATTATCTTTGTGATCATTACTTTGATCATTTGTTGACCCAAGGCATGGCTTTGTGAACAAAGCGTAGCTTTGTGGACGAGACTTCGTCGAACCTCACACCCCGGAAATGGTCAAAACAGGAAGGATGCGGCAAGGTTCTAGGGAGTAGCGCCCCTTAGTGTATGTCATTCCTTCTGGATAGAGGTGGTATCATGGTATGGAGCCCAGATACTTAACTTATGTGGTTGTTGCAAATTCATTACTTTGTGGTTGTTGGAAATCGAGGATCCTCGGGAAGATTGGTTACGATCGGGGGATGGCATACGCGTGTCAGTAGTTACCTATTTTTGCAGAGGTAACCCGGCCTTGTGTTGGCAGAGATCCGGTTAGGTTCTCGGGACGTCATTCCAGAGGCGTTTCCATGTGGCAATGGGAAGTTCCTTGGCCTGACCATTTGTTGGAAATCCAAAGAAACAATACGAGACTTGTACGGTTTTAGTTGTATTACCTGCCATGGAATGTGGCGGTAACCTGCTATTGAACATGGTAGCTATAGTAGGCATACGATAATGGTCGTATGTTGGCTAAGATTCATATTCTACTTTCAAAATGTTTTCCACTATGCACTAATAATAATATCAAAAATGATTTGATTTTGCGTAGTAAGCATCTTTGACTATCATAAGAAGAAATCTCTTCCAATTCTGCATTTGCATTGTGTGTGTGGTGGGAGGTCTTATGGTAGTTTCATTTTCCAAAAGCATTGCGAATTGACTTTAAAATTCTTCTGCTATTTGTTTTTTTAAGATAAACTGTTTTTGTTGCTCACACCAGTCCCACGACTGACTCGGAGTTTATTGTTCATTTCCTAAACTCTGGGTGCTCATAATTTTCTACACGAGCAGTCTAGAGTTGGGTTTTTCAAATAGTCAGAATTAGTAGATTTTCTAGAGCTAGTTCAGTCTTTGGATCGGACTGCACTTGCTTATCTTTGTGCATCGTTATTGGGAGTTCGAGCTACTGCTGGAGTTCTCTCTTGAAGACTATCTTAGAGTTATTTGTTCCGCTGCTGATATTTGTTATCTATTTTCTTTTCCGCTGCTATTTGTTGTATCATATCTCTGATGTATATTGATATTCATTGTATCACTCTGTTGTATCAGATATTGTATATCAATGTATTATTCATTATTCCGTTGTGTTATTTACTTAACTGTTGTTATAAGCTCCGGCGACTCGGATTTGAACGGTCGAATCTGTGGCATTCGAGTACGATGTAAAGTATGGATGTTGATTTTCGAGCGGGCAAAATTCGCAGCCGTTACATTTGGTATCAGAGCTAAGGTTGAACTTTATCTCAGGAGTATAACACGTTAAGTAGCTCATTAGAAATAGAGTGAAGTAAACTCTAGAATGAGTGTATCCTTAAGATATCTGTTCGAATGTCTCAGTAAATTCTCTTACTATCCACTGATAGTTAGTATGAGTGCAAGAAGAGGACGAGATAGCGAACTAGGGAAAACGACTATAGATGGTCAATACCCCGTGACAGTGGAAACAACTTTCTTATCAATTTCCTTTGATTCGTTTCCAAATTCTTTGATTTCTTCGTACCAGCTACAAGAAGAAGTTTCGGTGTGATGATGGCTCAACAAATCGTTATAGAAAATTCTTACTTAGTATCTTCATCGGTTTCTTATCAGCTTTTTGATTTAAATCTCAATGAATATAAAATTGGAAATTTTTAAATTGAATTAAATTGATTAATAGAATATGAAGCTAAATTGAATTAAATTGATAAAAAGATTTCGTTTAAAACTAAATTTGAAATTCTATTATAATTTCTTGGTATACCAAAGTCCGAAGAGGGACAAATTGGTATGTATTTTGAGATATTCCGACTTGAATTTGGAATTCATATCTTGTGTTTGAGGAATTATAGGAGATCGAATCTATCTATCTCTATGTTGTTTTCGTGCCTGCGAATTTCGAGGACGAAATTCTTTTAAGGGGGGAAGTTTGTAACGACCCCGAAATTTAAATTTATTTAAATTGATAATTAAATGAATTTTTGAATAAAACTATGAAATAAAATTAATAATTGATTGCGAGTTTCCCCGATCGTAATAAATTCGATATAAATCATTTAAATTTAAGAATATTATACATATATGTGAATATATATGTATATATGATATATGAGTAAATTAGGGATTTTAGTTAATATATATGTATATACATTTGATTTGAATTTAAATTGTAAATAAATGGTTTAAAATATAAATAACAATAAATAATTTTGAATTTATTATTGATGGGTTAATAAAATATATATAGCAATACATGAAATAAAATAACAAATACAATTTGTACAAAAGTAAACAAATGAAGCAAGTGTGAAACCAAAATAAATAAAATATATTCAATTTATTATAAAGACAAGTATGCAAGCCACTAACATCATTTCAGCCGAAAAAAGAAATACATGCTCAACAATTAAACAAAGTAAAGTAAAACATAAAGTACTAGGCAAATAAATGCAAATATCCTAAGTACGCAACGTTTTATCTCAGCAGCCACTAAAATATTGATCCTATCAGCCGAGACAAGTGAGTAGTAAGGCAAAACATAATGTAAAAGTATAATATAAAACATAAAGTACCTATGTACATGCTGATACAAGGCAACAAAGGACTGTACATACAAAATTCTTCAGCATGGACAAGATCATCAGCCGAGATTTTGTTTGGTAAAGCAAAGAAAAAAATATATATCTTTGCATTGTATTGTACTAAACAAATAATGTCACTTTGTACAAAATATAATATAGCCTGTAGACTTGCTCTCTTGTACATCAATTTCCTCTGCTTCAATTCGTTCATCTTCAAAGTTAAGAAAATCTGAAGTGGTCTCATCTTCTTAAATTTAAACAAAACTCAAACAAATTCAATTCTGAAATTCCTGAAGCATTCCCAAGGCAAGGTTTTCAATGACCAAATTCAGCTTCAAATTTGCAAATCATCACTCAAGTTCAAAAGCAATTTCCAGATCATCTCAACAGCAAATAAAAGCCTGTTTCAAACATAAAGCTCTGTTCTTCTTTTCTCTAGAGACTAAGGTGAGCAACTTGACCCAGTATTTTCTGCTTTTAAATCAGTGAGCAAACCCTGTCTTGATAGTGTTCAGCGATGGTGAATTGAGATGAATAATGTTGTAACTTGTTTGGAGGTATACATATGTGAATGTATGTGCACAGATTTGATGCTACATGATTGTATGTAGGTATGTATATACCTCTGTCAAAACACACAGGCTCTAAAACAACTTCAAAAATAAATTTCCATTCCTCTGATTCTTGTTAGGTCTAAGAATCTAAACAAATCATACTTGTATAATCAAGATTCAAGTAGAAAAAAAATTGTTAAGTAAAATAGGTTAAATTATTTTCTGGAATTTAGAAAATACAGTGGCCCTTTAATAATATCAAAATTTTGAATATCTTAATTTTATGATCTGATTATACAAACATGATTGCATCATGAAAAGATGATTTTTGATATGAGTCTTGTGATTTTTAAGCAAGTAGACATGGTGAAATCCCTAGATGAACGGAAAATACTTTCCTGTCAATTACTGTCGATCGAAGTTAAACCGGAGTTTGGGATTTATGTCAGAGGGAGCTCATTGATCAAGGATTATGGGAAAAATACAGATTTAATTTATCAATGATCGAATGAGTTTGGGTTTGACGAGATAGGGTTTAAGGGCTTAGTTGTATCAGCATTATTCTCGAATTGATTTCGAGGTCGCTCGAGGATCGGGGTGGATCGGACTTCGAGAGAAGATGGGGGGATGGCGGAGCAACGGTAGGAGGTGATCGCAAGACCTCCGGTGGCCAGAGGTGGCCACGCGGAGTGGATTTGGATGAACTGGGTTGATTTCCAGTTCGAGGCTGCTAGCTCGTTTTTGTTTTGGTACTAGTTTTGGGTTTTTGGTGGTTGAAAATGAAAGTGGAGATGGTCAGTGACTTGGTGGTGGGTGGCGACTCGACCGGAGGTGGCGGGGGTTCACGTGCACGTGCACGGCAGGGGTGGTGGGCTTTAGTGTCGTGTGCGTGAGTGTGTTTTCTGATACTTAAACTAAAACTTACTAAAAAAAAGAAAAGGGAGAAGAAGCAATTGCGTGCAGGGAGACTCGGGGAGATTGCACGAAATACTCGAAGTACCATTCGAGTTAGTGCAGGGAGGTCTCGGGTTAGTGGGTTTTTCTTTTCCAAACTGCTGTTTTATAAAAAGATAATAAGTGAAAATGTGTTAAACTTTAATACAAGTTAATTATGTAATTAATTCCTTCACAATGTTCCTAACTCTTAATTACTATGATTAATTAAGAAATTAATTTAAATTAGATATAAAGTTAACTAACAATTAAGTTTGTAGTTAATACTATAATTGACTTTCAAAATTTGAAGAGATTTCTAAGTGTTAATTTAGTTGAACGATTAAATCAATTAATTTAAATTTTAATTGTAATTGGAGTTTGAATTAAGTAAGGATTAAGTGATTAATAAATGGTAATTAACTACTTAAGTTAATAAATGAATGATTAATAGTTAATTAATGATTTAGATTAAATTTTAATTGGAAATGATTTAATAGTGAATTAATCTAAGATAATTTCTCAAGAGAGTAATTAAAGAAATGTTATTAGTTAATGAAGTAAATCAACTAGAAGTTATTAAGTAATCAAATTTATGTGATAAATTTTGATAAATAATTAGATTAATTAATTGAGATAATCAATTGTAAATTGTTAATTACCTTATAAAAGCAATTAAGTGGCAATTAATTATGTAATTGGTTTAAAAGGTTAATTAATAAATGATTTAAAGATTTGAAAAATTAATTAAAATGGTTTATCATTAATTAATGATTAATTAACCAAGATTTGTAGTTTATTCATAAGTAATTAATCTGGTATAAATTAATTTTAATCAGATAATTTATTGATCTTACTTATGGATTGTTGTGTAGAATATCTGATTTGTGATATTTATTTGATGATATTCTATGATTTTCTGTGATATGCTTTGATATATCGATGATGATTGTGTATGATTTTTCTGTGTATATATTGTTATATGAATATGAAAACCCCGGCACTTGAATTTCGATGCGACAGGGAGTCGGATTTCAGTTGGTCATCCGAAACACACATCGAATTGTAATAGTGAATCTTTGTGACTGATAAATTTATTTTATCTATGAATCTATGAATGAAGATAAGCGTTATCGATTTTACCGCTTATCGATATATCTGTGATGATTGATGTTGCACTATTGTGGGTGAAACCCTGGACTACACTATACACACACAAATATGGATTTCACGTGGAAATCGGTTAAGTCACAGATAATTTAAACTGATGTTTTTGAAATTGAAATTTTTAATTTCAATTGATTTTAAAATTAGAAATTTGGGGTTAAAATGTGAAAAGCTTTTGAAATGGAATTTCAAAGATAAAAGTTATTTTGAATAACTTACTCAAATTTTGAAGTTTAAATAATTTGATTTAAACTTAAATTCAAGATTTGAAATTGAATTATATAATTTTGAAACTAGGGATTAAAGATGATATACCAGTTATATATGGGTTAAACCATTTTAAAAGTATTGATTTTTGGAATGTAAATATAATTCAAAAGCTTTAACTCGTGTAAATAAAAATTGGATTTTTCTGAAACGAAACTATTTGTTTTCAAATAATAACAGCTTTCATATAAGAAGTGAACTTCCAATTTGTGTTGAAAGGTTTCAAATTTAAAATGAAATGGAAATGTTTTGAAAGGCTATGAATGAATTCTTTTGATAGCTATGAATTGAATCTGTTATTTTTAACAGATTTAAAATGATGTTTTGTTTAAGCCCTTTGAAATGAAATTGTTTTGAAAACTATAAGTTAAATCTTGATTCAAAGATTTAACGAGTTAATCCAATTGAAATAGAAATTGTTTTGAAATCTATGAATGAATCTTTTTGAATGGGGTTAACTTTGTGAATTGAATCTTTTTATTTAAAAAATTTGAAAATGGTAATTCGAATGAAAAGTTTTGGGCTTTAAGCTGTGATTTAATTGAGACCCCATTATCCATTTAATTTTGATTATTGCGCTCATTATTCGGATTAGCCGGGAAAAGACATTTGTGTCATATAACCCATTCCGAATAGTGATACGTCGTAAATGGATAGCATTTGAAGAACGGTGTTGAAGACCGGATATTTTTGAAAACGAAAGGACAACTCGTCGAATGTCTCTGCATCGACTGGCCCCGATATAGAGATTTTATCACCCTTTGTGATGGGAAGTCTGGACGGGATTGTGAATACCCGGAATTGCAAGGGCTTCGTAAGAAGTGCCTTCGGTTCTGTTCGAACCCGGAACAGACTTGTATGGTTACATGTCTGACATTACACTTTGAGATATAAAGCCGATTTCTTTCAAATACATTTCTGTTGGTGGCGGAGAATTTATTCTCTTAGCTTAACACCCTTCTCTGAGACGTACGAGCTCAGAGGTTATGTAGTTGAAGGTTATCAGCGATATATTCCCAATTTGGTAACGTGACATGCTGAGTGTTGCTGTGAAATGATCATTGTTTGATCATTTGTGATAGGATCAATTGTTTGATCATTTATCTTTGTGATCATTACTTTGATCATTTGTTGACCCAAGGCATGGCTTTGTGAACAAAGCGTAGCTTTGTGGACGAGACTTCGTCGAACCTCACACCCCAAAAATGGTCAAAACAGGAAGGATGCACAAGGTTCTAGGGAGTAGCGCCCCTTAGTGTATGTCATTCCTTCTGGATAGAGGTGGTATCATGGTATGGAGCCTAGATACTTAACCTATGTGGTTGCTGCAAATTCATTACTTTGTGGTTGTTGGAAATCGAGGATCCTCGGGAAGATCAGTTACGATCGGGGGATGGCATACGCGTGTCAGTAGTTACATATTTTTGCAGAGGTAACCCGGCCTTGTGTTGGCAGAGATCCGGTTAGGTTCTCGGGACGTCATTCCAGAGGCGTTTCCATGTGGCAATGGGAAGTTCCTTGGCCTGACCATTTGTTGGAAATCCAAAGAAACAATACGAGACTTGTACGGTTTTAGTTGTATTACCTGCCATGGAGTGGCGGTAACCTGCTATTAAACATGGTAGCTATAGTAGGCATACGATAATGGTCGTATGTTGGCTAAGATTTATATTCTACTTTCGAAATGTTTTCCACTATGCACTAATAATAATATCAAAAATGATTTGATTTTGCGTAGTAAGCATCTTTGACTATCATAAGAAGAAATCTCCTCCAATTCTGCGTTTGCATTGTGTGTGTGGTGGGAGGTCTTATGGTAGTTTCATTTTCCAAAAGCATTACGAATTGACTTTAAAATTCTTCTGCTATTTGTTTTTTTTAAGATAAACTGTTTTTGTTGCTCACACCAGTCCCACGACTGACTCGGAGTTTATTGTTCATTTCCTAAACTCTGGGTGCTCATAATTTTCTACATGAGCAGTCTAGAGTTGGGTTTTTCAGATAGTCAGAATTAGTAGATTTTCTGGAGCTAGTTCAGTCTTTGGATCGGACTGCACTTGCTTATCTTTGTGCATCGTTATTGGGAGTTCGAGCTACTGTTGGAGTTCTCTCTTGAAGACTATCTTAGAGTTATTTGTTCCGCTGCTGATATTTTTTATCTATTTTCTTTTCCGCTGCTATTTGTTGTATCATATCTCTGATGTATATTGATATTCATTGTATCACTCTGTTGTATCAGATATTGTATATCAATGTATTATTCATTATTCCGCTGTGTTATTTACTTAACTGTTGTTATAAGCTCCGGCGACTCGGATTTGAACGGTCGGATCTGTGGCATTCGAGTACGATGTAAAGTATGGATGTCGATTTTCGAGCGGGCAAAATTCGCAGCCGTTACAGTCTTCGAACAACTTTTGTTCGTTAAACCGTTGAAATCCGAAGAACCAATTATCGATCACATTTTCACTTATTTATTAACGTACATATATTTGTAAACAAAATTCAAAAATAAATTTCTTATCATTTTAAACAAATTAAAATGATCATATCTGAATTATAAAACCATATAAATTAATATTAAAAATTATTTACAAAAATTGTCTTTATACCGATAAAGCGATATCGATTTTTCCTTATATTTTCAAATCAAATATCTCTTTATAAACTATTGGAAATGATTCATTATCATTTTATAACTATTCAAAATGAATTATCATCATTTAAAATAATTATTAAATCATTAAATCTCAATTTAAATTAAATAAATCAATTATTTAAATTCAATGCTATATTATCGATATAAATTTCGAGGGAAAATATTTTATTTAAATATTTATTCAAAATAAGATTACTATTACTTATTATCACTTGAAACAATATTATCCTTTTATTTGCATATATTTAAAAATAAATCCAATTTATCAAAGTGATAAATTGGTGGGTCGTTACACTATGTAAGCAATAAATTTGGCCAAAATATCACACCACCTGCTAAGTGACATGTGATCATTAATAATCGAATAGTTCGATGTTAATCGTTGACCAAATTTACACCTGATGAGTCACTCAACCGATATGATGAATTCACTTTAGACCAAACGATTTAATTAGTTTATAATTATTATAAATTAATTAATATTTATAAAATATTGATTATAAAATTTTGAATATGATTTGAGGAATAAATATTATTATACATTCGTTATAGTTATAAATATATCGATCGATATGTGATATCGATAAGCAATAAAATTAGATTTAATTAATAATATTTATTTGGGGTTAAAATGGGTTTAATGCCTATGAAAGGGGCTGGAAATTTCAACCAAAAGGATGTAGGGGAGATTTAAAAATGGGCTAGGGGTACTTTAGATGGATAGCTCAGATTTAGGGAGAATGAGTAAGAGATATAGTCCACTTTCTCTCTATTCCTTCCATTATAAATGGACTCCTAACCATAACGTGTGGATCTCTTTTTTGCTGCCATTTTCATCTCCTTGCTGGCCGATCACACCTACACAAAGCTTTATCAAAGTTCATCTCAAATCAATTTCAAATCAACAAATATTAGATAGTCAATGGTCTATAATTCAAAGATTAGTAGTCTACCGAACGAGAAGAGTTCTAAGGAGGGATATTCATTATAGCAAGGTGTACTTCAAGGCATAGTTTTCGTATGTTTTATTATTTCATATAACTTGTAATTTATGTATATATTCCATTGCTTGTGTGTGTTTGTATCATAATTATATTGTTAGTTAGGTACGATTCCTCTATGTACGAGTGTCGTCACATACTGAATGGTTCTGTGTATATATGTATAATAATTTTTTTATGTTTATATCCGATATATACACAGTCGAAATAATTTATTTTAATTTATATAAATTTATTAATTATTATATTTATATTAAGAAGTCAAACTACATAAATTTAAATGACCTATAATTCATTATGCCACATATCATGTTAAAAATTGATCTTATATGTTATATCGGCAAATTTATACCAAATATAATTTTATAACAAAAAAATATTTTTCAGTAATTATTTACTATTTTTAATATTATTTAAATTGAAATAAATGTAATATAAAATAATATATGTTTCAAAAATTATATTTTAACTTTTATAAAAAAAATTCATCATCATATTACCTTTCAGCGAAAATTTATGAATTTAAAAATCAAATATATATTGTTTAAAACATAATTTATGATAATGGCTGAAATTAATTAAAAAATAAAAAAAATATAATTTTAGCTTTGAAAATTTTCCATGAGCTTATAATATCATATTTGAATTTCAAAAAATTAAAATTTGAAAAATATATTATGAAATTATTTTAATGTTATTTAAATTTTTTGGCTAATATATTTATATATAAATAATTTAATAATATAAAAGTATAATAAAATATATGTTATGAGATCTAGAATGTTGTAAAATACATATATTTAATTTTAATTAATTATGCAATTGATATAATTATATAATATAAATATATATATTGAAATTCACATATTTATAAATATTTTAGATATTACAAATCCAATTATTAATATATATATATATATATATCTGAGCGTGTGTGTTATTTTTATTGCTATAAGTTACTATTTTACATTTATACAATATATATATTATGTATATAAAAAAATATTTATATTATTTTAACACTCACTTAAATAACTTGTTTGTGTGTACACACACACATATACATATATTTGGACAACAGATAATACATATAAGATGACTAACATGTCCATTGCGATGCAAATCCCAACATTTATATACAGGCATGTTATACCTTACACAGATTATTATGTTACACATGCACATACACATATATGTATATGATACATATGTGTACCATTATACTTAATTTAAAATAAATAGATAAAATTCAATCCATTAATTATAAATTAAATGAAATAAATATTTTATGAAAATTTCTAAATAATTTAGACTTCATAGGCCCATAAAGATCCAATAGGGTATTTTTTTTAAATTCACCTATAACTTCCACTGTGGTTTAGCCTAGTTCCAACAACAACCATGATCAAAGTGGAGCGTCTACATTGAAGTTCAACAGTATTCTCAAGTCGAGAGAACTGTGTAATATTGTCACTTTGAGATTCTCTATTTGACCTTAGTTATATTAACCAACATAAAACTCTCGAGTAGGTCCTACTATCATTATCCAATAACTATCAGCACGTAATACCTTGGTGCCGCCAACAGCCATGTGCAATATCTTGCTTGACATTTGGAGAGAGTTATATACTCTAGTCTCGACGGATGTATCGACATCCATCTCGAAACATCTTGACTAGGAACATTTAAAACAATATGTTTTTTTAAGGTGATAAAATTTTCATGATTACAACATATTATAATTACTATCATATAACTTATTATGTAAGGATTTTTATTAAATATAATTAAATTAAATAACATAACACAATACGATAAGTATATAATGTAAAGATCTTTTATTTTAAATGAGATTTTATTACAGAATTAATAATTTAGAAAAAATTACAGAATGCCCTTCGGGTATACCCCTAAATCTATCAATATGGAGTGCATTAAGTACACCGGTCTATCTGGTGCATCAATATTCTGTTCTCGAAGCCCTCGTTGCTAAGAACATTTATGGATAAGCATTAGCGTGTCCGGTCCAATACTCACGGTTACATAGTCCTTCATAGCAACGATTGCATGAAACACTTCATCCTAAAGGATTTCTGCTCAAATGTGCTTGAAGCATTATTTAAATCTAAATATAAAACACATAAAATATAAAAAAAACCAAGAGGCATATTTTATTTCGAACATGATTAACTAATGGAGTTTATTTCATTATAAAGTTACAAGGTTACTCTAGGAAACCCCTCAAATTTATTGATCTCCCATTTTAATCTCGGCCAATTAAGCTGTCTCATGCTTATTCCTTCACTTAGTTTTCTTATATCAAACTGTGAATAGGCCATGGTGAATGGTTCTTTGACTAATAAACGACCTTATCTTTTAGTACATACGAAGGCTGTGTCATGGCTTCTTATGAGCATTTGTTTCCTTTGGAATCACAATTGCTGCATTATTACCAAAATAATGTATTTGCGGCACTAGGTCGGGTTCATAACATAACGTAAATGATGAATGTTATTCCCAAAGCACAAAGAACCATTCGAATCTGCTCTCTTTCCGCATTGGTAGATAGGGAATCTGTTTCTGAAAGGATTATTCCATGCCATATAGGAGTTCTTTTATCGTTTGGATTTTTCCATACAAACCCTTTTTAGTATGGGGTCTTATTATATAGATGGGGCAATTCCGATAACTTCCACGATCTATCTCTATAAATCTGTGTACCTAGTACTTAAGATGTTTCACCTAATCCTCCATAGAAAATTCAGTTGACAATCATGCTCTTGCCCTTTGCAACACATGAATGTCATTACCAATAAGAAATAAATAATCCACATATGAGGTCAAAAAATGTTGCAACATCTTTCTCTTATTTTACACCAGCTTTGTTAACTTGTAGACTAGAACCAAACCTTTTGATTATATGGCTAAAGCAAAATTTCCAACTCTTTGGCACTTGTTTAAACCAAAAAATGACTTAAGTCTACAGGCTTTATCACCGTTCCGAGTGACACCAACACTATTTGGTTTGTGACATGCAAAATGTATATTCTAAATCACCATTTAGAGATTACATTTTAAATTCCATTTGTCACATGTCATAACCATGATATGCATATGTAGAATCCAAATGGATTTAAGCTTGAACACCGTCGAAAATGTTTTATCAAAATTAATTTTTTGAATTTGACAACCACCTTTACCACTATGCTTGCTACTTAGGTCTCTACTTTTCCATCTCAGACTTCGTACCATCAAGGCATAACATAGAGTCTATACTCTCCGATCCTTGTTGATAATCGGGGATAATCATGGTTGATGGTGCGACTTCCAAATTTTGGAGTAAATTTGTAAAATGCAATAATAATAAATTTTTGTTTGATATTTTTAAACTATCGTTCAGACGTTGTAATCATGAAATCACAGTACATATATATAATTGAAAATGATAAATATTAAATGTTGAACAAATTTTTCTATGATATTTGGTATATTTGCATCAGCATAATCAATAGCTTTTTGTTGTCGAAATTCGTAAAGACTACCGGTGATTTTTTATTAATTTTGAAGTGGTTTGAAACCGAATGTAAAATTACTAATACTTTTGTAATGAAAACGTAAAGACTACAAAGGCAAAGTGTTTTTAGTGGACATGAATATAATTATTTATTCAAACAAATCCGGTCCACCTTCCAAAATTGAACAAATAATTAACAAATTTACAGTCCATAGATTTAGTGCAGTCCAACCCATTAACTTTACAGATAGAGATCAGGGTTTCGTTTACCACTTATATATACTCTCAGCTCGACCCTTCCACTCAATCATTTTTGTTCTCCAAGTCCAGACGCCTACAAATCGTAGATTTCTTAATCATGATTTTCTTCTCAAATTCCATTGTTATGTTTTCATTATCGAAAATGATAAATGGGTGAAATGATGATCCTTTCCCCGAATGATCGACGCTGATTATACTTTGCGCAAAATTTATTTCTCTTTGGAGAAATCAAGCCAATTGTTCCGATCCCTTTTGATTCAATGTTTTATTTCATTTCTGGATTATCTTCTGTTATTGAAATTTTAACAAAAGCAAGCAGTCAATGATGATACAAGAAAGGCTTGTTTCTCAGTACATTCGCAGTGGTCGCCTAAGAGCTTTCGCTTTGCCAGGCTTGAGAGCTTATGCTGTTCATTCCTTCCTTGGATGTCTGAGGCTACGTTTCTCATATTTTTCTTGTATTCATGTTTTAATCCAACCTATTTAAGTTTTTAATTGTTTTTTGGGGATTGACACCAATTAGGGATAAAACGATAACTTTTCTATAGTGGCCACAAATTTGTTTTTGCAACATCTCCTACTCTGTTGCTTATAAAGTTGCGCTCTTAAGTGCTTGATTTCAGTGTTTTAGTTTTCTTAATGTCTTGTTAATGGCTTTGGATGTGCATTACTTGTTTATTACTAGTAAGCACTGGTGAAGCATAATATCCTCCACTGGATATGAACTGAAGCTCAGTCAAGATTATGTTGCAAACACTGACAGATTGAGGGCTTCAGCAAATCATACATTATATAAAGTAATTTTTGTTTTTGCAAGGAACTGTATTGCAAATCATGATAAAGCCTGTCACCTCTGTTGTTGGATAACATTAGATTGTTTAATATCAAGGTTGGTTTCTAGTTGTTGAGTAAGATATAATCTGGCTGTACAGCTAGTAACTATTTAATTCTCAAGAATAGATTGTTTAACATGGTTGGTTTCTTGATATTGTGTAAGATATAACCTTTCTGTACATCTAGGATCTATTTAATTCTCTATTTGGTTTCAAGGTTATGATGTGCAAACCTCAGTTTACAGCATGGGGCCAAATATTATGCCTTGTATGACATTGCTTACAAGGACTTTTTTGAAGTAGATATGAAAATGACCAATTACGTTTAAAACTAACATTCCTCTCATTTTCATTTTAATTTATTATTTTTAGAATTAAGCCAGTTTATCTTAGCCTTAAAATCTTCATCTATTCATAATTTTAAAAGTATAAATTGTAAAAATTGGAAGTTATGTTGACCTTATTTTCAGTACATAAAGAAAAAGCAGTTTTGAAGGGTGAGTATGCATTTTATTCTTTTGTTAGCACTTGGTCAGATTGTAATGCATCCACTCTTAGTTATCAGGACTTGATCTGGACCGTCGATCTCTTCAATTTGGAGTATTCAAACCAATTATTGAACCAAGAACCAATCGATTATTCAGATCACGATGAACCTCACTGCCGGTGTCACTACGAAATGACTTTGTTGGCCACTAACTACAGGTACTGCACTTAGATTTTTTGAACTACTTTTATTTTATAGTTTCACATTTCATCTTGGGCTTTTGAGGGTGATGTGCTGTTGTTGAAGTGATGTATGGGAGTGAGATGTCCTTGTGTTTAGATTTTTGACTTCGAATTCATTAGAGCATGGATAGCAGCAAATGTTGGTCAGTTAATACAAAAGTATTTTTTTGAATTAATCCGTAATCATTCACCCCAACAATACACGAGTTTATTAGACATATTAATTATTGGATAGTAATGTGGTTAATAAAGTGTCGTTACGATTGCAGTCCATGTGAAGATCAATTATTTATGACCACACTTCTTTATGTGACATTATAATTGCCGGATAAGAAAACACTTAAAGGGTGGTTTAATATCAAATCATAATAAAGCCAGTCATCTGTGATTTGATAACACTAGATTGTTTAATATCAAGGTTGGTTTCTAGATATTGGGTAATGTTTAAGCTCTTTGTGCATCTATTATCTATTTAATTCACTATTCAGTTTCGAGGCTATAATGTTTAAACCTCAGTTTAAAACACATGTTTGCGGCCAAATATTATGATATATATGTGACAGTGCTTACAAGGATACTTTTTGAAGTTATGAATGTTAAATTTGGATGATTCAAATATTTGTTGAGGAGGAAAGAAATTGATTAATTGGTTCAATCAATTTGGCTTGTATATGGAAGGATATTTTGGAAGAAAACTAATTAATTAGCCAATCAATTAATTAGTCAATGCATTTGTTATATGAAGAAATAAATGATTAGGCAGGAAGAATCAATCAATCAAAGGAAAGATATGGAAACTAAGATTACGCCATTTATTTGTACTAAAATCAAATCATGCAATTTGGAAAGATATTTGGGTAATCAGGAAATTGATTTTCTTAATCTCCAAGCAACCCTTCATTATCAAGTCTATTTAAATGAAGGAATTTCATCATCATATGCAAGTGAGTGTGTGAGAGCATCCACCGTTATTCTTCTCTCTCTTTTGTACTCTTTTCTTCAGTGGAATAAAAGAAGTTGTTACGTCTCCGTGGATGTAGGATATTCATATCCGAACCACGTTAAATCTTCTGTGTCTCTTATTTTTGCTATTGTTTCTATGAGACTGCATAATTGATTTTTTTTAAGTTCCATTGATATCTAAATAGACAATACTAGATCCTGATCAAATAATTCGCTTTCGCTCAAATTAAAACAAATTTCACTACAGTTTGTTATCAGAGATAGTGTTATTGTTCCTGTTTGATTATTAATGGCTACTTCTAGTAAGTCTGTTGGAAATTTGGTGTCAATTATGGAGTAACACGTTTTGACGGAAAGAGAGATTTTGGTACTTGGAAGATGCATATGGAGGCTGTATTAAAGAAGGAGAAGACTTATAAGGTTGTTTCTGCACCTGAGAAATTGAAAGGTATTGATGCAGTTGATTTGGAAGAGATGGAAGATGAAGCTCTCACAACAATTCAGTTGAGTCTTTTAGATGATGTTCTTAGAGAATTCTCCCTGAAGAAGACGGCGAAGGAACTATGGGATGCATTATCAGATGCATATCAAGACAAGTTTCTTACTAATCAGATTATTCTTCAGCAACAACTCTATTCGTTCAAGATGAAGCCTGAAGCTGATCTCGTGGAGCATATAGATGCTTTGACCACTTTGATTATGAACCTGAAGGCAGCGGAAGTTGATATTACCGATGAGGCTCAAGCTGTGATCCTCTTATGTTCCTTGCCTAAGGAGTATACTGCTTTTGTTAATTCCATAATTTATGGCCGCAGTAAAATTAGCCTGTCTGATGTAAAGGCTGGTCTTCATAATGAAGTATTAAGAGGTAGATTGGCGAGCACTAGCTTGGATAGTGATACTAAAGGCTTATCTGTTCAGAGAGGTAGAGGCCAAAGCAGGTCGAAGAAAGGTGGATGACGGAATTCTTCACGGTCTCAGTCTAGGGGGCCTAAGAAGTTGACTTGTCATTATTGTAAGAAATCAGGGCACTTCATAGCACAATGTCCCAAGCTTGAAGGTAGAAGAAAAGATCCAAAGCAAGCCTCAGCTTCTACAACAGAGAAATCAAATATAGAAAATGACACCGATGTATTTACAGCTTCTGGCTCTTCTGGGAAGAGCAACTTATGGCTGATTGATTCTGGCGCATCCTATCGTATGATACCTGATAGGAACTGCTTTTCCACTTACCATGAAATTGATGGAGGAGAAGTTCTGATGGGTAATGATGCTTCTTGCCATATGGTTGGTGTTGGTAGCGTGATGATTAGGATGTTTGATGGTGTTATTCGTACGATCACCGATGTTAGACATGTACCTGATTTGAGGAGGAGCTTGATTTCTGTTTGGGCATTGAGTAGACTTGGCTTGAAGATTGTAGTGGAAGGAGAAAAAATGAAGATATCGAAGGGTTCCATGATTGTTATGAGAGGTGTGAGGGCAGAAAATCTTTATCTATTAAAGGGTACTACTGTAATTGGTGAATCAGCTTCTGTTACATCTGTTGATTCGGATTCTTCCAGATTATGGCACTTACAGATGGGTCACATCGGTGAGCGCAGCATGGATGAGTTGAGAAAACGAGGATTGATTGATGAAGTTCATCATTCAAAACTTGGTTTTTGTGAAGAGTGTTCTTGGAAAGCAGACAAAGATTTCTTTTGGTATATGTGAGCATAAAGCAAAAGCTGTCCTGGAGTATGTTCATACAGATGTCTTGGGTCCCTCCCCTTGCCAGTCTTTAGGTGGAGCCAGGTATTTCGTTTCATTTATAGATGATTTCTCTCGTAAAGTATGGGTATACTTTCTTCAGTCAAAGAGCGAAACCTTTGCCAGGTTTCGAAAGTGAAAATCTATGGTTGAGAAGCAGTCAGAGAAGAAATTAAAAGTTCTCCGTTCAGATAATGGCGGTGAATTTGTATCACAGGAATTCATCGATTATTGTGAGTCTGAAGGTATTAAGAGGCATTACACTACACCAGGCGACATCCGGTCTAATGGAGTTGCAGAAAGGATGAATCAGACATTATTGGAGAGAACAAGATGCCTCAGACTGACTGCTAAATTGAGGAAGGCATTTTGGGCTGAAGCTTTATCTATGGCAGCTTTTCTCATCAACCGCACACCTTCTACTGCCATATATATGAAGATCCCTGAAGAAGTATGGAAAGGAGAGCCTGTTAGCTATTCATTTCTCAGAGTGTTTGGTTGCCCAGCTTATGTGCATGAGAGTAAAGGAAAGCTGGAACCTAGAGCTCGCAAGTATATCTTTCTAGGTTATAGGAGAGGAGTGAAGGGATATAGGTTGGGCGTCCTATTAGCAAGAAGATCGTTATGAGCAGGCATGCGACTTTTGATGAGAAGGCTATGTTGAAGGTGGGGCCTTCCTCATCGGATGACAATGAGAGGACATGTGAAGAATACCAGACACAAAGCAAGTCATCCGTTGATTCTTTCCATAGACATTCAGATGGTGTTTTCGATGACACCGTGGTTGATGAGGGTAATATCGATGTTGGTACAGAGGATCAAACTCAAGGTGGAGCTCATTCAGAACCTAGGCCTGTCAGACAAAAAAGAAAGCCTAAGTGGCTTGATGAGTTTGTTGGATTGAGCATCGAAGACATTAACTTCGATGATATGGCAACATATGCTTTGAGTGTTGTCCATGATGAGCCCTGTGATTATAGAGAAGCTATCGCGTCAGTTAACAGTTCCAGTTGGTTAGTTGCTATGGAGGAGGAGATTGAATCATTGTAGAAAAATCATATTTGAGATTTGGTGCCTCTTCCCACCGACAAGAGAGCTATCGGATACAAGTGGATCTATAGAGTGAAAGACGGTGAAAATGGCAATCTCAGATACAAGGCAAGATTAGTCGCAAAGGGGTATGTTCAGAAGAAGGGGGTAGAGTGTCATGATATCTTTGCTTCAGTGGTTAGGCATACTTCTATTCGTATTCTTTTAGCATTAGTTGCCCATTATGATATGGAATTAGAACAACTAGATGTCAAAACTGCATCTTGCATGGTGATCTAGATGAGGAGATTTATTTAAAGCACCCGGAAGGGTTCATTGATAGTAGTAGACCAGACTATGTTTGCAAACTCAACAAATCTCTATATGGACTGAAGCAGTCTCCTAGACTATGGTATAAGAGGTTTGATAAGTTTATGATTTCACAGGGATACTCCAGAAGTTTCAAAGACCAGTGTGTTTATTTCAGGAGATGTGATGGTGATATGATTTGTTTGTTGTTATATGTTGATGATATGCTGATTGCATCTCGGAGTATGGTCAGAATTAAGGAGTTGAAAGCGGAGCTCAGTAGAGAGTTTGACATGAAGGATTTGGGAAAGGCACAAAGAATATTTGGTATGGAGATAAGCAGGGATAGGAAGCGGAGAGAGTTAAGGCTCACTCAAGCGCAGTACATCGAGAAGGTCCTCGCTCGATTTGGAATGGAGAAAGCCAAACCGGTTGGCACTCCATTAGGCTCTCATTTTAAGTTGTCAAAAGACTTATCTCCCTCATCGGAAGAAGACAAAAGGTATATGGCTGATATACTTATTCTAGTGCTGTTGGTAGTCTTATGTATGCGATGGTGTGCACAAGACCAGATTTTGCCCATGTTGTGAGTGTTGTGAGTCGATATATGTCTAACCCAGACAAAGAGCATTGGCAAACTTGGAAGTGGATTCTTAGATATCTTCGAGGCACTTCTTCGGTGAGCTTGTTATATGGTGGAGTGGATGGTGACATCTTTCTTAGAGGATACTGTTATTCTGATTATGCTGGGGATAGAGATGCTAGGAAGTCTGTGTCGGGCTATGTTTTTACCCTTGGCATAGGCTCGATTTCATGGAGATCAAAGCTGCAATCTATCGTAGCTTTATCGACTACCGAAGCAGAGTTGATATCGATTGTGGAAGCAACAAAGGAAGGATTATACTTACTTCAGTTGTTGGATGATCTTCAATGGTGCAACGGACAATAGAGCTATTTTCAGACAGTTAGAGTGCGGTTCATCTTGTAGAGTTATAGTTCACGGACGAAGCACATTGATGCTAGAGGTTTCTTTCTTATGCTTAAGGAAGAATGAAGCAAGATCAAATTGTTGAAGGTGAGTACTTTGGATAATCCTTCAGATATGATGACAAAGTCACTTCCAAAGGACAAGTTTGAGCATTGCTCAAATTTGATCAGTTTGATTCATGTTACTTGAGTGCCATGGGGCGCTAGACCCAACAACTTCTATGTTGATTGCTTGATGATAAGGTGATGAAGAGAGATTGTTATATTTGAATCAAGGTGGAGTGTTAAATTTGGATGATTTAAATATTTGTTGAGGGGGAAAGAAATTGATTAATTGGTTCAATCAATCAATTAATTTGGCTTGTATATGGAAGGATATTTTGGAAGGAAACTAATTAATTAGCCAATCAATTAATTAGTCAATGCATTTGTTATATGAAGAAATAAATGATTAGGCATGGAGAATCAACCAATCAAAGGAAAGATATGGAAACCAAGATTACGCCATTTATTTGTACTAAAATCAAATCATGCAATTTGAAAAGATATTTGGGTAATCAGGAAATTGATTTTCTTAATCTCCAAGCAACCATTCATTATCAAGTCTATTTAAATGAGGGAATTTCATCTTCATATGCAAATGAGTGTGTGAGAGCATCCACCATTATTCTTCTCTCTCTTTGTACTCTTTTCTTCAATGGAATAAAAGAAGTTGTTGGGTCTCCGTGGACGTAGGATATTCATATCCGAACCACGTTAAATCTTCTGTGTCTCTTATTTCTGCTATTGTTTCTGTGAGACTGCATAATTGATTTTTTTTAAGTTCCATTGATATCTAAATAGACAATACTAGATCCTGATCAAATAATTCGCTTCCGCTCAAATTAAAACAAATCTCACTACAATGAATATGTCCAATTACATTCAAAATCACAATTCGTTTTCATTTAATTTACTATTTTAGAAGTAGCCAAATTTTCCTTTCCTTGTATCTCCGTCTATTCATTATTTTCAAAGGATAATCTGTAAATAACAAATGCTATGTTAAACTTATTTTTAGTGCATCTTCAATGCAAATTGGATGTAATTTTCATTTAATCTTATGTGTCAAGGAAAGTTCACAATGTGAACTCATTGTGCTACAATGTACTTGAACATTACAATAAAAGTGAAAAAATATCTCCAATGCTAGTGTATGCAAAAAAAATTAGTTTGTGTCCCAATTAAATTATAAATAAATAAATGTATTATGTTAAAATAATTAATAACATGTGTATTTATTTACTTCACATTGTGAAGTACAATATGTCTAAACTAGATATTGCATTTGACAACGTCTAGTTGATTATATGACAAATCACCATTACAATTGAATTAACATTTCATTGGAGATTAACTTTTGAATGTAATACAAGATTGATGATGTGTAATATTCTTCACATTAAGATTTTAGTAGGGATGGAGATGCTCTTAGGAGATAAAGAAAAAGTAGGGACGAAGACATCATTCTAAACGACCATAACAACTATATAGCGGATTTTTAAATAAATGAGAACGAATTAAAATAGTAAGATTTTACCGTTTTAAAACATATGTAAATAAAATATCTTAAGTCTGTCCTTTTAATCTAAACATGCATTAAAATGTCAAAGATTTTGCTTTTTAATGCATGTTTTAATGCAAACATGCGTCAAAAAAATAAATTCTTTAGTCTTTTAATGCATGTTTTACAAATGTGTGTTAAAAAAATAACAAAGCCTAAGCCATTTTAAAATCGAAAAGTCTTTGTGGGTTAAATACACATTTCATTAAATGGAAATTCCATTTTGCCTGTTTAATAACTAGTCTTTCAGACTAGATTAGTAGCCAGAGTTTGCTCATATGGTTAGTTTTACACATTGAACAAGACACGCTTAGGTGTACACTTGGTGCAATTTTTGGACTAAACAAACCATTGTTGTATTTGCTATTTGTTTGTATTTTTTTTTTATTAGGATTTTCTGAATTTTCCATCGATTTATACATTTAGTATAGGTAATACATGATTGCTTTGATAGATCACACTTTTTTAGATTTTGACTATAACTTGAAATTAATCATTCTTTCCAAGTTAAACTTTCATTAAATTCAACATATCGCTCTATATCATAATAGCCATTTTACGATACTTATCCTTTTTTAATTGTTAACACGCACTTGCTTTGCAGGTTGGTCAGAATACTACAGTGTCAATACAACGAGAACTACACATTTACAATATTTACCATTATAATACTTTTTTATCATTGGTCGTTGAGGTTGAATTGAAATTGATTTCAAATGTAACCGCTTAAAATAGTAAATGAGTTTATTATAACTCGTCGTTAGCCCTATTTCAACGCTTTCTCATTCAACCGTTGTTAAAACAAATCATCCATCCTACTATCATTAAATTTCACATATTAGTATTATTTTTCTTTAAGTTATATTCATCGGATCTTATTCGATTTAAGTATACAAAATCCTATTTCAACTATTTTTTTGATACTCATTTGATGAGCTTTTTTTTAATAAAATGTTTGTTGAGAACAACATTTATACTCTTGTTATACTATTTCAACCACTTTTTTATAACTATTAATGTTCACCTATTTCAACTATTTTTTATGTATTAAGCTATTTCAACAATTAAGTTAATATGAATTTGGAACTGCTTAGATGGTGATTAATTGAGGTCGGGTGTTTCTAATAAATTAACGTGGGTGGAATAAAATTTTATTGGATTTAGTATTAAATAATCCAAATTAAAATTTGGATGTAGCCATAAAGGCAATATTTCCTACATCAAGCACAAAATTGCTTACATAAGGCATTAAGATTTAAATGATGCTTAATTAGTGTTTGGATACCTATTTAGACGCCTGGACGATGCGGTTATCCTTTCTTAAGTAGATCTAGGTAGATGGCTAAACAAAACGCCTTGCTTACACCTTAATGGGACCTAAGCGAATGATTATAGTGATTTTTCAATAGAGCTTTTGGATCTTTCAAAAATAGTAGCACATTTTTCGCTTAGATAATTAGAAGCTTAAACAAGTCACTTGACATTATCATAATTCTATCCATTTTTGTATTTTTTCATAACAATGTAATGTTGTGTTAATGTAGTTTCATTTTATCTATTAAATTCCATTACTTCAACTTAATATTGTAGTTATTTATGTTGTGTTCATTTTAATATTGTTTTTCTATTTATTAGTCATGTGTATATTTATTTAATGTAGTATGTCATGTGGTTATCCTTGCTTAATATAGCATGTCTATCATGTAGTTTCATTTTAGCTAGTAAACACACACATGCCAAATGAATGGAAATAGTATATTGAAATGAACACAACATAAATAACTACAATTATTAGGTTGAACACAATACACACACATGTGTGTGTATCAAAATTATATTAAAGCTGAAACTAATAAATATATTGAAGATAATACATAGGCATATCAAATATATACATATTAACGGTTATAGTTAATATATTAAACATAATACATAGGCATAACAAATATATACATATTAAGCATATCAAATACATGCCATATTAACATATAAACTTATAATTATAACCGTTAATATGTATATTTTTGATATGCTTAATATGTATATATTTGATATGCCTATGTATTATGTTTAATTTATTTATTAGTTTCGGCTTTAATTTAATTTTTATTTATATGTATGTATGTATATGATTTCGAAATATATAATATTCTATTGTAAATTAAATGAAAAACAATTAGCGTTTTTTATTTAGGCCATAAAAATTGGCGTGCGTGAATGTATATCAGTATATGTATCTATATTTTTAAAGACAACATTATAAGTAGTATTAAAAAAAATACACACACATATATTAGTGTAAATCGCACGTACGTGCATCTAATAGGTAGAAATATTTACTTTTTATTTAATAATTTTTTTATAGATGGATGTATGCTATAAGTGTAAAAACTTTGGTGATCACATTATTTTTATTTCAAACAAATTGATAGTGAATTCCGTTGATAGGTGGTTGAAAAATGGATGGTGGTGGAGGTTGCAAATTGATGGTGAAATTCCGTTGATGAATGTAGGGTATTTTCGAAATTTCAAAAAGTCACCGTGGAAATCTATTCCTTGAATTCTTTTTATTAATAGTAGAGATATAGTTATGAAATCAATATTTAAATATATATGTATTTGGAAAATCTCTCACACTTGTACATTTTATGTTTGACATAATGTCTTGGTGCGCAAGTTTCCTCGTACATATACACTTACTACACATTTTATACTCACATTTAGAAGTACACATCTATACCTATTACCTATATATATGTGTGAGCGTGCGTATTTATGAATATTTGATATACATATATTAACATCATTCAAATTTAGAACTATTTTAACGGTGAAACCCAATGCACGAGGCTCCCATACGATAGCAGGCTCTGGAAAAGTCGATAATGTACACAGCCTTTACCTCGCATTGCGAAGAGGCTGTTTCCGGACTTGAACCAGAGCATCCAATAATTAAAATTTTATAATTACACAACCTTAACTATAACTTTCTAAACATCTTTCAATGCATTAAATATGATATAATAAACCAATTTATTTTCATTAACACATCCGAAGTTCTAGTTGATAACCGAGGGGATTGTCAGGATGTAACTTTCAAGTTTTTCAATACATTTCCTAAAAATAATAATAATAACCTTTCATTTGATATTTTTGAAGTATTTTTTAAATGTTATAATTAAGGAATCACTGTAATACATACATATACATACATACTATATATGTATCTATCTTTTTAAAAATTACTTTATAAGTAGCATTAAAAAATATGTGTGTGTGTAGTGTTATGAAATTATTATGTAAATACTTATAAATATATACTTTTTAAAGACTACTTATAAATTTACATTATTTCTCGACATGTGTTTTTTATGATATTTTGTACATGTGCAGTGTCATTAGGATATTAATCAATAGCCATTTGTTGTTGTAATTTGTTAATGATTATGGTGAATTTTTATGAATTTTGAGGTGGTTTGAAAACTAATATGAATTTTGAGGTGAATTTTTACTATGCTATTGTATCGTATTTTGTTTTTTAGTTTTCTTAATGTCTTAATAATGGCTTTGGATGTGGATTGTTTAGTACCTGTAAGCATTGGTGAAGAATAATACCATCCACTGCATATGAACTAAATCTCATCTGACATTATGCATTTGCAAATACTGACAGATAGAAGGCTTCTGCAAATCATACCTTATGTAAATTAAATTTTGTTTTTGCAAGGAGCCGTACTGCAAATCATGATAAAGCCGGTTATTCGTGATTTGATAACACTAGATTGTTTAATATCAAAGTTGGTTTTTAGATATTGAGTAAGATATAAGCTCTTTGTACATCTAGTATAAATTCTCTATTTGGTTTTGAGGTTTTGATGTTTAAACCTCAGTTTATAACATGTTTGCGGATAAATATTAGGGTCAGTTTGGCGCACATTTCTGATAAGTTTCAAAATAGAGAAAATATCTTCCCCAAACTAAACCTACATTTTCGGTCTCTGTTTTCAAATTCGCATGCGCAAAAAGATCCAAATACCCTTTACGTTTTTAACATTTCAAACGCGTATAATTTTCTGTAGAAACATCGGATCAACATACCGTTTTCACAAAAAAAAATCATATTTGCAGCAAGGGTACAATTATTCCATATATTTGTAGAGAATTCTGCAAATTTTGAACATCATCGATTTTTCTTCAAATGTCAGCAATTATTCCATATAATTGCAGACTTTAATGCAATTATATGAAATAATTGCAAACTTTTATGCAATTATTCCATACAAGTGCATACTTTTATGCAATTATATCGAATAATTGCAGAAAACTCTGCAATTATTTCAAGTTATCATAGAATAACTTATATTGCCGTCGTTTTTACATATGCACAATGCCACTAATTAGAAAGATAATAAAATTTGTGATTTAATGGTGAAAACGGTTTGTTAATCCGTCGTTTCTACAAAAAGTTATTGCGTTTTAAAGATTGATAATTAATGGGGTTCAAATTTTAATTATGGATGTGAGAATAACATCCACATATGAAAAATCAACATTGCTGCAATGGAAGATGGGGTATTGTAGGGAAGAAAATTGTAGTATCTGACAATTTGAATGTTATTTATATTTTTTTGTGAGGATGATGTTTTGTGTATTAAGTTTGATTCTATGGCCCTTATTTTCACTAAATATTATGCTATGTATGACTGTGCTTACAAGGATATTTTTCGAAGTTATGAATGTGGAAAACTACGTTCAAAAGCAACATTCCTTTCGTTTTCATTTAATTTTTTATTTTAGAAGTAAGCCATATCCTCCTTGCCTTGTATATTCGTCTATTCATAATTTTTCAAAGGATAATCTGTAAACAACAAATGTTATGTCAAACTTATTTCTAGTAGATGAAGAAAAAGTAGGGACGAAGGCATCGGTCTTAACAGCCATGACTGCTATAGAGCAGATTTTTAAATAAATAAAATAATAAGATTTTCCTGTTTTAAAGCATATGTAAATAAAATGTCTGAAGTCTCCGTCTTTTTAATTTAAACATGCATTAAAATGTCAAAGGTCTTGTTTTTTTATTGCTTGTTCTAATGCAAAAATGCATTAAAAAGGTAAAATCTTTGGTCTTTTAATGCTTGTTTTACAAATGTGTATTAAAAATGCAAAGCCTTTGGTCGTTTTATTTATATAAATGCTTTAATATCGGAAAATGTTGCGAGTTAAATACATATTTAATTAAATGGAAATTCCATCATACCGGTTTAATACCTAGTCTTTTAGACCGGATCAGGTGCGCTGGGTGGTTAGTAACATTTGCCTTCTAGTATGAAAAATCATTGACTTTTCAAGTTAACAATCTCGACATCCCTTATTGCCGCTTATCGGTCTTCTAAAGCATAATCTGTTTGTCCATTCAAATTTGATTGGACGGCTGCTATGCATTCGATTTTTCCTATAAATATGCAAACCTTCATTCTTTTTCTTTCCACCTACAAGCAAATAATCGAAACGAGAAATCAGAAATTCCAAAGGAAACTTTTAGCATTTCAAATTCTTGATCAATCACTTCTTGCTCAAGTATGGTTCCTATCGACTGAACTCAATTGCTCAATTCGACTAAATTTCTGGAATTTTACAAGGGTTTGATTTCTGGGGTTCTAGATTTCGTTTGATTATTGGCATGTTTCAGATTAAACTTGTGAGTTTGTTGAGTCGATTTGAGATTATTACTAGGGTTTTGATGACTAAAACTTGTTGAATCAATCAATTTCATATTAATGTTAATTTTTGATTTGGAGATTGTTAATAAGAAATCTTGTCAACACCCAAAAGTTAAATTAGAATTGTGAATGAATCCTTCGAAACCACCTTCCGAATTGGTTGAAGAATCTAAGGTCCCTTCGAAACCACCTTTCAAATAGGTTGTAACCTAGTGGGTTCCAAAGGGTTTTAATTGAATCGATAGGATCCTACTCCTTCGAAAGGTTCCCCTTCGATATACATTGATACATGTACTCCATTGCCGAAATCATACATAAGCCGTGAATCAGAATCTATGTATTCGAAAGTACCATGTATTTGCTTTATTGATAATTTTCATGAATATAAGGGTTTAAGTATTACAAGAAAGTGAAATCCCCAATTTGATTTAGGGTTTACAAACTCAAGAAAAGAATAAGTACATAATCAATGAATTAGAATCCTCTAAACAGTCCTTGGGTCTTATTTATAGGCGCAAGTTGGACCCTTTCGCATTAGTACTTTCGACTTAGTCGAAAGGATCCGTTGATGACCTTCCGCCACTGTTGAATTCAAAGCGCCTCTTTAACATTGCTATCGAATGGGACCTGGGTGCTTTCAACTCCATCAGAAGGTATTGGACCAACCCGTATCTCGTTGTTGAAGTGTTGGATAAGCAGGAAATGATGTTCAAACGTGTTTGAAAGGTACACATCCAATGCTTGCATAAAGTTATGATGATGTCTTTGTTTAAGCTTTCGAAACATTTAAATCTTCCTTCCATCATTGGGTATCGAATCGGTTTGCACTCCACTTATATACATTTTTGGTGACTTCCGACATTGTCAAAAGGGTATTTTCTTTGTTTCGAAAGGGTTGTAGCATAGTAGAAGGCTTCTTGGACATCTTCATTGTTTTTATCTGGTGCCAACATGATACATTGCTACTTGAATGAGAGAGGAAGGGAATTTGGATGGTTTCAAAAGGATTTAATGGTGGTGGATGGATCTTTGTGAAAGGTCAATTGTAATGGAGAAGCCAGTGTGTTTTTGCCAGCTAATCACTGCACTGTTCAAAACAGGACTATAAATGATATTAGTTTGTAAACAAGGCTATTTGTGTAATTAGTTTGCAATAGGAAGCCAAATCGAAAAAAAGTCCTTTTATCATTGGTGGTTGAGATTGAATTGAAATTGATTTGAAATATAAGATCATAAAACAATAAATGAGTATATTATAACTCGTCCGTATCCCTATTTCAACGCTTTCTCATTCAGCCATTGTTAAAACAAATCATCCATCATACAATCCCTCCTCCAAATTTTCGATCAATATTTCCTATGATCAAACAATCTCTCCTCCAAATTTCGATCAAACTCTCCTTCGATTTTTTGAACAATGTCTCTTTCTTGTTATTTTTGTTTCAAGCTGGTTATGTGCTTACAGGTTTTGTTCTTTTAATTTTAACTTTGCAACAGTTTAGCCTCATGTTTTTATCACTTTTTTGTTGGGTTTCGATTAATTGCTGAAATGGGTTATTATTAGCTGGATAAACGTGATGATCTTATATTCATCCCGAGAATTAGGGCTTCATCATTTTGTCGTAGAAGAAGTTATTTTATCTTAGATTTAAATTTTATTTCATTTAGTGGATTCGTGTTTGTAGTTATGTTAGTTAGATCATTTTTAGAAATGTATGCTTGCACTATGAATTGACTCCTTTTGGTGGATGGTTAAGTTGAATATTTTGAAACTTGCTCTATTTCTAGCCTAGAAATTGCTTTATCCACCCCGTTATTTCGTAGAAATCTATTATCCACCATCTTTCTAACTTCCCACCCCGCAAGTTTCAATTATGCCCTTCTTCTTCATTAACTTAACCTAATTATTTTACTTAATTTGTATTTCTTACACATTGTCTGAAGTGGGAATTCACTTCAAATCAATTTTACACATAAAGGGAAGTAAATCCAAGCAATTTAACTTTAAAATTTCAAAATAATATAAAATAAATCAAGTTTGCTTTTGTTATTAGTAAGATTCTTGCACCATGATAGGTCTGATGTGAGCTTGCTTGTAAAATGTATTTGTTCAGTAATTACAGATGAAGAAGGACAAACAATCTTCTTTCATCCATTTAGCAAACTGCATTTGTTCTTAGCTATAAATTGAAATAAGGCTAATTATGTCTTAGTTTTCAATTCTATCTAGTGGATGTGGAAAGAAATATTGGGGTACTAATAAAATTGACCTATTTATTATTATTATGCTGTGTATGTGAAGGTTTTCTTTCTTTGTACATGTGCGTAAACATAACAGTTTTATAACAAATATACCGAAATTTGCAAACCTTTTTTTTATTTTTACATTTTCCTTTTTCCACTTTCAGTGGTCTCTTTTCCAGCCCGATGGTGTTAATTTCTACATATGTCACGGTTTCTGTCCAATGGCTTCAACACCGTAGCACCCCTACCATTAAGCTCAATCAGAGCTTATGTTGCCTATAACGGATCGATGAAACCATGTTTTAAAAGAATAGCGTGCTTCTATATATCCGCATATAGAGTTCACTTTTGGATGTAAGATGACAACTTGCCTTCAAGCCAAACACATGTTTCGCACAAATACAAAGATTGAAAATACGTGTATTTTATCGTTAGTTAAAATTTTATGTATATTTTATTGTCATATAAGTACAACTATAATTTTTTTTTTGTTTTGAAATTGTGGTTTATGTACAACATGTCACTGGAACAACATATCACATGTCAATAAACGTTTGAATCACGCTACGCTAGTTTCGAACTTGTGACTTCTCGCACCAAAGCCGAATCACTTAACCACTTGGACAATGGTGCTTGTCTATAATTTTATTATTAGTTCATAGTTACATGATGTGCCATTGATTTTTTGGTTATAGTTATTTGTAAATACGAAAATAGTTACCGACTATTTAGAATACAACTGGTTTCTACTATTCTTTGAAATTAGTAGATCGGTGAAGGACAACAATTACATTTAGGCTTTAGCTGGGAGTTGATGGAAAACAACGGTTTATATATATTTAATAAGGTAAATTCTTATAATGAAGTGAAATTTCAAATTACAACGGTTTACTTGACAATTTTTATTTATATATATATTTTCGAGTCATTTTCGACTATAGCAGCACTGTCACATTCTATAAGTGGTAACTTACACTACAGGAAAAAAGTGATCTAACAACGTTTGAAAAGAGTTGTCTACACCCATAAAGAACGTTTTTCTAAATGTTGTCTATTCAGGAGTTGCGAACAACGAAGAACATTTACCACATACATGAATTGTTGTAAAAAGTGTTGTTAATGGTATTTTTACAACGGCTTTTCACCAATGTACTTCTAAACCTGAACACTTTTTTTATTATTGCCAGATGCCTAAAAGACATTGTAAATAAAGTTTACAACTTTCTCACTAAGTTGTTAAAACCATGTTAAATTTAGTTCTTTTTTGGTAATATTTGAAATAATAATTACAATAAGATTATTATCAACAATACAATGTAAATAAAAAATCCATTATTAATTTCTCATAACATTTATGGAACGAATAATAAAGTACAAATTAGAAGTCTAATAAATAAAGAAAAGAACATTTCTATACATTCAGCTCAAGAAAATATATGATACAACATTGCGAATCAACATCTTCTTATCAAGCTTCTTTTCTGCATAACTAGACTAGACAAATTCTTCCATGGTCTTGATCTTCTTTCAATTCTTCTTGATTTCTTTGAAAACTACGAATCATCAAATATTTCAAATTGGCCCCCAAAAAATATTCTATGCTAAGATTCTGATGGCATAATACACAACATAGGAAGCTCCTTAAACCTGAATGGGTCTACGCATGCTGATGCTTTGATGTCAAATACAATCTTCACATAACCAATCAAATATAGAGCTATTTTATGTTTAGAAAAGAATAAAATGTTGAAAAATGGCATAAATGTTTTGACCTCAACCTCTATGAGGTCTAGTTGGTATTGAAATAATTACACAAAAAGATGTATTTTGGAGCATTAAGCCCAAAGATAACATCTCAGGTGTAATTAAACATATGGTCGGGCATTGCGAGACAATCCAACAATGCATTGATAAGAAAATATTTACGGACTAGTGTACAAGTATTTGGTTTGAACCAAAAATAAAAGACTTTTTATACTTCAATTGACAAATTATTATATATCGATTTAGTTAATATGGGGAATTAGAGCGTTAAAGCTTCCAAGATTGCAGAAGATGACCATTTTGGAGCAAATGAACTAAGGTTCATAATAGTTTGATTATACCATTGCGTCTATTAAACTAAGCGCAAGATTACTGGACATGGTATTCACAACCATTATATAGGTAAATTAACTGAAATTGGATAGGTGTATTTTGATTGACATGTAAAAGTGTTTATTTTTGCGCTCATATCTTACCTTTGTTGTATATAAATAAATGTTACACCGGGTATTTTTGAGTGTTTCTACAGATATACAGATTTGAGGAGCCTTCATGTTAAATGGAGCAAAAGAGAAAAAAATTGGAGATTTGCATTGGATTATACTAGCTACTCTGAGAAGATTGAACAAAAGAAGTTGTAGTTGAGTGGTTAAGGCATCTCCTAAATGGCGGAAGGCGTTGAGTTCGAATCTTGGAAAGAACATTATTTTTGCATATGAAAATGGAGGATTTTTGAGAAGATATACATATATGTATGAATATACTTATGATTGATTATATACATACAAATCAACAATCTCTCAATCAATTATGGTAACATATTTTGAAATTTTTTGATGGGAAACAACGTACTCTATAAATACCCAGGTGTATTTATTGTAAAAGATATCTTATATCTCATAATTTCTAGTGTAGAATAAAGCTTTTCTTCTTTTTCTGTTTTTTTATTTACACTTAGATAATTGTGGCTTATATCAATTAGTTTTGTTAGACATAATTATCTAAGTTGTTCTTTCTTTTTCATTAGTGATAGACTTTAACGGCTATCCTAATTTTATTTTATTTTTATTTGAATTTCTGTTTTTTTTCCTATTTTTCTTCTTCTGTTTTTCCACTGTTTAGAAATCTTGAAGGAGTTCTGATTTAACTCTCAACAACTCTTCCGTGACAAATAGTTGGATCCTTCTATGAGAAAATGATTGGACTTTAAATCAATATTTCTTCACTTGTCTATTTTTCAGCATTTTTTATAGTTTAGAAATCACCTCCAAATTTTTCTAACTCGCCCACGAAATTACATAAACAATAGAATTTAATTTTCCTTCCTGTGTTTGACCTGCATACTACACATCTGTGCTCTTGCAGTATTATTTTTAATTTGTGCTTTTCTAATCCCATAGAAAAATGTCAAACAAGTTTTTGGTGCCGTTGCCGGGAGGCAACAATTGAATTTTATTTTTTATTTAATTTCTGATTCGTGTTACTTTTTCTTGTATTTTGTTTCCCTTTCTAATCTAAATTTTTGTATTTGTGTATCTAATCAAAGAAAGGAAGAAAAAAGAAACAAATAAATATTATTTGTTTACAGATTTCATAATTATTTCTTTTTTTAGCTTACACAATCTCTTCTTATTTTTTTTCCTTCTTTTTAGATTACAAAGTCTCGTCTAATTCTTTTTATCTTTCCCTTTTTTCCTTTTTGCCTATTTTAGGCCACATATATCGCAGTATCTTTGCTGAAATAAAAAAAAATCTTTTTTTTATTTCTCTTTTGCAACTTTTTCTCTTTTTAGATTTTTTTGTATTCTTCTTTTCAGATTTTTCTCTTTTCATTTTTTATTTTTTCTTGTTTTTCTTTTCAAAAAAAAAGTGAGAGATTTTGCCATTTGTTTTCTATTTCTTTTCTCTTTTTAGAATTTGCTTTCATTTTTTATCTGATTTCATTCGCAATTTTCGAATCTGTTTCCCTTTTATTTTGCATTTCCTTGTTTTGTAATAAAAAAAATACCAAAAAAATAAAAAAAAAGAATTAGGTTTCGTGTTGTGTTCTCTGATTTTTTTAGTGGTTTTGCGTTCATTGCTAATTCACTATATTCTTTAGTTCTTTTTAGTTTGTCTTTTGTTTTTTTAGTTGCACTTTAATTTGCATCTTAGTTTTTGTAAAATAAAAAAAACAGCTCTTGAAATTCAAATTGAACTCATGCGTGACGATAGAGAGTCCAGGGGTCGAACGATTGCAAACAATGGAGTTTGAATCGCTAGTGCTACTCAACTGCTCTGGACGGACTGCCATACCCCACTGTAAGTCGTTCTTTCACTACAGGTGCCCACTCCAACGTATAAAACTTGCTTGTAAAAATTTTCTGCAACTGCCATGGTTTGCTTGTACAATTTTAATTTCTGCAATTATTATTGTCTGATCGTGTTTGGCTGCAAATTTCTGAATCAATCTAGTTAGGAGTAAGTTCCCATAACAAACATAAGGTGGAGGAAGTAATTACCCTTTCCTTGGCTCCAAAATAACTAACATCATCATCTCTCATCCTTTTCAACTTTCGAAGACATTAGACGTTGACCCTAGGACAAAAACGAGCTCATAGGAGAAAATAGTATAATTGAAAAGGGGTGTTTTTGTGAAATTGACCGTCTCATACAATTAGATCGCGGATATATAGTAGCTCAATTTTTTTGAACTATTAGCAAAAGAGGTTGCATACTACCCGTAAAACATTGGTCGTATCTCTTAGTATTTATACTATACGTGAACGGCCATAAGACCCTCTTCCCTTTTCTAATTGAGACTGTCAACTAATAAAGCACAACTTAGTATTTTATACTATTTTGAAGTAGGAGCCACTTCTAAAAGTTTTCAAAATGAGTGAAAGCAACCACAATTCACCAAGGGAGTCTCGAATAAATCAAAACTTTTCACACGAGCTTGATCTACAGAATTTGATGAATCAAAACTTTCCATATCTCAACGTCAGAGTAGATAGACCCTTATATCTTAGGGAGCTATGCTATCCAACAAGAACTGTCCAACCTTCGGCCATTCTCTTTCCACCGGCCGAAGGAAATAATTTCGAATTGAAAAGTTCTTTTATCCAAGGAGTTCAAAAATTCACAGGTTCGGAAAACGCGTACGAATTTCTTCAGGATTTCCAATGCTACACTAAGAGATACTAAGGGATACGACCAATGTTTATCTAAATTTCTGTTTGTTTTTCTGTTTCCATTGTTTAGAACTTGTGAAGGAGTTCTGATTTAACTCTCAACAACTCTTCCGTGACAAATAGTTAGATCCTTATATAAGAAAAGAATTGGAGTTTAAATCAATATTTCTTCACTTATCTATTTTTCAGCATTTTTTGTAGTTTAGAAATCACCTCCAAATTCGTCTAACTCGCCCACGAAATTACATAAACAATAGAATTTAATTTTCCTCCATGTGTTCGACCTGCATACTACACACCTGTGCGCTTGCAATATTATTTTTAATTTGTGCTTTTCTAATCCCATAGAAAAGTGCCAAACAAGTTTTATACTAAGGGATACCTAATTTATCATGGATCATAGAAAAACTTGATGGTGAAATTAAAATACTGCAAGTATACAGGTGTGTAGTATGCATGTCGACCACATGGAGGAAAATTAAATTCTATTGTTTATGTAATTTCATGGGCGAGTTAGACGAATTTGGAGGTGGATTCTAAACTAGAAAAAATGCTGAAAAATAAACAAGTGAAGAAATATTGATTTAAACTCCAATCCTTTTCTTATAGAAGGATCCAACTATTTTTCATGGAAGAGTTGTTGAGAGTTAAATCAGAACTCCTTCACAAGTTCTAAACAATGGAAAAATAGAAAAAAAAACAAAAAAAAAAACAGAAATTCCGATAAACAAAAAAATAAAATTAAGATAGCCCCTAAAACTAATTAACGGTCTATCACTAACGAAAAAGGAAGAACAACTTAGATAATTATGTCTAACAAAACTAATTGATAGAAGCCATAATTATCTAAGTGTTAATAAAAAAAACAGAAAATAGAAGAAGAAGAGCTTTATTCTACACTAGAAATTATGAGATATGAGATATGGGATATCTTTTACAATGAATACACCTGGATATTTATAGAGTACAAGTTGTTTCTCAACAAAAATTTACAAAATATGTTGCCATAAAAATGAATATCTTCTCTTTTATCATGTGAATATAAATATTCATGAGAGATAGCTTGTCTTCAGATCTGTGACATGTGGCATGATGGGTGATGGAGATTTGAGGATGATTTGTTGATGTGAATCAAATCCATGATAAATTGGAGATTAAATCAATATTTCTTACCTAATTTAATTTGTTGATGGGTGATAGTCGTACTACACTAAGGGATACTGTAGGATACGACCAAGAGGTTGCATACTACCCGTAAAACATTGGTCGTATCTCTTAGTATTTTATACTATATGTTAATGCTTAAAATTGAACGCTAACACCCCGGTGTGTGTAGTAATGTCGTGAAAGCACCACCCGTGATACGGGAACAAGAAATAAGCAGTAAAATAGCAGAAAACAGTAAAAGATAGCGGTTTTATAGTGGTTCGGCTTAAGATCAAGCCTACGTCCACTTTGAATTCCTTTATTGCTGATTTTGGTTACAAGTTGATACAATGCACTTCAAAATACAATACACTCTGATCACAAAAACACTTTAGACTAGTAGCTCAAACTTCGATGTAACGAGGCTCTCTGAATCCATGTCGGATGTGCAAGATCTCTTTCGAAGCTTGTTGTAGTGTCTTTGGTGTTTAGAGTTCTTCAAGTGTTGGTTCAGTTGAGAAAGTGGCAGAGTATCGGCGCTTTAGAGAATGATCCAAAAGTCCCACTCTAGTTAGAGTTAGGGCTGTATTTATAGGGGTGTTTCTGGGCGTGATTCAGTCTCTAAGTGTTAGGTCGTGAACGACCTAAGTTAGGTCGTAGGTCGTGAGCGACCTAAGATAGGTTGTGGGTCTTGTCTGAACTGATTTGAGTCTTGTCTGGACGAGTCAGTAGGTCGTGAGCGACCTAAGATAGATCGTGAGCGACCTAAGATAGGTCGTGTAACTTTCCTCTGCTTTAGCTCGTTAGGTTGTTATATTGCTAGGTCGCTGATCTTCTTAGGACGCTGGGTCGTGGCATATCTTAGGTCGCATATGCTTTAGGTCGCTAAGGATTGAAGCCACTAGGTCGTTAATTCCTTAGCTCGTTAAGTCGTTAGCTTCTTAGGTCGGTAGCTTCTTAGGTCGGTAGCCTCCTTAGGTCGCGCCTCCTTAGGTCGCGCCTCCTTAGGTCGCTAGGTCGCGAATCAAAAGAGGGTTAACATTTTCCCCTCGAAGTACACGCCTAGGTCGTAGGTCGTGTGCTTCGATTTCCTTTGTTCGCTCTTTGATGAGTTTGTTAGGTCGTGAGCGACTTAAGATAGGTCGTAGGTCGTAGGTCGCAGGTCGTGTGTGTCGATTCGCCTTTCACTACCTCAGTGTATAAATAGCTTAGGTCATTCCCTCTTTTCCTTCACCTGCTCTATCATTCCATCTGCCATTAACAAGTTTCCGAGCTTTCGAAGGTGATTCCAAATTACTCGGCCATTAATCATCTCCATCATCATATTACATAAGTGAATTCAACCAATATTCAATCATGACCATCATCGAATCGCGAATCCATTATTTGTCGTCCCTAATCCAAGTTCGTATACTATGCTTCATCATGAGTTGTGTCGCAATCGATCCTTGACTTCCTTTAGTTGCGATGTCATTGTGATTCTCGAAAATACTGCAGCATACTGGTTTCATGATGGATTTGGGATGATTTGGTTTGGTTTCGAACGATTTGGTGATGTTGTGAGATGTGATTAGAGAATGTGGCTTAGGGTTTTTGATGGGGGGTAGCTCGAGGTTATTGGGTTTTTTGGCAAACGACTTAGCAGATTGGACGACCTAAGACATTCTCGACCTAATCAACTTGGCTGTCCTAACAAACTGTTTGGTTCAAGAAATCTTGCGACCTAACTGATCGAACGACTCAACTTTTCCACGACCTAACTGATCGAACGTCCCCACTTTTCTGCGACCTAACTCTCCTGCGTCCTAACTAACTTGCGGCATAGACCTTAGGTCGCGACCGAGCTAGGACTTAGAGAAATTAGTGCTGTTCAGACTTGATGCCTTTTCCTTCATATGCATTACGACTTAGGGTCAACGACTTAACTTAACTTGTAGCATATCCTTTAAGTCGTGGACGAGCTAATACTTGATTAAAAAACCTTCCCGCCTTGAAGCATAATTTCGACCTGAATTCTCAACTTGAATTGCCGGAATAAACTGCCTAAACTTTGAACTGTCTGGACTTTAAACTTGTTCGAACTTCCCTACAGATTATCTCTAATGCTAACAACCTGTTAAACACAATATTTGTAGAAAACTGGGACGAATATACAGCCATTGACTGCCCACATCAAATGACAGATTAGTTAATAAAGAAAAATCAACTTAAATGAACTGTGTGAATGAAATGCTGTAAACCAATCAATTCAAGTGAAGTATTAAAGAAAAACTAAAATAGTCAACTAAAGCTGATTTGTTTGTATTAACACTGCACTTGAGTTTTAAACTAACAAGTCCTGAAATCTCGTAATCGACCAATTGTCAACTAGTTTAATTCCAGTTATGTTTACTTGTTATTTTTATTAGTTCTGCACAACACTTCACACTTTTTAGGAAACGTGCACCTTCACATTTGAACATTCGGTTGCTAATGTAGAATGGCTTCTCAACAGGAAGAGATAATAGTTCAAGTTGGAGAGGCCATTCCTATTCCTGTCCCGTTGACTAAAGAATCTCGACCACTTTAACATATAAAGCTTTCCGCCAACTGTGCACTCAGTTCGGGATTGCTGAAGCAGATGCCATACTTCCTGAGAAAAACGACACTGCTGACATACCACCTCATGGTTTCATCGCCGTTAATCGCCAAATGTGCATGAGCGGAGCCATTCCTCCTTTTAACGATTTCCTTCAGCAGCTTCTTCTTCGACTGTCTATCTCTCCCTTTCAGTTACACCCCAATGGCTATGCCATCCTGATGGGGCTATGCGTGTTATTTAGGAGGACGCTGGATCGTCTTCCGAGTTTTGATGAAGTTTGTTACCTGTGCACATTTGCCAAAAATAAGGACCATCCCTCCATCACGCTTGTGAGAAGTGCCAGGAACCGCAAACTGATCATCGGTCTTCCCGATAGTGTTCACGGGTTTCTGAGTCAGTTTTTCTTCGTTCGCTGTCCTCCGGGATTCTACGCTATCTGGAGAGTTGGAAGTAAGATCATTTATCTTCGTTCCTTATGTTTTCTGAACTTTTCGAAGCCCGAGTTGTCAAATGTTAACTTCGCTCTTTATTTTTCAGCGCTTCCTCCTCCTTCTAGGGATCCTGGTCACAAACCAACTTTTGAGAGGCTCTTGGCCGTGCCGGTTGAGGAGAGGAGTATCCAATTTCTGTTGAAAGACGAGTTTTTACATCAATTCGGATTCCTACATTCTTCCCGTTCTTTTCAGCCTTATGAAGTCCCTAATTCTCCAGCAAAGGCATCAGATGCCCCAGCTCCTGCTGAAGAACTTACACCGAAAGAACCTACCACTGAGGCTTCACTGGTGAAGTGTTCTACTTCTACTGACGTTGTGGGGTCGTCAAGCAAGCTAACACTTTCCCCAGTTATCGAAGAGGAGGAATCTTCCCAACGCTCCGAGAAGGCAACCGACGAAGAAGCTAAAAAAGAAAGTTCTGCTCGGCATGATGGTGAAGGCATTTTTGGTGAGCTAAGTGATCTAATGGTTACTTCACGCGAGCTTTTTAAAGATGATGTCGTCAACGCTAAAGTTGCTTCTCCAGTGATCGAAGCGACATCTGCTTTACGACCGCTTTCGTTGACCCAAGAGTTGACTCCCGCCGCAAAATCCGAGATAACTCCTAAGCCGAAGAGTGGTTTGTAGTTTGACGCGCATAGTTTGCACATTACACACACTTAGGATTTTTAGCACTATCATTCACTTAACTTTTCTTTTCCTGGAGATTTCTAAGACTTGACTTTTTCTTCAATTTCAGGTTCTCCGATGGGGCGAAGCGGCTCATACTATGATGACTTTCGGCGCTATGGAGGGTGTGACAGCTATGACCATAGACGCTATCTCCCCGTCCGTAGGGAATCTGATGAAGAAAGAGCCGTTAGGAAGGCTCAAGAAAGAAGAGCTCATGAACAACAATTCGGGAGATGGGACGAAAGATACGACTCTTCTCACAGAAGCGATGACTCTCACAAAAGGAAATCCCATGATGATAAAGGGAAGAGTCACAGTGCCGATGATCCGAGCAAACGGGTCAAACTTAGCGATCAATCAGCATCTGCAATTTTCGAAAAGACCGATGCTCCTACCTCTCTTGATATCCCTTTCGGTTCTCCTGCTTTAAAGAAATCCGACATCCAAACAATTATCAACAAGCCTCAGTACCAAGTTAAGGATGCCCCTCCTACACTTCAAAGCCGATTCCTGAATTGGTGTTTAAAAGGGGTGCGTTTCGACTTGGACTTGGTACCGATCGATAAGCAAGCTATGCTTAGGAATCTTGATGCTGTTAGGCTTGATATCGAGAGGATGTCCGGATGGCAGAAACTTGTTGACGAACTTCAAAGAGTTAATCATATGAATCTTGAAGCCATGTTGACTATGGAGAATGACAAGACAGAATGGGATAAAATTTGTAAGCAGCATGATGCGGAGATGGCGAGCATTGCTGACGATAATGCGAGACTTGAGTCCGAAGTTAAAAAACTCAAGGAAGATCTCGCCACTTCTTCCGCTTCGCACTCTCAAAAAGAAGAAGTTCTCCAAAAACAAGTGAGAGATGCTCATGCTGCTCAAAGAGATGCTGAGATGAAACTTGAGGCGGAGCAGCATGTTACTGAAAAATACCGCAAAGACACTGCACAACTGCGGGAAACAATTAACTCCCAGATCATGGAGATCGAATTGTTAAAGGCTCGACTTTCTAAAGTTGAAAAAGAGCATGACGAGGCTGTTGCTGGTCAAGTTGCAGCTGAAGAATCTCATGAAGCAACCAAAGCCACTATCAGCTCTACTTTGTTTGACTTTTATGTCCACTGCGTCCTGGGGCGTGGAAGCCTTTCATTTCTGGGACCGAAATATGAAATTACTTTAGCTGAAGTATGGGAGGCCGCAATTGATATGCTCGGAGGCGCCGGCTATGATGAAGCAGAACTTGAGGCACATTACTTTGATGATGAAATTTGTGCCGCTCTTGCCAAAGGAAAGGAGCAACTTGCTGGAGCGAGAGCTGAAGCAGCGGTAGGGGAGCACCTGGAAAAGAAAGTATCTCCAACTGCCCCTGCCCATACTTCGACTTCGGTCGACGTTGATATCATAGGCTCCAGCTCTTATTCTCCACCTCCTGCAAAAGCTGAAGTTAAATCTGCCACTGCCGAGTCTCCCATTATTCAAATCGAGGAGAAGTCCCAAGATGACGCTGAAGCCGAAAAATTTGAAATTGAAGTGATAAAACTGACTTCTCTAGGTAACTTCGATTCAGATCTGGCTCAAGTGGACTGCTCATTTGATTCAACTGAACTCGATGAATTTTTCGCTTATTACTTAAGTCCTGATGATCCAATATCTTCTCTTTTTTCGGAGAATACTGATTTTAACTTCTTTTCTTCTGTAGCGGAAACACCGAATGCTGCGCACACTTCTCCTCTTCTAGCTGTTCCTCCTCCATCCCTTCAAGTCACTCCTGCTTCTCAGCCAGGGTCGCAAGAAGAACGAATAGCAGCCCTTCAAGGCTTGGAGGATCCACCCGCTTCGCAAGAATAGAAGGCGGAAGATCTTGAGGACAGTGAGAAGACTCCGGAGCAGTCTCTTGATGATAACACGAAACTTTCTACGCTGCTTACTCTGGGAAGTGAGTCTTCTTCGAAGAGGAAAGGGAAGCGCGCCATGAGGAAGAAGAAGAAAAGCACTTCAGCTAGAGAAGATAAAGTAGAAGAAGATCCAGCTACACCTTCTTCTCCTTCTTCTCCTACCCGTCCACACCGGATTCCGAAACTAGTCATCAAACCGGGCAAGGGTACTAAAGGTGGCGGGAAGAACGAGTGATAAGCTGGACTCTACTTCTCTTATTTTTCTTTTTGCTTGTATCGACCGGAGATTGTGCGGGTACCGGTCCCCACTTTTTTGAGATCTGCACATGTAAAGAATTTTCATAGTATAAAATAAAATAATTCTTTTACTTGTACAAATTCTTGTGTATGTAAGAATGCAACTATTTCTCATTTTAGTGTAGAATAAACAATTCATTTTACTTGTACAAACCTTTTGTCTATGTTTGAGAATGTATTTATTCCACATCCTTTTTGCGTGATATTGTAATGAACTTGTGGTATGTTGCTTGAATACTACTTTTATTGATGTAGTTATCTTGTATGATTTTGCCCCCATACCACAAGTGCATTGTAATATATTTTGCTTTGACGAGACTTGTACTCTTATTTTGGAGAATAACTATTCCATTTTTGAGGAAAAATTATTCTACTTTAATGGAGCGTGTCTCGTTTTTGGAGAAGTTTTTACACTTCAACCTTCGGAGATGATCACTTCATATTTTTGAGAAGTGAATTCTCCTACGTGGTAAAGCGGGCCTCTGAAGAGGGCTTTATGTAGCACTTCAATTTTTAGGAACAACTTTTCAAGATGAATGAGTTAATCTTCCTTTAAGAGTTGAAGTGTGCCTCCAAAGAGGGCTTTTTTTTACTTGTTGTGCCTCGTTAGAGGGCTTTTTGTTTGACTCGCTTGAAATTACTTCCTCACAGTTGAATGGACCCACGGGGCGGACACAAACTGTCCGATCGGATGTTCGTTTGTATGAACGATCGCGACCAGTTAGCAAGAGTCTTGTTCCTTCTGCTTAGGAAGGTGCCCCTCTGGTGGTTCCGTTATCCTTGCTGTTTGAGAAGAGCATTTCATTTTTGAGACGTGCCTCCGAAGAGGTCTTGTGCCTCCGGAGAGGTCTTGTGCCTCCGGAGAGGTCTTGTGTGCCTTGGGGAAGGTCTTCTGCCTCCGGAGAGGGCATTATGTGCCTTTGGGGAAGGCTTGTGCCTCGTAAGAGGGCTTGTGGTGCCTCGGGAGAGGTCTTCTTCCTCCGAAGAGGTCTTGTGCCTCCGGAGAGGTCTTGTGCCTCCAGAGAGGTCTTTATTTGATTGCCTGAAAGTTACTTTCTCACAGTTAAATGGATCCACGGGGCGGACGCAAGTCACTTGATTGGATGTTCGTTCGCACAAACGATCGCAACTAGTTAACAAAGGCCCTGTGCCTTCCACTTGGGAAGGTGCCCCTTCTGCAGTTCCACCAACCTTTTTGTTGAGAAAAGCACTTCCATTTTTTGGCGTGCCTCCGAAGAGGGCTTGTGCCTCCGTAGAGGTCTTTATCCTCCGAAGAGTTACGCCTCCGAAGAGGTCTTGTGCCTCTAAAGAGGGCTTCTGTAAATTAGCTCGTCCATGTCTCTTCGTTGTTTTCTCATTAGTGGTCCCCTGTTATCGTCTCTGAGCCCGTGTTCCTTTCTTTTGCAAGTAGTTTGCTTCATCCGAAGAAGTGAACTTCACCGTTAAGTGATCCCACGGGGCAGGCGCGAGTTATCTAATTAGATGTCTGTTTGTACAGACGATCGTAATTAGTTAACAAGCGTCTGGTTCCTTTTCTTTTGAAAAGTGCCCCTTCGGTGGAATTATCAACCTTTTGTGTGAAGTTCATCTTATGTTGGATTTAAATTTGGAACCTTTTTTTTGTGGCTTGAAATTCATTTATTGAGTGATTTACGGGGCTCACTTGGCCTTGTGATGGGTAAGCTTTGTTTTAATGACCTGCAATATTAAATCGATATTTTAGCAATACATCTAGAGTATTTACACATCGAAATGAAACAGGCATTTTATAATAATAAAGAACACAGAATTTATAGTGGTTCGGCCAAGAACTGGGCCTACATCCACTTTATAGATCTTTTTTTGATCATTACTGATTTTATAATGGTTTACAATACAATTGATACATCCATTATCATTTTACAATTTCAAGCATTGCTTCTAAATAAAATATGGACGCAAGTGATTGCTGTTCCAGGCTCTCGGGATTGGATCTCCTTCAATAGTTGTGAGTTTGAAAGTTCCATTAAGAAGTTTATTGCCTATGACATATGGTCCTTCCCAATTTGGTCCAAACACTCCAGTTGCTGTCATGATCCTCTTCAAGACTAAGTCCCCAATTTCAAAGCTTCGTTGACAGACTTTAGAGTTAAAGTGCCTTGCTATCCTTTGCTGATGGGCCGCAACTCTGAGCCTAGCTTCTTCCCTTCTTTCATCAAGGAAGTCAAGTGCTTCGAGTTGCAGTTTTTCGTTTTCAGCCTGGTTGAAATGAATTCTCCTGTGTGAAGGGACTTCTAATTCTACTGGAATCATCGCTTCTGATCCGTATGCCAATGAGAATGGAGTGTGCCCAGTCGCAGTTTTATGGGTTGTTCTGTATGCCCATAGTGCTAGTGGTAGCTTATCAACTCATCCACCTTTTGCTTTTTCAAGCTGTTTTTTGATGGTTGACTTGATAATTTTGTTTACTGCTTCCACTTGCCCGTTTGCCTGCGGGTGAGCCACTGCTGAGAAGCTTTTTCGGATTTTGAATTGCTTGCAAAAGTCCTGGAACTCTTCGCTTTCGAATTGAGTACCGTTGTCTGTGATTATCTTCTGTGGTACACCATACCTGCAAATGGTATTTTTAGTCACAAAATTTATCATCTTTTTAGAGGTAATAGTGGCCAAAGGTTCAGCTTCAGCCCATTTAGTGAAATAATCAACAGCAACAATAACATATTTGATTCCCGACTTGGCAATTGGTAAAGGTCCGATTAGATCTATCCCCCAAATGGCGAACGACCATGGACTGACCATCTGTGTTAGTTTGGTGGAAGGTGCTCTTTAGATTTTTGCAAATCTCTGGCACTTGTCGCATTTGCGGGAGTAGATAGCAGTATCTCGATTAATATCTGGCCAAAAATACCCATACCGGAGAACTTTCTTGGCAAGAGTTTGGCCACCTGAATGATCCCCACATTCTCCTCCGTGTACCTCTGCTAAAATTGTCTTAGCTTCTTCCTTGGTTACACATCGGAGTAATGGCATTGAGAATCCCCGCCTGTATAACCGTCCATCTTGAATTACATATCTCGACGCTCTTCTTAACAGCTTTCGGCGTTCTTTAGAATTTTCCGGCAGGGAACCGTTGAGTAGATATTCTTTGACCGGGGTCATCCATGACTCTTGCTCTTGAGATACAGCCATGATCCAGTCGATATCCATTTCATTAGTGCTTGGAGCTGACAAGACCTCCACAGGAACCAATCCAAATAATTGAGCTTCTCCGAAACTCGAATACTTTGCGAGAGAATCCGCCTTCATATTTTCCTCTCGAGGTATGTGGCTTATCGAATAGTGATAGAAATCGTCATGAAGCTCACAAGCCTTTGACAAGTAAGCAGGCAAATTTCCTCCTTTAGCTTGAATCTCCTTCTTGACTTGACATATAATAAGATGAGAATCACTAAAGATCTGCAATGCTTTGATGTTCAGTTCTTTTGCAACCTTTAATCCAGCAATTAGAGCTTCATATTCTGCTTCATTATTTGTAGAAGGAAATTCCAGTCTTAATGCGTAACATAATGATCGCCCTTCGGGGGTTTCAAGCACAACCCCAGCTCCGGAACAGTAATCATTTCTTGAGCCATCAACATATAACTTCCATTTGGTTGGGATGTCAACTGTAATCTCTTCCTCATTATCACCCTTATCTGTGTACTCTGCGATGAAATCTGCTAAAGCTTGTCCATTGATTGCTCTTCGAGGATGATAAGCGATATCATATTGGCTAAGTTCAATATTCCATTTCAGAAGACGACCCGAAGTTTCAGGGCGAAATAGGACTTGCTTTAGGGGCTGGTCAGTGAGAACTTTGATAGGGTGAGCTTGAAAATACGGCATCAACTTTCTGGAAGCAATCAGTAAACAATAGGCGAGCTTTTCTAGCTTTGAGTAATTCATTTCTGCCCCAGTGAATCTTTTGCTGACATAGTAGACCGGGCGCTGAACTTTTGCATCCTCCCGCACTAATGCTGCACTCAGGGCATGAGACGAAACTGCCAAGTATATGAAAAGGTCTTCGCCATTGTTGGGCTTGGAAAGTATTGGAGGCGCTTCGATGTGGCGGATTAGTTCATCGAAAGCTTTCTGGCATTCAGGAGTCCATTCGAAGTTTTTCTTTCCTTTCTTTAGAGCGTCAAAGAAGGGAATGCATTTATCAGTGGCTTTGGAAATAAACCGACTTAGAGCAGCAACTTTCCCATTGAGGCTCTGCAGATCCTTCTTCGTCCTAGGGGCTTTGACTTCTCTCAGAGCAGTAATTTGAGCAGGATTAGCTTCAATGCCCCTAGCTCTTACGATAAATCCTAAGAATTTCTCGGACTCTACTCCGAATGAACATTTCAAAGGGTTGAGCTTCATTCCATACTTTCGGAGAATTGCGAACATTTCTGCTAAGTGATCCATATGATCAACTGCTTTCTTTGATTTCACCAACATATCATCGACATAGACTTCCATAGTTTTCCCGAGCTGTGATTTGAACATTGCATTAACGAGCCTCTGATATGTTGCCCTTGCATTCTTCAGCCCGAAGGGCATGATTTTGTAGCAGTAAAGACCAACATCGGTGACGAAGCTCGTATCCTCCTGATCCGGCTCATTCATCATAATCTGGTTATACCCGGAGTAAGCATCCATAAAAGACAACAATTCATGCCCTGCAGTTCCATCTACCAGTTGATCAATCCTTGGCAACGGAAAGCAGTCTTTGGGACAAGCTTTGTTTAAATCTGAGAAATCGATGCATACTCTCCATTTTCCATTTGCTTTTTTAACCAGTGCTGGATTTGAAACCCAATTAGGATAGGTGGACTCTTTGATGAAACCATTCTCCATGAGCCGATCCACTTCTTCCTTTAGCGCTGTTGACCTTTTTGGACCCTGGGTTCTCCTTTTCTGTTTCACAGGTGTGAATTTCGGATCAATGTTTAGAGTATGTACAGTAATCTCTGGAGATATTCCACACATATCGGCGTGACTCCAAGCGAATACATCCAAATTTGCTTTCAAAAATGTTATCAGTATATTTTGGACTGTCACACTTAGTTGCGAACCCACATTTAGCACTTTGTTCGGGTCTTTAAGATCAACGGGTACTGGTACCGTTACTTCCATCGGCACCACTCTATTCTCCCCTGCACTGGCTTTTCTGGGATCCATTTCTCTTCTTGCACCACTATGCTCGCCAGTGCAGGGGCCACCCTGTACTTGCTACAAGGTTGGCTTTTTGATGCGGAGCGGAGCTGCCGCATCTTTTCCCATCTCTCTTTTCCTCGCCTCTCGAAGCTCTATCCGATAACACTCCCGCCCAGCGTTTTGATCCCCTTTAATGACACCAACACCATTATCTGTGGGAAATTTCATAGTTAGGCACCACAGGGCGAGAATGGCTTTGAACGCAGCTAGGGTTGGCCGGCCCAGGAAGGCATTGTAGGCAGAAAATCCGTCAACAATTACAAAAGTCTGTTTCCAAACCACCTTTTTCTGCCCATCTCCAAGTTCCACAAACAAGTCGACAGTTCCAATTGGCTGCTGCGGTTCTCCTGTAAAACCAACAATCTTCTGCGATGAAGCCTGAACGTCAATCATTGGAATCTTCATTTGATCAAATGTCTTCTTGAAGAGTATATTGCAAGAGGCGTTGCAATCAATAAGCACTCGCCTTACAATAGCTGGCCCAATTCCTGCAGAAATGACCAAGGGATCCATGGTTGGAGCTTCAATACCCATAGAATCCCTAGCTTTAAACACAATGTCTTCATTAGAAGTTCTCTGCTGTTTCAGGGGTGCAACGTCTTCCAAAACAAAAACATCTTCCTCCGCTGGAGTATATTTCAAAGCACGAGCATATCTTTCCATTTCACCCCAGCTTCTGCCCGCTGGATGTGGGCCTCCTGTGATTACATTGATAACATGCCTTTCAGATTTATGTGCCGTAGGGGGTTGCTGGCCTTGAGCAGACGAAGTTGGGTCATTCCTGTTCTTCTTAACATACTGTTGCAATTTATTTTCTCTTAGCAATTCTTCAATCAAGCTCTTCAAATGACGACATTCATTGGTATCATGGCCGGGTTGGTTATGAAATCGACAAAATTTTCCATTTCGCATAGCACTCTTTCCAGGTTTTATCTCAGCTGGTTTAGGATACTCCATGGCATCTTTTGTGGCGAAGAAGATATTCTCCGGAGTGTCGGTTAAGGGGGTGAAATCTGAGGGTTTAAAGAAGCGAGGTTTCTTCATGTCCTTTTGTTTCTTCCCATCATTATTCTCCCTCTTCTGACCTCCGGAATCCTTCTTAGTTGAAGCAGCAATGTTATTCTGCATTCCAATCGCCACCACTTTCACTGGTGCAGGAAGATTTTCCAAGCGTATGAACTCGTCAGCTTTCTTATAGAATTTCTCAAGTGAATTTGGCTCCTTCATTTTCAGCCATTCCCAAATTCACTTGAGTTATCGATAGCCCGCATCAGATAGGTCAAAATCATTCGTGGCTCCGCGTTGTCGACTTCAGCCAGAGCTATGTTGAAACGATTCAAGAAGGACTTAATAGACTCTCCCGGATTCTGCTCAAGGCTAGATGACATTATGTCTTTCGCCTTTGAAGCGTACAGTCTAAATTGCTCTTTAAACTTCCGAGTTAAATCAGAGAACTGGTCTACAGATCGGGCCGGCAGCTTTGTAAACCAGAGTAGTGCTACCCCTTCCAAGTACATCGGAAAGTACTAGCATTTAATTTCATCTGTTGCACTGGCACCCGTCATGTGCCAGTCGTATTTGTACAGAAATTGATTGGGGTCGCTTGTCCCTCGGTAAGATGGAATGGTAGGAGGAACAAACTTCCTTGGAAATTCGGCTTTTAGAATTTTCTCAGTGAATGGAGTTTTACTTGGAGCGAACCCCCAGTCGTTCTCATCTTCATTTCTTTGCATGCACTCTTTCATAATCTGTCGTATCATTTCCGAGAGATATTCCTCGTTGTTCAGAGGCTCTGCGGGGCAGTCATCAGCCATTTTCTCAGAAGTTTGCCTAAACAAACGCTCGTGGAGAGTTGATTGCGACCTTGTCACTCCGGCTTGGGGAGCTGCCCCTTCGGCAGTGCCAACTGCCCTTTGAGGAATATTCCTCCCTTCAGAGTTGTGAACAACATCAGAAAATTTTTCCTCATTGTTCGCTGGTTGGCGGTTAGCTCCGAGCATAGCATTCAACCTTTCTAGCAGTAAAGTGTTCTGGGTTTCGATTTGCTGATATAACCCAGAAACAGCAGCATCTAACTCCGCTCGTGTCACTCCAATGCTTGGAGCTGCTTGACTTGATAAAGGAGAAGTAGCAGTGTTATCATGAGTGTTGCAGATCTGGTAGATTTGCGCTTTCTTCCGGGAGCCATTATTTCCGACAAACTTCTGGTTTTCAAAGAAACTTTTTCCACAAACTTTTGTGAAGCAATGATGACAATACTCCTGAGTTGGGTTCTCAGTGAAAGCACCAAAATGTTAACGCTTAAAATTGAACGCTAACACCCCAGTGTGTGTAGTAATGTCGTGAAAGCACCACCCGTGATACGGGAACAAGAAATAAGCAGTAAAATAGCAGAAAACAGTAAAAGACAGCGGTTTTATAGTGGTTCGGCTTAAGATCAAGCCTACGTCCACTTTGAATTCCTTTATTGCTGATTTTGGTTACAAGTTGATACAATGCACTTCAAAATACAATACACTCTGATCACAAAAACACTTTAGACTAGTAGCTCAAACTTCGATGTAACGTGGCTCTCTGAATCCATGTCGGATGTGCAAGATCTCTTTCGAAGCTTGTTGTAGTGTCTTTGGTGTTTAGAGTTCTTCAAGTGTTGGTTCAGTTGAGAAAGTGGCAGAGTATCGGCGCTTCAGAGAATGATCCAAAAGTCCCACTCTAGTTGGAGTTAGGGCTGTATTTATAGGGGTGTTTCTGGGCGTGATTCAGTCTCCAAGTGTTAGGTCGTGAACGACCTAAGTTAGGTCGTAGGTCGTGAGCGACCTAAGATAGGTCGTGGGTCTTGTCTGAACTGAATTGAGTCTTGTCTGGACGAGTCAGTAGGTCGTGAGCGACCTAAGATAGGTCGTGAGCGACCTAAGATAGGTCGTGTAACTTTCCTCTGCTTTAGCTCATTAGGTTGTTATATTGCTAGGTCGTTGATCTTCTTAGGACACTGGGTCATGGCATATCTTAGGTCGCATATGCTTTAGGTCGCTAAGGATTGAAGCCACTAGGTCGTTAATTCCTTAGCTCGTTAAGTCGTTATCTTCTTAGGTCGGTAGCTTCTTAGGTCGGTAGCTTCCTTAGGTCGCGCCTCCTTAGGTCGCACCTCCTTAGGTCGCTAGGTCGCGAATCAAAAGAGGGTTAACACTATATGTGAACGGCCATAAGACCCTCTTCCCCCTTCTAATTGAGTCAGTCAACTAATAAAGTACAATTTAGTATTTTTTTTACTATTTTGAAGTAAAAACCATTTTTGCTTAAACTTTTCAAACTTAGATGAAATCAACATTGTTTAAACGTGTAGCGACCCGACCTTCTATCACCAGAAAGTCGCGTCATCTATAAGAAAGAAAGGGATAGAAAAGAGAAAAGGTAGAGAAGAAAGAACTAAACAACATCAGAATCTCACAGCGGAAACGAAACAAAATATAATACATCACATAACTATTACATAGTATCATATACATCAGAGATAAACAGCTTATACATCACAAATTAGACAGTTATAAACACCTGTCTTTCATACAACTCACACATCACAGGGATACAACACAACGGAAATACAGATAAACACTAACTCCACGGAACCAATATATATCTATACGCTGAAGCCTCCTGCTCCATTGCTCCTCTAGAATTTGTCAAAGAAAACCTAAATCCCTTGGCTACTCGTAAAAATTTGAGTACCCGAGAGTTTAAGAAAAACAGAAATAAACTCCGGGTCAGACATGGGTCTGGTATGAGTAAATGGTTTAAGTTGCTTAATTTTAAAAACCTTTTGAAACAAAGGGTATCACGTAAGACTTCCCACACAAAACATGGGTAAGTTTTTACCTTACGCTAACCAAACCTTTGTAGGAAATTCTATGATATTATAATAGGTCTAGGGTTTTCAAGTAAATAAGAAATAGCTGAAATTGTTACATGATTAAATTCCAGCATACTAGCCAACAAGTGGGTAATACAATCAAATCCGATGGCACTTATTGGAGATTGGATTCCATACAATGGCAGAGCTACTGGGGTACCGCCCGTCACAGTACGTGGCCTAGATCACCGTACCGAGGACCCACCCTAAGTCCCCTGCAACACAAGGCCGGAACCATCCCTTATTGGACAGTCCCAAACAAGACAACCCCGGCGGTTGTAGCTATTCAACCGTCCACACAGCCGAATAAAAAGGGACTCTAGACAGGGGTATATCTCGCTCTCAAGTGGGTGCTACCCACGAAGCCTTGCTGCACCTCCCCTGTTTTAGCCATTCCCGGTTGATGAGGCTTGAGGCTACGATTACCTCATCAGAACACATCACTTAGAATGCTCATCGTCCACCTGACGATATTCTGAAAGCATTCAATCCATACAAGTTCGTTCCGGGTTCGAACGAAACCGAAGGCATTATCTCATTACACTCATTTTGGAATCACCCTCAGAGTTAACGACAATAACCCTTGCACTCTGAATCTTCATCTTCACTTGAGATTCATGACCTATCGTTAATTTGGATCGATGTGGTTTTCGAATATCCAAATCTGGAAACCCGATCCCGGTCTCATCGAAATCCAAACCGTATCTTTTAAGGCCAAGTTGTTTTAAAGTTAAAACAATTCATTTCATTATCCATATACACACAGATAGGTAATTCATAATATCACAGATAGATAATTCACATATCATCATAAATAGATAATCTACATTATCATCACACTTCAACCAAACATCCATATCTCACAGCATTACTTATCTCATATTTGAGATTTCAAACCACTTAAGGAAATCAATATCATCCATCATACATAAGCAAGGATTAATAATCACACCATTTATAATTAATTTAAAATGAATTAAATTAATTACCTTATTTTTAATTAATTTAAAGTAAATTAAATTAATTACTTCATCACCATAAATCTTGCTTACAAAACCATTAATTAATTACATATCAATTAATTAATCATTCTCTAAGCTTCCATCTTAATTAATCATCCTGGATTAATTATCCTTAATTACCTTAAGTAGTTAGCATTTAATTAATTATACAAATTAATTATCCTTAACCATTCACAATAATTAACCATTCTTACTTTATTAATTACATTAATTAATGATCCTTAATTAATTACTTCCATTAATCAATCTTAATCATAAACAGTAATTATCATCCTGTAATTAACTACCTTAATTAATTAACTTCTTAATTAATTATATAAATCCTTTGATTTATTTACACCAAGTAATAAATCCTTAATTACTTCTTCCAAGTAAATACCCTTTAATTACTTCTCATTAAGTAATTCCCTTTAATTAATTACATCTTGTAATTATACATTCATTATTTTACTAAGTAATTACACTTATCAATCTTATTAAGTTTTCATACTTAATCCTTTATTAAGTGATTATCTTTAATTAATTTACAAATTAATTAACTTAAATTAATCACATTCATTTTATTAATTACACTTGAGTAATTCATCCCTTAATTACCTTAAACAAATTAATTAATCTTAACTGTAGATTAATTATCCTTTAATTATCAATTAATAAATCTTAATTATCAATTAATAAAACTTAATAACAAATTAATTACTTCTTAATTACTAGTTAATCAACCTCTACTTAACATTTAATTAACCCTTAATTAATCTTTAATTATAGATTAATTACCTCTTAATTATTAGTTAATAAAACTTAATTATTTATTTAATCAATCATAATCATTAGTTAATTAAATAATTAATTATTCTTAAATTAATTACTTAATTAATCCTTTATCCTTAATTAATTAAATTAATTAATTATACTTAATTCCCTAATTAACTTAAATTAATTCCAAGATAATAAAACTTCTTTAACTTAAGATAAACATTATCTTATAAATACCTTATTTACCATTTACATTTTAAAACCCTTTATCTTTATAATTAACTTTACTTAACAAAATTTAGATTAAATAAAATTTAAAACTCCTTAACAAATGTTAAGAAACAATTTGATATTTATAAAGTAATGCTATAAAGAAAGTTTTAACCAATTTGTTTTTAAATTTCAAAAATCTTATTTTAAAAACTGGATTTTGGGCTTACTTCGGGTCATACCCGAATGCCACTCGGGTTTAAACCCGAGTTCTCCCCTATTTCCCATTTTTTTTCAAAACTTAAGTTTAACTTTTACAGTTTTAAAACCTATAGGCCTAACTCCCATAAATTTACTCGAGTACAACCCCGAGTCTGTTGCCCAAACACTCGACCATCCCTTCGAGTCCCAAACCTCTCCATCCAACCAAACGAAATCCAGACCCCCAGAAATAACTGCACCGTGCACATGCACGGTGCCTAGATCGTCCTAGGCCAACTTCGCCGATCTTTCCACATCGGCAAACTACCTCACGTTCCACCACGATCATCAGATCGTCCTCCCTAAGCTCGAAACCGAAAAGAGCCTTCAACTCAAAACCTGGAACAGGTAACAAAAACACCACCAAAACCTGTCAAACCCTCGTCCTCGAAGCTTCGATCACCTGAAACTCTACAACTTCGGCCATGCCCTCGACAACCCACCAACTTTCATTACCCAAAGCCTCGTTGCACTCGATCCACTGAGGAAGTCGAACCGAAACAAAACTCAAACCAAACAAAAACTAGGGTTCTAAACTTAATCGAACAATTTCCATCGCCACAGCGATCGAGAACCACCTCCACCATTTTTCCTTGCTTCGACGTTCGCCAATCTAGCTCCAACCAAAGCCCCGACCTCCAAAGCTTCACCAGTCGTCGGAATTTACTCGAAACCCAAAAACTGATCAACCCCAAATTGCAAACCCAAAACTAAACTAAAATTCGTGATATTAGCTTTAAAAATCGAGTTTCCCAGAGTGGATTCGAACTACATGCCTGAATCCACAAAACAAAGTAGTTGATTTTATCACTTCCTTTAAAATCTTACTGTATTTACTTAGTTTACAGTACTTTGCAATCTAGAAATATTTAAACATGTTTGTAAAACTTGAATGATGATTATATAAACTTATTTTGTTTGCAATCCAAAGTTTAACAACAACAGGTGAAAGAATTGGGATTTTGATCTAGGATTTAAACTCTGTACTATGAAACAGAGAAGATAAATAAAATCAGACATGCACACATGGCACATTCATATATACAGAATTCTACACTAATAAATACACATGCAAAGCACAATTAAAATCCAAGAATCATATTCAACAGATTATCAGTTATTATATTTTAAAAAAATGTTTACTCACCTGTTTTGATGATGTGCAGAGACTTAAAAACTGAGACGTTAGATTTTGAAAACTGGAAAGAAATGCTTGAAACTTGAAACTTTGAATTGCTGTGATCTTCTAAAATGCTTTGTTGATGAGATGATTTAAGCTTTGAAACTGAACTGAAGTTGCTTGATTATCTTGCTTGAACTTTGATAATTTGTTACAGGCTTGAGAAAAGATGGCAGGGTTTTTGATTTGTTTTGAGGGAAGATGATTACTGGTTTGCATTTGTCTTATGAACGAAAATGAAAAAAAGAAGCTTGATAAATAGAAAACAGGTACACAGGGCTGATACTTGCATTTGTACAAAAATAATATTTGTTTCTAGCTTGGTACAAGATTTGATCAGAGATCTTCTTTAGGTATGGAGGCTGATATGAAACATTTTGTACAAGCATTAATTAAACATTGTCCTACTTATTCCCTTATTTCAATTCATATGTACTTGTGTGTTTCTTGTTTTAGTTTACATGAAAAATGTCTAAGTTGTAAAATAATGATGCTTAGTTTTTCTTATTTCCTGGTTGCTATGTTGTGATGATTGGATTAGAAATAAAAAGGTATGTATATATTGAAAAATAAGTTTGTATAAAGGGTAGGTGTATCTGGGTTTGTATTTTGCCCGGTACACTTTCTTCTTTTATACTTAATTAATTTACAATTTTATCTTTCCTTTCATTTCGGCTGAGAGGATATGGCATTGATTGCCTTGTACAAATCTACATACACTTATCTAATTTGTTTGTACATTTCTTTGCACTGATATGATTTTCTTTACTTGGCTGCATATCTATTCTTTTTTACTTTACTTTGCTTTTATACTTTACATACATATTATAAAATTGCTTTAGTCTTTTATATTGGTTTATTACTTAATTTATAAGATTTATTTTATTTTAAATATTTTTGAAAGACTTTATTTTAAATTTTCAAATCATAGCTTTCTCCAAAATATATATAACAATACTATTCATATTAAAAATCTATTTGTAAAAATATTACATTATTAATATTTTTTAAAAATAACTCATTATTAAATTAAAATAATTTATAAAAGAAATTATCTCTTTATTAATAAATTACTTATTTTATCAAGCTATTAAAACAACCTTTTGTTTAAATTTAAACTTATGACAAAATCATTTTAAACAAATTAAACTTTTACCTTGAGTATTTTAAAATATATGGTTATTTATTTAATATTAAATTTAATCAAATTTCCAAATTACCAAAAATATTAAAATTAGAATACATGCCTTTATTTATTAAATTTAAAACAAAGCTTACCTATTTACAATATATACAAATATATATACATTATAAATAGAAAATTTTTTATTAGCTTTTAATAGATAAATTATTAGTTAAATATCTATTTTAAAGAAGATTATTAAATCAATTCAAATCTTATTAACAAATATTATCAAATCAATTTAATTTTTAATGCAGATTATTAAATTGATATTGCCCAAAATTTCGGGATGTCACAAAACGGTTGGAAACGATAAGTTTAGTGATACTACCGAAGCATGGAATGCATGCTTAAACTATTTTAACTCTGACTTCGATGAATACGAATATGTTTCTGAGTTAAACAACATGCTTGATTCACACACTTCACCACTAGACTTGAGTTTTGAATTACAAACAAAACCGATGACTAGTAACGAACATACAAACTCTAGTGTTTTGAATGAAATCATGCTTAGTTACATAAATGTATGAGATTATAATGAAAAATATTTGGAACACATGAACCTTTGTGTTGATAAAATCTTTATAGGTAGAGTTTTACCGTGGGAGATACGTGATTTTAAATCTAAGCATAACGACAAACCATTTATCGAGTCTATTCTCCATTTCAGTGCAAACTCTAAAAATAGTGCTAAAAACAAGTGTGGGGGAGAAAGATGTAGGCGTTCATCACAATTCATTCATCATTTGCGCAAATCACATTTTATATATGATCCATGTCCGCATTTAATTATTAAATTGCATTTCATTTTACAAATCATTTTACACCTCATCTATCTTGGGTACTCTCATTCAAATTTAGGAAACGTTTTTACAGTGCGGACACTATCTTAACTAAATGTGGGGGAGGGTCTGCATTGCATTTCATCTTTTTCTTTAATTTTTTCTTTCTTCAAAAAAATACATCATTTTTTTATTCACCCCAATTTTTTTTTAAATTTTCATCTCATTTCCCAAACTTTGATTTATTTTAAATAGTCAGGACAAAGTATGTTAAATAGTTTTATTCATGGGATGGAAAATTTTGTGAATCACTAATATCGAATCGAAAACGTAATGAAAATTTGAATTACAAATGATAATAGTGTAACTAGTATATAGGGAGATCATAGGTGATGGTTATGAAATCTATTCTAAATTGTAGCCTTTATTTAAAAAATGGTTGCTTTAAAGTACTTGCGTTGACACTTGTTTTTTTTGGTAAATTTAATAAGCACTAAGATGATTTTGCATAACTCTCTCTTCAAAAAAATGAAAAAAAATACTAAAAAACCATAATAATAAAATTCCAAAGGTATCCAACATTGCTAGTACATCTAGCGTTGGTGTGCGAACCCACCAAGCTCTTTCCCAACTCTCACGTAAGCCCGCGAGGCAGTGCATGAGTGGTATACCTTGGTCTCATTTTATGAGTTGGACACCTAAGGATCACCGACACCTTGTTAACATAGTCAGCGTCGGTCTGCACAATCCGCCAAGCTCTGTCCAAACTCTCATGTAAGCACGCAAGGAAGTACATAGGTGGTATACCTTGGTCTTTTGTGACGCCCCACCTCTATACCCACGCTAACCAAGAACACTACGATGTAGTGCTGTCAATTAGCACGGAGAATAAGGCTGTGGAGGAGCGACCATCCATGTAACTTCTTTGTGCGAGCACAGATATGTCAGATAAAATAGAATGCATATCTTTTAAGGAGGAAATCCGACATACCGATACAAACACAAAGCTATCACACGGTGGCTATATATAATCTTCGGAAACAAACATAGAAGTAATCATAACATAAATCAGTCACAGACATCCATATCACAAAGGCGGAAGAAGATATGAATAAATATATATAACACATGAAAGTGTATATCAGAGTAGTGGTCAGAAAGACCCACGATAATACAAAAGAATAGCATCACGTGCTATACAAAAGAATAAGTACACTACACAGAGTCTATATCTCAAATGCGTACATCCACAAACTACTAATCTAAGTAGTGCCAAAAGTCAGAATAATCCTAAAGAGAAGTCAAGCAGAAGCACCTGTAACATCTCGGTCTGACCCGAGTATTATTTATAAGAAAATAATAAACGGATCAGTCTAGCTATAAATATCAGATGATAAGGTATAGGATAAATAATATGGCATGAACATGTAACAACCATAACGGCATACTACTATAAGTATGTAAATGATAATCAACAAAAGATCAATCAATATCACAAGAATCTTCTCAAAGATAAAATAGGGTATCATACCCTAAACTTGTATTCATAACAAGTCAATAACACATAAATTCACCAATGCACAAAAACTGATATCATATCAATGAAAATCATGAAAATTGGTGAAGCACAAAATTCCAGAAATCCAGAAAACACATAAATAGGGGGAGGCCTAACACATGAATGGGAGCATGAAAACTCACCTACGTGTAAAACACATGACGAGAAGCTATCTCATGGAAGCTATCCATTAAATTTTCACACAGGAATGGCCCGAAGACCGTAGGGTGCTACCCTACATATGTGATGGCGAAACATCACACAAACGGGGTATAGTCTCCCTCGCAGACAAAGAGACATCGCTCAATTGCTAGTCTAAATCACAAAAATGATCGTCATGATCATAAGGAAGTGTCAATTACACTAAGCCAGTAAATATATGAGTTTAGCTTCATGTCCCATAACCACTAGCTTAACTTAAATATTTACGAACAAACTGTAGATCTTCACTAGGAAATTATCACAAAAAGGGTTCAATCGAACAAGTCCAAGAGCTAACCGACGAAGTGAACGCAAGCGTTTCATACCACTCGTTTTACTAAGTCGTTTAAGTCGATTTCTCATCCGAGTGAAGTAAAGGCTTGTATATACTAGTAGATTGGAAATCGGTTTGAGAAAACGAACTTTTGATATTTAAAATAGTGTTGAAATCGCTTTGATGAAAGAGTTTTGATATTTACTATTAGTATTGAAACCTTCATATATCTTTAAAGTGACAAGTCATAAAACGATTGTTGAAACAATCTATCACAAAAATTCAAATTCGAAGACGTGAACAAAATCCAAGGAAATCAATCCCAAAACCATCATAATAGAAATTCTGATGAATGTTTTTCAGATAAGATCCCCTACGAAGGGGAGTACGGGGTTCGACCTGCCCGGTCAGGTCGCGGGGGTCCAGGGGGCAGCGCCCCGTCAAAACGGTACGACCTAGTGAAGGCAAGTAGCCTCGAGAAGCCAAACGACCTAAGGGAAGACTGCCGTGCGACCTAACAGAAGAACAGGCCGAACGACCTAGGGGAAAACAGGTCAAACGAACTAAGTGCTAACTCGCGAGCGACCTAACGAAGTGCGTGACCTAACAGTGAGGCGCGACCTAAGGCCATACGACCTAACGACCTAAGCAAATAGGGGCGAGCGACCTAAGCAAATAGCACAGGCCAGGCGACCTAACGGTTTAAGGGTCCACGACCTAACGAGTTAAAAAGGTCCAACGACCTAAGAAAATTAGGGTCATACGACCTAAAGAGGTTCGCGACATAAGGTTGTTCGCGACCTAAAAGTACGTGACCTAACGAAATCATGCCACCTAACTACCTAGCCAAGGTCATACGATCTAAAGTGATAAAGGTCTAGCGACCTAGTGGCCTTACGACCTAAGCAGAATGGCCACACGACCTAAGCCTTAACCCGCAAGCGACCTAAAGCTATCGAACGACCTAATTGTCGAACGACTTACGAGTTAACACACGAACGACTCAACGACCTAGTGTAATAAGCAGGGGAAATATTAGATCGGAGACGACCTACGACTTAAAAGCCATAAATGACCCAAGGAGTTAACTCGCGAATGACCTAACTCTTTAACTCACGAACGACCTAAGCCTTTAACTCGCGAACGACCTAAGCCTTTAACTCGTGAACGACCTAAGCCTTTAACTCGTGAACGACCTAAGAAGGCGGTGACTTTTCAACACGCGTGAGCTAGCAGCCTGGACGACTTAACCTGGGCAGAACGACCTAAGGGCTGGAACTCACCAAAAATGCTAAAAATTGGAGTTTTTCGCCAATTCAATCCAAACCAAATGCAAATGAGCATGCTAAAGTGATAGGGAACCATTCCCAACAGTCCAATGACAGTCATAGGAAAGATGTGAGATAAAAAATCTCACCTTTTCCACGAAATTGATGAAGATGAGACTTGAGAGCAAAGCAAGAACACCAACAAGCTTGAATCAATGTTCTTCACGTGAATTTGATGTTGAATCTCGGATTTGCAATAGAATTTAAGTTTGGAGTTTTAATTTCCACTTCCCACCACCATTTTTGACAAAGCTTGAAGTGTTTTGATAAAGTGAGGAAGAGGGTTGGGCTGAACTAAAGGGGTGCAGTCCAAACCAAAGTCAAAGGCGGGAAAAAGTGTCAAAAATTTCACTATCTCCAAACATATCGAAGTTTACACTCAAAAAGATCGCAAACGTCATTTTGAACTCAATGGAAGTGGTCTCGAGTCCTAATTTGACCGTATGCAAAAAGTTGCTTTTCGGACTAACATCCGACTAACGATAAAATATTTAAATATAAAATCGATAGATATGCGGGTTGTTACAGACTCCCCTCCTTAAAGAAATTGCGTCCTCGCAATATATATGGTGGAAATAAAAAGTAACAACCGTAAAAGCACATTAACACAAAAGAAATTGGAATTAAGAAGTTTACCTTAAAGAGCAGGAGAAAGTAATTCCGGATGTGTACGCTCGATGAATTCTCTAGTTTCCCAAGAGCAATCCTTAGGATTTGAGGACCATTGAACTTTAACAAGCGGAACATCTTTATTTCGAAGTCATTTGATCTCCGAAGCAATAATTCGAATAGGATGCTGCTCATAAGTTAAATTAGGTGAAACTTCTATCTCTTCCTCAACACCGGGCTTAAGAATAGAATCGGAATCCCGAAGGCACTTCCGTAATTGAGAAACGTGAAACACGTCATGCATGGCAGAAAACTGAGCCGGTAATGAAAGGCGATAAGCCAAAGAACCAATACGTTCAATGATAGGAAATGGCCCAATATATCGAGGTGCTAACTTTCCTGATCGACTGAAACGTACAACACCCTTCATTGGCGAAACACGAATAAATACAAGATCACCACTAGAAAATTCTATTTACCTTCTTCGGTTATCGGCATAGGATTTTTGTCTACTTTGGGCTTCTTTCATCCTATGGCGAATAAGATCAATCTTTTCTATGGAATCACGGATAAAGTCTGGACCTAAGACCAGCTTCTCACCGGCCTCAATCCAATAAGAAGGAGAACGGCATGGCCTTCCATAGAGTGCCTCAAAAGGAGCCATACCAATACTAGATTGGAAGCTGTTATTATAGGAAAATTCAACAAGTGAAATATGATCTTCCCAACTTCCACCGAAATCAAGCACACAAGCACGAAGAAGATCTTCAAGTGTTTGATTCACATGCTCAGTTTGTCCATCGGACTGGGGATGATAAGCGGTGCTAAAATTAAGCTTCGTTCCCAAAGCTTTTTGAAGACTCTTCCAGAATCCACTAGTAAATAATGGATCACGATCACTAACAATGGAAGTAAGGACTCCGTGTAATTTAACAATTTCTTTGATAAAGAGTTTGGCCAGAAGAGGAACGGTTCGGTTCGACCGAACGGGAATAAAATGGGCGGATTTAGTAAGTCTATCAATGATCACCCATAAGCTATCATGACCCGAACGAGAACGGGGAAGGCCATCAATAAAATCCATGGAAATTTGATCCCACTTCCAGATTGGAATTTCCAATGGTTGCAATAACCCACCGGGCCTTTGATGTTCAGCCTTGACAAGTTGGCAACTCATGCAACACTTAACAAAGTTAGCAATATCGGATTTCATTCCCTCCCAATAATAAAGTCGCTTCATATCCGCGTACATTTTACTACTACCGGGATGAATAGAATACCTGGAACGATGAGAATCTTCAAGAATATCTTTACGAAGATCGCTGATATTTGGCACAATAAGTCGGCCAAATCTTCGAATACCGCCACGAGAATCAATATCGAAGTTTTTCAAATCTTCAATATCGATTTTACCCTTAATATTTTGACCAAGAAGAGCCAATTCGGGATCTAGCCTTTGAGCTTCAAGAATGCGGTCTAAAAGAGAAGGATGAACCTCAAGGATACAAAGAACAAGAGATGAACACAAATCGGAGACACGATCTCGAATTTCACAAGTGGATATAACCTCGAGATCCTTCCATTCAGATATCATCATGGAAACAACCGCTTGTTGCTTTCGACTAAGAGCATCGGCAACTCGATTTCCCTTTCCGGGAGTATAAAGAATATCAAGATCATAAGAAGCAAGGAATTCGAGCCAACACTGTTGATGCAAATTTAGTTCCTTTTGAGAAAATAAATATTTCAAGGACTTATGATCAGTATAGAGAATAAATTTCTCTCCCATAAAATAATGTCGCCAAATACGAAGAGCGAAAACGATAGCCGCGAGTTCTAAATCATGTGTGGCATATCTAGTCTCAGCCGGCTTTAATTGCCTAGAAGCATAAGCAATAACACGTTCTTTTTGCATAAGAACGGCACCCAAACCAACGCGACTAGCATCGGTATAAATGACAAAGTCTTGATTCCCTTCGGGAATAATAAGAATAGGAGCATCAGAAAGGAGTTCTTTTAATTTCTGAAAAGAAGTTTCACATTTGTTCGACCAAATGTATTTAACACCTTTCTTTGTTAAGCCAATAAGAGGAACGACAATCTTAGAAAAGTCTTTTATAAAACGGCGGTAATAACCTGCCAATCCGAGAAAGCTACGGATTTCAGTCACGCTCTACGGTTTCTTCCAATTTTGAATCGCTTCAATCTTTGAAGGATCCATGGATATTCTGGATTCGGAAATAATATGACCGAGAAACTTCACACTAGATTGCCAAAAATGACATTTAGAAAATTTTGCTTTTAGTTGATTGCTCCTAAGAGTTTCCAATACAATTCGAAGATGCTTTTCGTGTTCCTCCTCGGTTTTAGAATACACAAGAATATCATCAATAAAGATGAGAACAAACCGATCGAGAAAATATTTGAAAACTCTATTCATAAGGTCAACGAAATAAGCCGGAGCATTCGTTAAACCGGATGGCATAACTAGCCATTCATAAGATCCATAACGAGTACGGAACGAAGTCAAAGGAATTCTATCCTCTGCAATACGAAGCTGATGAAAACTGGTAGCCAAGTCCAATTGTGAAAAGACTCTAGCACCACTAAGTTGATCAAACAGATCATCAATCCGAGGTAAAGGATATTTATTCTTAATAGTAAGATCATTAAGCTTGCGGTAGTCAACGCAAAGCCTAAGTGTACCATCTGACTTATTTACGAAAATAGCTGAAGCTCCCCAAGGCGAGGAACTAGAGCGAATAAGTTTCTTCGTCTCAAACTCGGATAGTTGTTTGCGCATCTCTTCGTTCTCCTTATTGGACATGCGATAAGGAGGACGGGTAACAGTTGAGCTCCAGGTATAAGATTAATTTTAAACTCAATTGCTCGCTTAGGTGGTAGTCCTAAAACGGGCTCAAAGATATCGGAAAATTCACGAACGACGCGAATAAGAGAAATGACATCCTCCTCGTCATCATTATCATCATCACGAGGATTTAAAGAATATAAAGATGCAACCAAAGCGGAATCCGAATCTTTAAGAATAATAGAAATCTGGTTAACAGATTGCGGATGTCGTAGATAAATAGTCCGCTCAAGATATAGGATATGAGCTTCATAACGAGTAAGCCAATCCATACCCAAAATCATTCCAAAGCCTAAGTAACGCATGACATGCAAATCGGCTAGGAAAGAAAAATCACACAAAATAATCTCGACATCTTTACAAAGCAGACTAAGAGTTGCGGATCCACCAACTAGATTCACAATTCTTAAAGAAGTCATTAAAGCAACAACACTTAAAGAAAAAGTATCGACAAGTTCCTTTGATATAAAAGAATGGGATGCACCCATATCAAAGAGAACTCTAATAGGTTGATCATGAAATAATATAATGCCATCAAGGACAGAATGAGACATACCTTGACCGCGAGATGTGTTACCAAGGGCTTGAGCAACGTTTAACTTTCCCTCCTTCTGTTGAAGCTTAGGGCATTGGTGCATAAAATGATCTGGGATTTTACAATAGCGGCAAGAGCGGGGCTTTGAACACTTGTTCGAAAAATTGCCCTTAGCACCACAGTTGAAGCATTTCTGATCACCGGGGAAAATGTCTTTGCAGCAGGAGTTGCTTGCTTACCCTTTTTGTTGGGATAAGGACCTTTGAATTTGTTTGGCCTCTTCTTGTTGTTGAAGTTTGGTTTGGAAGCCACCACTTCAACATCACCATCCTTATTAGCCTCTTCAAGACGAAGAGCGATATCAATAAGTTGGTCGAAAGGAACTTCTAACTTTAGAAGTAATGGCTTCTTGAGATTTTTGTTTAAGCCATAAACGAACCTCTGGATCTTCTTCAATGGGGTGTTGATGTATTCAACCCCATATTTAGACAGTGACTCGAAGGATGCGACATAATCTGTCACAGAGGATTCACCTTGAACAAGGTCTATGAAACGATGAGCCAATGTCACTTTCTCTGCTTCTGGTATGAATTTCAATTCGAAGCGTTCCCGGAATTGCTCCCAGGTGAGATCAGCTTCATTAATTTCAGAAATGAGAAGTTCGTACCAGTCTAGTGCTCTTTCTTGGAGCATACTGGAAGCCACCTGAACTCGGTGAAGATCTATAAGGTTCATGCGAGAAAAGATTCGATCGCATGTTCGTAGCCAAGCCTGGACTTCAATAATGGTTTCCGAACCTTTGAATGGCTTCCCACCCAAGTTGGTATAATCGCTGCACAAACGTGCAAACCCAGACTTAGGATGGGTAGGTTCCGGAGTATTTCCAGCTGCTTGAGCATTTGTTACCAAATCAAGAAGTTGCTGGGTAGTCATAAAAACTCCATCTTGGGGAGCAGCACTAGATGGTCCGGCCCTGGGATGACCTGGTCTAGACATTCTCTTCTTTAAGAAAGAGAAAAGAAGAAGAGTTATTCTCCAAATAAATATCAAGCAAATCTTGATAGATAAAACAAGGATACATAAAAGGAAATAGGATGAATCGGTACGAAGACCCGAATTAAATCCTAAGGCACGACTCCTAAGTTGGACTTAGGACGATGATCCTTGTTAAGTTATTCTACACTGTTCCGAAGTTTAGCTCTGATACCAAGCTGTGACGCCCCACCTCTATACCCACGCTAACCAAGAACACTACGATGTAGTGCTGTCAATTAGCACGGAGAATAAGGCTGTGGAGGAGCGACCATCCATGTAACTTCTTTGTGCGAGCACCGATATGTCAGATAAAATAGAATGCATATCTTTTAAGGAGGAAATCCGACATACCGATACAAACACAAAGCTATCACACGGTGGCTATATATAATCTTCGGAAACAAACATAGAAGTAATCATAACATAAATCAGTCACAGACATCCATATCACAAAGGCGGAAGAAGATATGAATAAATATATATAACACATGAAAGTGTATATCAGAGTAGTGGTCAGAAAGACCCACGATAATACAAAAGAATAGCATCACGTGCTATACAAAAGAATAAGTACACTACACAGAGTCTATATCTCAAATGCGTACATCCATAAACTACTAATCTAAGTAGTGCCAAAAGTCAGAATAATCCTGAAGAGAAGTCAAGCAGAAGCACCTGTAACATCTCGGTCTGACCCGAGTATTATTTATAAGAAAATAATAAACGGATCAGTCTAGCTATAAATATCAGATGATAAGGTATAGGATAAATAATATGGCATGAACATGTAACAACCATAACGGCATACTACTATAAGTATGTAAAGGATAATCAACAAAAGATCAATCAATATCACAAGAATCTTCTCAAAGATAAAATAGGGTATCATACCCTAAACTTGTATTCATAACAAGTCAATAACACATAAATTCACCAATGCACAAAAACTGATATCATATCAATGAAAATCATGAAAATTGGTGAAGCACAAAATTCCAGAAATTCAGAAAACACATAAATAGGGGGAGGCCTAACACATGAATGGGAGCATGAAAACTCACCTACGCATAAAACACATGACGAGAAGCTATCTCATGGAAGCTATCCATTAAATTTTCACACAGGAATGGCCCGAAGACCGTAGGGTGCTACCCTACATATGTGATGGCGAAACATCACACAAACGAGGTATAGTCTCCCTCGCAGACAAAGAGACATCGCTCAATTGCTAGTCTAAATCACAAAAATGATCGTCATGATCATAAGGAAGTGTCAATTACACTAAGCCAGTAAATATATGAGTTTAGCTTCATGTCCCATAACCACTAGCTTAACTTAAATATTTACGAACAAACTGTAGATCTTCACTAGGAAATTGTCACAAAAAGGGTTCAATCGAACAAGTCCAAGAGCTAACCGACGAAGTGAACGCAAGCGTTTCATACCACTCGTTTTACTAAGTCGTTTAAGTCGATTTCTCATCCGAGTGAAGTAAAGGTTTGTATATACTAGTAGATTGGAAATCGGTTTGAGAAAACGAACTTTTGATATTTAAAATAGTGTTGAAATCGCTTTGATGAAAGAGTTTTGATATTTACTATTAGTATTGAGACCTTCATATATCTTTAAAGTGACAAGTCATAAAACGATTGTTGAAACAATCTATCACAAAAATTCACATTCGAAGACGTGAACAAAATCCAAGGAAATCAATCCCAAAACCATCATAATAGAAATTCTGATGAATGTTTTTCAGATAAGATCCCCTACGAAGGGGAGTACGGGGTTCGACCTGCCCGGTCAGGTCGCGGGGGTCCAGGGGGCAGCGCCCCGTCAAAACGGTACGACCTAGTGAAGGCAAGTAGCCTCGAGAAGCCAAACGACCTAAGGGAAGACTGCCGTGCGACCTAACAGAAGAACAGGCCGAACGACCTAGGGGAAAACAGGTCAAACGAACTAAGTGCTAACTCACGAGCGACCTAACGAAGTGCGCGACCTAACAATGAGGCGCGACCTAAGGCCATACGACCTAACGACCTAAGCAAATAGGGGCGAGCGACCTAAGCAAATAGCACAGGCCAGGCGACCTAACGGTTTAAGGGTCCACGACCTAACGAGTTAAAAAGGTCCAACGACCTAAGAAAATTAGGGTCATACGACCTAAAGAGGTTCGCGACATAAGGTTGTTCGCGACCTAAAAGTACGCGACCTAACGAAATCATGCGACCTAACTACCTAGCCAAGGTCATACGACCTAAAGTGATAAAGGTCTAGCGACCTAGTGGCCTTGCGACCTAAGCAGAATGGCCACACGACCTAAGCCTTAACCCGCAAGCGACCTAAAGCTATCGAACGACCTAATTGTCAAACGACTTACGAGTTAACACACGAACGACTCAATGACCTAGTGTAATAAGAAAGGGAAATATTAGATCGGAGACGACCTACGACTTAAAAGCCATAAATGACCCAAGGAGTTAACTCGCGAACGACCTAACTCTTTAACTCACGAACGACCTAAGCCTTTAACTCGCGAACGACCTAAGCCTTTAACTCATGAACGACCTAAGCCTTTAACTCGTGAACGACCTAAGAAGGCGGTGACTTTTCAACACGCGTGAGCTAGCAGCCTGGACGACTTAACCTGGGCAGAACGACCTAAGGGTTGGAACTCACCAAAAATGCTAAAAATTGGAGTTTTTCGCCAATTCAATCCAAACCAAATGCAAATGAGCATGCTAAAGTGATAGGGAACCATTTCCAACCGTCCAATGACAGTCATAGGCAAGATGTGAGATCAAAAATCTCACCTTTTCTACGAAATTGATGAAGATGAGACTTGAGAGCAAAGCAAGAACACCAACAAGCTTGAATCAATGTTCTTCACGTGAATTTGATGTTGAATCTCAGATTTGCAATAGAATTTAAGTTTGGAGTTTTAATTTCCACTTCCCACCACCATTTTTGACAAAGCTTGAAGTGTTTTGATAAAGTGAGGAAGAGGGTTGGGCTGAACTAAAGGGGTGCAGTCCAAACCAAAGTCAAAGGCGGGAAAAAGTGTCGAAAATTTCACTATCTCCAAACATATCGAAGTTTACACTCAAAAAGATCGCAAATGTCATTTTGAACTCAATGGAAGTGGTCTCGAGTCCTAATTTGACCGTATGAAAAAAGTAGCTTTTTGGACTAACATCCGACTAACGATAAAATATTTAAATAAAATATTTAAATATAAAATCGATAGATATGCGGGTTGTTACATCTTTTAAGTTAGGTGTATAGATTTTTATTTTTGCAAATAAAGAGAGAGTAAGCAATTGAAACCCAATCACCTTCTCGACTTTATTGATTTGACTAGTTATGCAAAAGGAAATAACAATACCACTTTGCAGACTGTGACAAGCAAACAAAGAATCTATTTCATTACTGCACTATATTGTCAACCGAACCAACTAGCCAAACTAGAGTTTAACATATGAAATCTTGAATTATGTTGGAAAATTGTGACTAGTTGAGAAACAAAAATTTCTAGAAAATGACTTCGACTTGTATCATTACTGTGTTGCAACTATTATGAAATAAGTCATGTTGTCATTTGTATATATTCGTTGCATTCATGTAACTGCATTAGAATCATCACATATTGCATTTGGATTTTATGGGTAGTATCCGTTGAAAAACCTCACTAGACACCACTCGTCCTACTAGGGACACCTATTGGTTTAACGGTTTGTTGCATACGCTCAATGCAATCATGATTCCTATGCAAGTGCGACATACCTAGTTTAGTTTTTAATTTTGTTTTATTCGAGGGCTAGTAAAAGATAAGTATAGAGGTATTTGATTGACATGTAAAAGTGTTTATTTTTGCGCTCATATCTTACCTTTGTTGTATATAAATAAATGTTACACTGGGTATTTTTGAGTGTTTCTACAGATATACAGATTTGAGGAGCCTTCATGTTAAATGGAGCAAAAGAGAAGAAAAATGGAGATTTGCATTGGATTATACCAGCTACTCTGAAAAGATTAAACAAATGAAGTTGTAGCTGAGTGGTTAAACCATCTCCTAAATGGCGGAAGGAGTTGAGTTCGAATCTTGGAAAGCACATTATTTTTGCATATAAAAATGGAGGATTTTTGAGAAGATATACATATACATATGAACATACTTGTGATTGATTATATACATACAAATCAACAATCTCCCAATCAATCACAAATCTTCTTCCAATCAAATCACAATCAATCAAAATCTTCAAATCAAATCAAGCAATCACAATCACATTCAGATGACTATGCCAATTTATCATGGATTTGATTCACATCAACAAATCATCCTCAAATCTCAATCATGCAACATGTCAAAGATCTGAAGACAAGCCATCTCTCATGAATATTTATATTCACATGATCAAAGAGAAGATATTCATTTTTATGACAACATAATTTGTAAATTTTTGATAGGAAACAACTTTACTCTATAAATACCCAGGTGTATTCATTTTAAAAGACATCTCATATCTCATAATTTCTAGTGTAGAATAAAGCTCTTTTCTTCTATTTTCTGTTTTTTTATTTACACTTAGATAATTTTGGCTTCTATCAATTAGTTTTGTTAGACATAATTATTTAAGTTGGTTTTCCTTTTTCATTAGTGATAGACCGTTAATTAGTTTTAGCGGCTATCCTAATTTTATTTTTTTGTTTATCTGAATTTCTGTTTGTTTTTCTATCTTTTTATGTTTTTCCATTGTTTAGAACTTGTGAAGGAGTTCTGATTTAACTCTCAATAACTCTTATATGACAAATAGTTGGATCCTTCTATGAGAAAAGGATTGGAGTGTAAATCAATATTTCTAAACTTGTCTATTTTTCAGCATTTTTTGTAGTTTAGAAATCACCTCCAAATTCGTCTAACTCGCCCACGAAATTACATAAACAATAGAATTTAATTTTCTTCCTTGTGTTCAATCTGCATACTACACATCTGTGCGCTTGCAGTATTATTTTTAATTTGTGCTTTTCTAATCCCATAGAAAAGTGTTAAACACATTTGTATGAAACAACATTCATCCCGAAATAGCTTTCTTTATATATACACAAAAAAAATAGTTGAAATAAATGCAAAGGTATTTAGTTAACAAAAATAGATATGATACATTTATGCAAGAAAATTTTAAACTTAGGCAAGCTTTGGATGTACCAATCTTAATAAAGACATGAAACTCAATGATTGAAATCAAAACGCTATTAATGAATGAGATATACCAACTCACCTTACAAAACATACAGCTTAAAAACCAAGCCATTACCTCTTCATATTTTCTTCTTCTAGGTTCAAACAGAACTCGATTGTCTTGCAAACTAGCCAACATACATCCACAATATACTTCTAAAGGTGAAGATCAATAATTTGAAGCAAAAACTCACTTGCTATCAAAAAAAAAGTGTACACTATGAGAAGCTAATCCAAAAGTAAAATAGTGTCTAACATCTCAAGACACCTTAAGGAAGAGATCGAACAAATTTTTTTTTGTCACCTTTGCCAAAAAGCCAATATATACCTAACAAAGAAAATTCAATTGGAGCTGAGAAATTTTTATTAGATTGTCTAACCAAACTATATTGACGAGAATTTTTTTAATTAAATTAATTATAGCTATCAACAAAATAGTAGACTACTATGCAATATTATTTAGATAAACAGTGAAGATAAAAAATTTTCAATTGACTTGCATAATAAAGTTAAAAACTAGTTAATGCAATTGGGTACAGGCTAATTAAATTAGCTTTTGTAAATTCCATGTCCATAAAGATAAAAAATCACCTTCTTTCTTTTCTCCAAAGTGGACAATGGAGATGTATCCACGAAGAAAAGGCATGCAAATAAGCAATTGAGTACGAACTAATTTTCGAACAGGAATGGTCGACTAGGAACAATAAAGCGTATGCATAGGAAATCGGAAGGAAGCGAGCCAACGTGTGGTGAGAAGCTCATCAAGAAGTTGGCGAATTAGGGGTGGCAATTTGGATCGGGTGAGCAATTTGGAATCTAGGGTTTGGTCTTTGAAAGAATTGGAATTGCATGTTTGAACTGGTTATATGGATCCGATGGTAGATGGAAATAATAGGATATCTTAATCCAACGGTTAGGGTTTTAATCATGCGGATCGGTAAGTAATTAGTGGAATATTGTTATGCTATTTAACCCTTTTGGGTATAAATCACAAAAATAAATGTGCAAGCAATATCACTCATAATCATTTTAGAATACGTTTCTGGTTATTTTTAGCAGTTTGAATCGCCACAAATTTTTTAACATTTTAAAATTTCAACATTTGATTTTTTTAATTTCGAATTACAAACTATTTGATCTTTTTAAATCAAGGTTTTAATTCTTTTCTAGAAAATTTATTATTTAAATTTTTCTTTAAATTTTCAAATTTGTAGCAAATCTCGAGTAATTTCAACTTTTCAAACTTCTAAAACTTTTTGAATACTTTTGGATCATTTTTGTTTTTCTACCCTTGTAAAATGTTTGTTCATATAAATAATCTTTTTATTGGAAATATTGGTATAATTTCGCTTTCTTTTTTGTTGTTCTGTTCCCAAATTTACGGTTCATATCATGTACAAGTTGTCAAATATAACGATTTTACACTGTCTAAACAATATGGTTAATACCAAGCGCGACATGTACTAATTGATATAAATAAAACCATATATAACAATGTTATAAAAAAAGTTGTTAAATACGATTATTTACAACTATTCTGACAAATATTGTATAAGCAAATCAAATCTAACATTTGTCAAAACAGTGTTGCCACGAAATATATTTTTACAACATTTTTAAGATAGATGTTATAAATGGTTCACATTTTCTACAATAGTTTGGTCAACTGTTGCATATTTCATGTTGTAAAAGAGGTTCTTTGTTGTAGTGTTAAGCATTAAATTGTGGAAATTTTAATAAACAATGAATACATTGTTACATGATTGACACGTGGAGAATGTAAAAGAGATTGGGATACATTTTGTCCTTTGAATAAATGAGTATACATCATGTTCATTTATATATAAGCCATAGTGCTCAATGAACAAGGAGACAATACATATTCTCATGTACATAAACTACAATGGTAATGGTAATACTAAATAACTACAAACTCTAAATAGCTGTGTGATCCTCCAAAGTCTCCAATGCAAAATCATATACTAGGTAAGTCCATACCCAAACACTTGACTCTTAGCTTACTCGTAGATTACGTTATATGTCATAAAAATTAGTAGAGACAAAATGTGGGTCGGATATTGTAACAACCCAGAATTTCATACATTTCGTATTTAAATATCTAAATTATTTTAATATTTGAATCCTTGATTAAATGTGATTAAAGTAATTTAATAACCTTGTTAACTCCTTTTAAATAATAACTAATGATGGTAAACTTGTTTTAGACAAATGTTTACCAAAATATTTACTTCGAAGGATTATCGATAATGTGATCGAAAACTGTTTTATTGATAAACAGTTTTTTACTCGTCGATAATTGTTCAAACTTTTTACTACATACACTAAAACACTTAGGAAATCATTAATATGAAATAAAATTATTTTTCTATTTATGGAAAATAAAATGTGATGATTCATGGGTGATGTCATGCGATGATATTTTGGAAAATGAGCATTTAAGAAAAGTCTTAAGTGTTGAGTAAAAGATGTAAAGGTGTAAAGTAAAAAGCATGCAATGCACATGGAGGGGGTGTCTTGGCCATGTAAAGGAGAGTTGGGGAGGGGTATAGGCTTGTGTATACACTTATTATCTCCTGAAGCTTGAAAATTATAAAAAGAATCAATAATGGTGGAAGTGGATTAGCACTAATCCACTTTATTTTTCACTAATCTTTCATTAATTAGTAAAAATATTTTTCAAACTTCCACCAACAACTTAGAACATCCTAGAAACCTTAGATCTAAAGTCAAAAGTGGAATAAGTAAGAGGAGAAGAGGTTTCCATCTTGGGTCATGAGCTTGAGGAAGGAGGGGGAGCTTGGCTTTGTGTTGTGGGAGCAAAAGGTGGTATCTTTCGGTTTTTGAGTGACAGTAGGAAGTGGTTCCTTGTTCCTGTTTGTTTGAGCTTGTTGTTGGCTTAAATTTGGGTGAGTTTAATCACCACTGAATGATTACATATAGTGTTATATATGTTGTGTCCTTGAATTATAAAGTTACAATGACATTAACTAATTAAAGTTATAAACTTTTGACCCTCTTGCTTTTTAAAGCAAGTGACAATTTTATATTGTATAACATCACTCCTATTACCTTCTATAACATGTGGCATAATTTGAATAGATGTTTAAATTATTATTTGGATTGTGTGTTGAATTGAAGTATATTTAAAAGTGTCTGAAGCGAGAATATTCATGATAAGTGCACTTCAATAACTCTTAACTTTAACTTGGGTAAATGGATGATTTGTGCTCTTAACTTAGTATAATTTGTTTTAGTTGTTCTCTACACATTATTTGGTGCATGTGACACTAATGAAATTGTTAGAAAAATTATAGAAATTGTGAAACAAAATTGTGAAAGTTAGAAGCAAAAAAGTGCTATGGATGCACTTTGAAAATGCCTTATGTTCGGCGATTTTAGAAGTCAACTTTGAAAGACATCGCAGAGGCTTATTTGCATTTTTAAAAGTAATGTAAATGTACTTATTATTGGAAAAATATTGAAGTTTAAATCATTCATTAACTTGTAGAACAAAGTTGCAAAACGTTATAGCGAGAAGAAGCACTACAACAAAATACATATTTTGCAACTGACAATGATAGTTGTAATAGTCTATTAAAATTGGCAACCGCCAGCCTTAATATGCAAAGTTGTACTAGAGTTGGTTTTGCGGTATGATATTTTACAACTGTTTTTGCTTGTTGCAATAGAGTCTTTTACAACTGTTATTTCCAGTTGCAATTGAGTCTTTTACAAATATTTTATAATTTCAATTATTATGAAATCACAATTTCATAAATTGATATATATAAAATTTGTCAATTCAAGTACTGTGACGACCCAACTTTCTAATACCAGAAAGTCGTATCATCTTTAAGAAAGAAAGGGATAGAAAAGAGAAAAGATAAATAAGAAAGAAGAAACAATATCAGAATCTCAACAGCGGAACGAATAAATTATATTAATCACATAAATATTACATAATATACAACATCAATCAGAGTTACACAGATAATACATCACATACTAGACAGTTATAAACACCTGTCTAGTTAATACAACTCGATACAACTCAAATACAACACAGAGATACCAACACAGCGGAATACTATATATATCTACAACGCTGAAGCCTCCTTCTCCACTGCTCCTCCACAAATCGTCAAAGCTAACCTGAATCCCTTGGCTACTCGTAAAAATTTGAGTACCCAAGAGTTTAAGAAAAACAGAAATAAACTCTGGGTCAGACATGGGTCTGGTATGAGTAACGGGTTAAAGTTGCTTATCTTTGAAAACCTTTGAAACAAAAGGTATCACATAAGACTTCCCACACATAAATATGGAAAAGTTTTTACCTTACGCTAACCAAACATTTGATAGGAAATTCAATGATATTATAATAGGTCTAGGGTTTTCAAATAAATAAGAAATAGCTGAAATTGTTACATGATTAAATTCCAGCATACTAGCCAACAAGTGGGTAATACAATCAAATCCATTGGTACTTATTGGAGATTGGATTCCATACAATGGTAGGGCTACTGGGGTACTGCCCGTTATAGTACCTGGCCTAGATCAACGTACCGAGGATTAATCCCAATCCCCTACAACACAAGGCCGGAACCATCCCTTACTGGACAGTCCCGAACGAAACAACCCCAGCAGTTGGATCTCACAACTGCCGACACAGCAGAATAAAAAGGGACATCTAGACAGGGGAAAATCTCGCTCTCAAGTGGGTGCTACCCACAAAGCCTTGCTGCACCTCCCCTGTTTTAGCCATTCCCGGTTGATGAGGCTTGAGGCTACGATTACCTTAACAGAACTCATCACTTAGAATGCTCATCGTCCACCTGACGATGTTTTGAAAGCATTCAATCCATACAAGTTCTTTCCGGGTTCGAACGAAACCGAAGGCATTATCTCGTTACACTTATTTTGGAATCACCCTCAGAGTTAACGACAATAACCCTTGCACTTTGAATCTTCATCTTCACTTGAGATCACGACCTATCGTTAATTTGGATCGATGTGGTTTTCGGATATCCAAATCTAGAAACCTGATCCCGGTCTCATCGAAATCCAAATCGTATCTTTTAAGGCCAAGTTGTTTTAAAGTTAAAACAGTTCAATTCTATTATCTATATACACACAGATAGATAATTCATAATATCACAGATAGATAATTCACAATATCATCATAAATAGATAATTCATATCACACATCATTACTTATCTCATATCTGAGATTTCAAATCATTCAAGGAAATTAATATCATCCATCATACATAAACAAGGATTCATCAACACATTATTTATAATTAATTTAAAATGAATTAATTACCTTATTTCTAATTAATTTAAAGTAAATTAAATTAATTACTTCATTCCATAAATCCTGCTTACATAACCATTAATTAATTACAAATCAATTAATTAATTATTCTCTAAGTTTCCATCTAAATTAATCATCCTGGATTAATTATCCTTTAATTACATTCAAGTAATTATCTTTTAATTAATTTCACAAATTAATTATCTTATACCAAATATAGAAAGTAACCTTTTAATCACTAAAATTTCTTCTTAAATAATTACATTAATGAATCCCTTCATTTATTAATTATTTCCAAATAAATCCATTCTAAATTGCATCATTAATTATAATAATTAATGATCTATAATTACATCTATTACATTAAGTAATTAATCTTCAATTAAACCAAATTGTTAATCACTCTTGAATAACTCCATTCAGTAATTAACTACCCTTAATTACTTCGTTAAATAATTTAATTACTCCATAATTAATTATCTCTAATTAATCTCTTGATTAATTATACAAAGTAATTATACTCAAATTACTTCATTATTAAATCATCCTCAATTTATTTCTTCCCTAAGTTATTATACTTATCACATCATCAAATGGTTATTTAACTTAATTAAACTTAATTAATTACAATGAGTAATTAATTTCTTAATTACTTTCATAAGTAATTATACTTATATAATTCACAATTGATTATCTTAAATTAATTAATCTAATTAATTAGCAAAATTAATCATATTAATTCATTATTAAATAATCCTAGTTAATGACCTTCATTAACTATTAATAATTCTTTAATTACTTTTCTAAAGTAATTAATTTAGATTTATTATTATTTACAATTTAATTTTATCTTTAATAACTCAAATAATTAATCCTTAATTATCTAATTAATAAAGTATTAAATATAACTTAATTAATCCTTAATTACTTGATTAATTAATTACTAATCATTAATTAAAATTCAAATCTTATTTAATTAATGATCCTTAATTACCAATTTATTTATCCTAAATTACTAATCTTAAACCTTAATTAACTAATTTAAACTCTTAATTACTAAATTAATTAATCCAAATCATTAATTAATTAAATTAGTTAATTATTCATTTTAGTTAACTTAATAATTACAAATCCTTAAATCTTCATTTATTTAAGGATAAAGCAATTTTCTTATTAATGATCAAATTATCATTAACAAGGTACTTAAAACAATTTACTTTTAAATTTTACTTTTAAATTTCATTTTAAATTTAAGATTTAAAATGAAAACAAATTAACTTTAACAAAGTTTAAAACAATTTCAAAACCCTTCTTAATTCACATGTTAAAGAATTATTTATCTTATAATTGAAGTTAAGAGAATTTAAAATTCAATTTCATTTTAAATTCAAATCCATTAAAAAATACACTTAATCATTCAAATTATTTAAAACAATTTAAATTCAAAAACTTCTTTTATTTCAAAACTGGAATACAGTTAAATCTTGATTTCAGATTTTACTTAAGATTCAAAAACTTCTCTTACAATTTAGAACTTCATTTTAAAATTCAAACTACTTAAACATATTAAAGTAGTTAAACAATTTAATTTTAAAAACTTTATTTATTTTTAAACTGAGATTCAAAACTAACTTGAACCAGATTTAACTTGGATTTAAACTTATTTTAAAACTTTTCTTTTCATTTAAACTTAGCTTTTTGAATTTTATTTTAAAAATTCAAAACAGAGTAACAGGTTTCAGTAAAACCTGTAGCAAGCAAAACAACCCGAGACAACACTCATCTGCTTCGAGTCCAATACCCTACTTCCCCGAGCCAATCATTTAGCTACTTCGAGTCAATCCCTTCATCAACTCGAAACAACCCAAAATTTCCCATCACCAAAATAAAACACACCGTGCACGTGCACGGTGGCTCTGGCCATCTCCGGCCACCCACCAGAACTACCACCCATCTGCGACCATCTCCAGATGACATCACGATCACCAGAATCCATCACAACAACTCGAATCAAAATCGAGTTCTCCATTTCAAACCTGGAACACAAATAGTTCCCCCCTCTCGAACCTGTCAACACTTCGCCCCTGCTCCTCCGACCACCAGAGAACCATCACCACCGGCCACGGCTTCGCCTACCATCCCTCTACAAATTCTCAAAAGCCCATAACACTCGATCGCCTCTGGTGATCGAACGAGACCAAAACACAATCATAGCAATTGTTAACTCCTTTATTTCAGCGACCTAAAACTCACGACCTAAGAGATCTAACGACCTATAGAAGCAAGCAACCTAAGGGACTTAACGACCTATAGAAGCAAGCAATCTAAGGGACTTAACGACCTAAGGTAGTTAGCTACCTAAGGAACTTAACGACCTAAGGTAGTTAACGACCTAAGGAACTTAACGACTTATGGTAGCTAACGACCTAAGAGAATCCCCGACCTAATGATCTAACATGATGCATGACCTAACTATTGAAAGGACCATTCGACCTAACTCCTGAAGCGGCTCAGCGACCTACGACTTAAGAGGCTAACGAGCTAAGGAGTTCACGACCTAAAGCTACCGACCTAAGAGCTTCACGACTTAGCAGACTACGAGCTACCGACCTAAAGACTTCACGAGCTAAAAGAGAAGAAAGGCACGACTTATCTTAAGTCGTTTACGACTTAGCACTTCGGAAGACATCGAATGCAACTCCATCAATCCAGATTCTTAAGTCGAAGGAAGATTACTACCCATTTTAGGTCACTCGCGACCTACGACCTAACTTAGGTCGAACGCGACCTAAGACTTGGGTAAATCTTCCGTCCAGAACTCAACTCCTATAAATAGACCACCACCTCCAACAAGTGAGGGACTTTTGGACCAGCCATTCTTTGAAGCGTCGTTACTCTGCCGAACTCTCAACTCAATCAACTCACAAAGATCTTCAAATACTCGAGACACTACAACAGGCTTCGAGAGGAATTTCATACATCCGACACGGATTCATCGAGTTTCATCATCGAAGTTTGAGCTAGTAGTCAAGGGTGTTTTTGTGATCAAATTGTATTGTATTTCAAAGAATATTGTATCAAGTTGTAACTGAATCAGCAATAAAAGACTATAAAGTGGACGTAGGCTCAATTACGGGCCGAACCACTATAAATCTGTTGTCTTTTTACCGTTTACTACTATTTTCAGCTTGTGTTCTGTTCCCGTACCAACGGGTGGTGCTTTCACGTCTCTATTACACACACCGGGTGTTAGTGTTCACTTTTTAGCGTTAACATTTTGGTGCTTTCACTGAGAATTGAACTCAGGGATATTGTCATCATTGCTTCACTAAAGTTCGTTGAAAAAGTCTCTTTCAAGACCAGAAGTCTGTTGGATATAATGGCTCCTGGAAGGAAACGTAAGGCTGTCAGATCTGAAGATGTTCATGATAATACTGCCACTTCTATTTCTCCAAGTCAAGCAGCTCCAAGCGTCGGGGTGACGCGAGAAGAGCTAGACGCTGCTGTGTTCGGATTGTACCAGCAGATTGAAACTCAGAATAATTTGATGATGGAAAAATTGAATGCTCTGCTCGGGGCTAACCAAAGGCCAGTGGATAATGAAGAAAACATTGCTGATGTTCTTCGCAACTCCGAAGGGAGAAATATTCCTCAAGGGGGGTCAGGTGCTGTTGAAGGGGCACCCCTCCAAGCTGAAGGATCCAGGCCATCACCAGTTTTCCGCGAACATTTGCCCGGACAAACTTCTGAGAAAATGGCCGAAGTCTACTCCGCAAAATCATTAAACAATGAGGAATATCTTTCTGGCATGATTCGGCAAATAATGAAAGAAAGCATGCAGAGAGATGAAGATGAGAGCGAATGGGGATTCGCGCCGAGTAAAACTCCGTTTACTGAAATGATTCTAAAAGCTGAGTTTCCTAGAAAATTTGTTCCTCCCATCATTCCTGCTTATCGGGGAACAAGTGATCCAAATCAATTCTTGTATAAATATGACTGGCACATGACCGGCGCGAGGGCAACTGATGAGATTAAGTGCCGGTATTTCTCGGTATATTTGGAAGGAGTGCCACTTCAAAGAGCAATTCACGCTGTACGCTTCAAAGGAGAAGGACATAATGTCATTGTCTAGTCTTGAACAGAATCCGGGAGAGCCTATTAAGTCATTCCTGAATCGCTTCAATATAGCTCTGGCAGAAGTCGACAATGCAGAGCCACGAATGGTCTTGACCTATTTGATGCGTGCTATCGAAAAATCGAGCAAATTTAGAAAATGGCTGAAAATCAAGGAGCCAAATTCTCTCGAGAAATTCTATAAGAAAGCTGATGAATTCATACGCTTGGAAAATCTTCCGGCACCCATGAAAGTGATGGCAACAAAGGTGGAGAATAATATTGCTGCTTCAGTGAAGAAAGATTCCGGAGGTCAAAAAAGGGAAAGTCATTATGGGAAGAAACAAAAGGATGCAAAGAAACCTCGCTTCTTCAAACCCTCAGATTTCACTCCATTGACCGACACTCTGGAAAATATCTTCTTTGCCACCAAAGATGCTGTGGATTATCCCAAACCAGCTGAGATAAAACCAGGAAAGGGTGCTATGCGAAATGGAAAATTCTGCCGCTTTCACAACCAACCCGGGCATGATACCAATGAATGTCGTCACTTGAAGAGATTAATTGAAGAATTGTTGAGGGAAAACAAGTTGCAACAGTATGTCAAGAAAAACAGGAATGACCCAACTTCGTCCACTCAGGGGCAGCAACCCCCTACTCAACCATCTGGCTCAGGTAAAGGCACTACGACACATGAATCCGAAAGGCCCATTATCAATGTGATTACAGGAGGCCCACACCCAGCGGGCAGAAGCTGGGGTGAAATGGAACGATATGCTCATGCTTTGAAGTACATCCCAGCAGAAGAAGATGTTTTTGCTATAGAAGATGCTGCACCCCTGAAGCAGCAGAAGACTTCTGATGATGATATTATGTTCAAGGCTAGGGATTCTATGGGTATTGAAGCTCCAACCATAGATCCCTTGGTCATTTCTGCAGTGATTGGGCCGGCTATCGTAAGACGAGTGCTCATTGATTGCGGTGCTTCCTGCAATATACTCTTCAAGAAAACATTTGACCAGATGAAGATTCCAATGACCGACGTTCAAGCTTCATCACAAAAGATTGTCGGTTTCACTGGGGAACCGCAGCAACCAATCGGAACTGTCGACTTGTTAGTGGAACTTGGAGAAGGGCAGAAAAGGGTAGTTTGAAAACAAACCTTTGTAATTGTTGATGGATTTTCTGCCTACAATGCCTTCCTAGGCCGGCCAACTCTAGCTGCATTCAAAGCCATTTTGGCCCCGTGGTGCCTAACTATGAAATTTCCTACAGAAAATGGTGTTGGTGTTATCAAGGGAGATCAAAATGCTGGACGCGAGTGTTATCTTATAGAGCTTCGAGAGGCCAGGAAGAGAGAGATGGGTAAAGATGCGGCAGCTCCCCTCCACATCAAAAACCCAACCTTATAGCAAATACAGGGTGGCCCCTGCACTGGCGAGCATAGTGGTGCAAGGAGAGAAATGGACCCCAGAAAAGCCAGTGTAGAGGAAAATAGAGTGGTGCCGATGGAAGTAATGGTACCAGCACCGGTTGATCTTAAAGACCCAAACAAAGTATTAAATGTGGGTTCGCAACTCAGTGTGGCAGTCCAAAATATGCTAATATCATTTTTGAAAGCAAATCTGGACATATTCGCTTGGAGTCACGCAGATATGTGTGGAATATCTCCAGAGATTGCTGTACATACTCTGAATATTGATCCGAAATTCACGCCTGTGAAACAGAAGAGAAGAACCCAAGGTCCAGAAAGGTCAGCAGCGCTAAAGGAAGAGGTAGACCGACTCATGGAAAATCATTTCATCAGAGAGTCCATATATCCAAATTGGGTTTCAAATCCTGTGCTGGTTAAGAAGGCCAATGGAAAATGGAGAGTGCATTGATTTTTCAGATTTAAACAAAGCCTGTCCAAAAGACCGCTTCCCGTTACCAAGGATTGATCAGCTGGTAGATGGAACAGCCGGACACGAATTGTTATCTTTTATGGATGCTTACTCCGGGTATAACCAGATTATGATGCATGAGTCGGACCAGGAGGATACGAGCTTCGTCACAGATGTTGGTCTATACTGCTATAAAGTCATGCCTTTCAGATTGAAAAATGCAGGGGCAACATATCAAAGGCTTGTTAATGCAATGTTCAAGTCACATCTGGGGAAGACTATGGAAGTCTATGTCGATGATATGTTAGTGAAATCAAAGAAAGCAGTTGACCATATGGACCACTTAGCAGAAATGTTCGAAATCCTCCGAAAATATGGAATGAAGCTCAACCCTTTGAAATGTTCATTCGGTGTAGAGTCCGGGAAATTCTTGGGATTTATCGTAAGCGCTAGGGGCATTGAGGCCAATCCTGCTCAAATTACTGCTCTAAGAGAAGTCAAAGCCCCTAGAACAAAGAAGGAACTGCAAAGCCTGAATGGAAAAGTTGCTGCCTTAAGTCGATTCATTTCCAAAGCTATTGATAAGTGCATCCCCTTCTTTGACGCTTTAAAGAAAGGAAAGAAGAACTTCGAATGGACACCTGAGTGCTAGAAAGCTTTCAATGAACTAATCCGTCACATGGAGGTGCCTCCAATACTTTCCAAGCCCAACAACGGCAAAGATCTTTTCATATACTTGGCAGTTTCATCCCATGCCCTGAGTGCAGCACTAGTACGAGAGGATGCAAAAGTTCAACGTCCGGTCTACTACATCAGCAAAAGACTCACTGGGGCAGAAATGAATTATTCAAAGCTAGAAAAGCTTGCCTACTGTTTACTGATTGCTTCTAGAAAGTTGAGGCCGTATTTTCAAGCTCACCCTATCAAAATTCTCACCAACCAGCCCCTAAAGCAAGTCCTATTTCGCCCTGAAACTTCGGGCCGTCTTCTGAAATGGAATATTGAACTTAGCCAATATGATATCACTTATCATCCCCGAAGAGCGATCAATGGACATGCCTTAGCGGATTTCATCGCAAAGTATATAGATAAGGGTGATAAAGAGGAAGAAATTACAGTTGACGTCCCGACCAAATGGAAGTTATATGTTGATGGCTCAAGAAATGATTACTGTTCCGGAGCTGGGGTTGTACTTGAAACCCCCGAAGGGCGATCATTATGTTACGCATTAAGATTGGAATTCCCTTCTACAAACAATGAAGCAGAATATGAAGCTCTAATTGCTGGATTAAAGATTGCAAAGGAATTAAACATCAAAGCATTACAAATCTAGAGTGATTCTCAGCTCATTGTGTGTCAGGTGAAGAAGGAATTTCAAGCTAAAGGAGGAAATCTGCCCGCTTATCTGTCGAAGGCTTCCGAACTTCTCAGTGATTTCGATCATTATTCGATAAGCCACATACCTCGAGAGGAAAATATGAAAGTGGATTCTCTAGCAAAGTATTCAAGCTCCGGAGAAGCTCAATTATTGGGATTGGTTCCTGTAGAGGTTTTGTCAGTCCCAAGCACCGATGATATGGATATCGACTGGATCATGGCTGTATCTCAAGAACAAGAGTCATGGATGATCCCAATCAAAGAATATCTGCTCAATGGCTCCCTACCAGAAAATACTAAAGAACGCCAAAAGCTGTTAAGGAAAGCATCAAGATATGTAATTCAAGATGGCCGGTTATACAGGTGGGGATTCTCAATGCCATTACTCCGATGTGTAACCAAGGAAGAAGATAGGACAATCTTAACAGAGGTACACGGAGGAGAATGTGGGGATCATTCAGGCGGTCAAACACTTGCCAAGAAAGTTCTTCGGTATGGGTATTTCTGGCCCGATATTAATCGAGATGCTGCTATCTACTCCAAATAATGTGACAAATGCCAGAGATTTGCAAAAATCCCAAGAGCACCTTCAACTGAACTAACACAGATGGTCAGTCCATGGCCATTTGCTATTTGGGGGATAGATCTAATCGGACCTTTACCAATTGCCAAGCCGGGGATCAAATATGCTATTGTTGCTGTTGATTATTTCACTAAATGGACTGAAGATGAACCTTTGGCCACTATTACTTCTAAAAAGATGATAAATTTTGTAACGAAAAATATCATTTGCAGGTATGGTGTGCCATAGAAGGTAATCACAGACAACGGTACTCAATTTGAAAGCGAAGAGTTCCAGGACTTCTGCAAGCAATTCAAAATCCGAAAAAGTTTCTCAGCAGTGGCTCATCCGCAGGCAAACGGGCAAGTGGAAGCAGTGAACAAAATTATCAAGTCAACCATCAAAAAGCAACTCGAAAAAGCAAAAAGTGGTTGGGTCGATAAGCTTCCATTAGCACTATGGGCATACAGAACTACTCACAAAACTGCGACTGGGCACACTCCATTTTCACTGGCGTATGGATCAGAGGCAATGATTCCAGTGGAAGTAGAAGTTTTTTCGCACAGGATAATTCATTTCAACGAAGCTGAAAACGAAAAGCTGCAACTTGAAGCACTTGATTTTCTTGATGAAAAAAGAGAAGAGGCTAGGCTCAGAGTTTCAGCTTATCAGCAAAGGATAGCCAGGCCCTTCAACTCTAAAGTTCGCCAACGCAGCTTTGAGGTCGGAGACTTAGTTTTGAAAAAGATCATGACAGCAACTGGTGTGTTTGGGCCAAACTGGGAAGGGCCATATGTCATAGGCAGTAAACTTCTTGATGACACTTTCAAACTCATAACTGTTGAAGGAGATCCAACTCCAAGAGCCTGGAACAGCAACCACTTACGTCCTTATTTTACTTGAAAAAGCTTTGCTCAAGATTGTAAAATAGTGACGAATATATCAGTTGTATTGTAAGAAATTGTAAATCAGTATAAATGAATGAAAGCTATAAAGTGGATGTAGGCCCGATGCTTGGCCGAACCACTATAAATCTTGTGTTCTTTACTGTTTTATAATGCCTGTTTCATTTCGATATGTAAATACTTTAAATGTATTGCTAAAATGTCAATTCAAAATTGCAGGACATTAAAACAAGGCTTACTCGTCACAAAGCCAAGCGGCCCCTAAAAGTCACTTATTAAGCAAATTTCAAGCGATAAAAATTCCAAATTCGAATCCCATTCAAGAAGAACTTCATACAAAAAGTTGGCAACTCCACTGTATTAAACGCTCGTTAATTGGTTGCGATCGTCAGTATAAAAAGACATCCGACCAAGTAACTTGCGTTTGGCCCGTGAAGTCACTCAATAGTAAAGTTCACTTCTTCGGATAAAGCAATCTACTTGCAAAAGAAAGGAAGACGCACTTGGAAACAATAATAAGGGATCCCTGACGAGCAAATGATGAGAAAACATGGGCCGGCAAACATAGAAGCAGCCAAAAGGAGGTATGCCTTTCAACAGGAAAGCCGGTAGATCCACTAAAGGGACACCTTCCCAAGCAGAAGGAACAGGACCCTTGCTATCTGGTCGTGATGCATCCGATCAGACAGCTTGCGTCCGTCCCGTGAATCCACTCGCTCCTGAGACGCAACCTTCCTGGCGCACCAACCAACCAAAGCCCTCTAACGAGGTACGCCAATAAATGGAAGTGCTTTCCTCAATCAAAAAAGATTGGTGGAACCACCGAAGGGGCACCTTCCCAAGCTGAAGGAACATGGCCCTTGTTAATTGATTGTGACCGTTCGTGCAAACTAACGCCCAATCAAGCAACTTGCGTCCGCCCCGCGGATCCATCCAACCATGAGAAAGTAACTTCCAGGCAATCAAAAAGCCCTCCTCGGAGGCACAAGCCTTTTTTGGAAGCACAAGCCCTCTTCGGAGGCACAAGCCCTTTTCGAAGGCACATGCCCTCTTCGGAGGCAAAAGCCCTCTCCCGAGGCACCACAAGCCCTCTTCGGAGGCACATGCCCTCTTCGGAGGCACAAGCCCTCTCCCGAGGCACCACAAGCCCTCTTCGGAGGCACAAGCCCTCTCCGGAGGCACAAGCCCTCTCCGGAGGCACAAGCCCTCTTCGGAGGCATGTCCCAAAATAGAATGCTCAAACAAAAAAGCCTTCTCCAGAAGCACATTTCAACTCTCAAAAGGAAAGCTAACTTATTCATCTCAAAAAGTTCTTCCTAAAAGTTGAAATGCTACAAAAAGACCTCTTCAGAGGCACATTTCACCGTGCTTGAAGTTAAGCCTTTTACTAGGGCACAAAATCAAAATCTTCTCCAGAAGCTCATTTCACTGCGTAGGAAAATCTACTTTTTAACAAATAAAAGTGGTCATCTCCGAAAGTTGAAGTGTTTTTCAAGAAAGAGAGAGAAAATAAAAATTTCTCCAAAGACGAGATATACTCTATTAAAGCAGAATAATTCTTCCCTTAAAAGTGGAATAGTTATTCTTTGAAATAAGAGTATCAATCTTGTAAAAGCAAGAAATATTGCAATATACTTGTGGTATGGGGGCAACATTATACAATTCAGTTACATTAATAAAAGTAATATACGAGCAACATACCACAAGCTCATTGCAATATCATGTAAAGAAGATGTGGAATAAATGCATTCTTGAAACACAGACAAAAAGTTTGTACAAGTAAAAAGAATCATTTACTCTACACTTCAAATGAAAAACAGATGTATTCCTACATACACAAGAATTTGTACAAGTAAAATATCTATTTTATTTAATACTATGAAAACTTTTTACATTATGCAGATTACAAAAAGAAGCGGGGACCGGTACCCGCACAATCTCTGGTCGATACAGGCAAAAAGCAAGACAAGAAGCCTAAAAGTCCAATTTATCACTCCTTCTTCCAACCTTTAGTACCCTTGCCCAGTTTGATGATTAATTTCGGAATCCGGTGTGGGCGGGATGGAGAAGAAGGAGTGGTTGGGTCTTCTTCTATTTTGTCTTCCCCAGCTGAAGCACTTTTCTTCTTCTTCTTTAGTGCACGCTTTCCTTTCCTCTTTGAAGAAGATTCGCTTCCCGAAGTCAACAGCTTGGAAAGCTTTGTATTATCATCAAATGACTGCTCCGGAGTCTTCTCACTGTCCTCCGTCCCTTCTGCTTTCTGTTCTTGAGAAGCAGGTAGATCCTCTAAGCCTTGGAGAGCTTCTATCTGCTCTTCCTGCGATCCTAGTTGAGAAGCAGGAGTAACCTGAAGAGTTGGAGGAGGAACAGCTGGAGGAGGAGAAGAGTGCGCAGTGCTCGGTGCTTCTGCTACAGAAGAAAAGAAGTCAAAATCAGTAATTGGATCACCAAGGCTTAAGTAATAAGCGAGAAATTCATCCAAATCAATTGAATCAAATGAATAATACGCTTGAGCCAGATCTGACTTGAAGTTACCTGGAGAAGTCGGTTTCGACAAATCAATTTCAAATTTATCAGCCTCAGTGTCTTCTTGGCTCTTCTCTTCGATTTGGGCAAGGGGAGACTCGGTAATAACCAGCTTAGCCTCAGCGTTTTTTGTAGGAAGGGGAGAGTGAGAGCTAGAACCAACGATATCAACGTCGGTCGAAGTCGAAGTGTGAACATGGGAAGTTAGAGATATTTTCTTTTCTGAATGCTCCTCTGTCACTGTCCCAGCTCTAGCTTCGGCAAGCTGCTCTTTGCCTTTAGCAAGCGCCGCACGTGCTTCATCATCCAAGTAAAGCACTGCAAGGTCTGCCTCCGCATAGCCGGCAAACATATCAAGTATGGCTTCCCAAACTTCGGCCAGTGTAATCTCATATTTAGGACCTAAGAATGAGAGGCTACCGTGACCCAGAACGCTGTGCATGTAAAAGTCAAATAGAGTAGAATCGATGCTAGCTTTAGTGGCTTCGTGAGATTCTTCGGCCGCGACTTGTCCAACAACCGCGTCATCATGCTCCTTCTCGACTTTAAGAAGCCTAGCTTTTAGCATCTCAATCTCTGCGTTCTGGGAGTGAAATTTTTCCCACAGTTCAGCGTTTTCTGTGCGATATCTCTCGGTAATGTGTTGCTCAGCTGCAAGCTTCATTTCGGCATCCCTTTGTGCAGCGTGTGCGTCCCGCACTTTCTTCTGAAAGACTTCTTCCTTTTGAGTATGCGATGCAGAAGAAGAGGCGAGATCTTCCTTAAGTCGCTTGACTTCAGATTCAAGCTTTGCGTTGTCATCTACGATGCTCGTCATCTCCGCATCATGCTGCTTACACCATTTATCCCATTCAGCCTTATCATTCTCCAGAGTCAGCATGTTTTCGAGATTCATATGGTTGACTCTCTGGAGTTCATCAACAAGCTTTTGCCATTGCAACATCCTCTCAATGTCAAGCCTAACTGCATCAAGATTTCTAAGCATGGCTTGCTTATCGATTGGGACCAAATCTAGGTCAAAGCGCACTCCTTTTAAGCACCAGTTCGGAAACCGGCTTTGGAGCGTGGGAGGTCCATCTTTAACCTGATATTGGGGCTTGCTAATGATCGCTTGGATATCGGTTTTCTTTAAAGGAGGAGAGCCGGCCGGAATATCAGAAGAGATAGGAGCGTCAGTCTTTTCGGAAATTGCAGACGCGTCCTTTTCGCTAAGTCTCACCCGTTTGCTTGGGTCGTCGGTGGCATGGCTCTTTCCTTTATCATCATGATGTTTTCTTTTGTGAGACTCATCGTCTCTCCTTCTCTGCTGCTCTTCATAGGCTCGCCTCTCTTGAGCTTTTGTAATTGCTCGCTCTTCGTCAGATTCTTTGCGAGTGGGGAGATAGCGTCTATAATCGTAAGAATCGCGCCCTCCGTAGCGCCGAAAGTTGTCGTAATACGAGCACTTTGCACCATTGTAGAACCTGAAATTGAAGAAAAAGAAAGTCTTAGAAATCTTCGAAGTAGAGAATTTAAGTGCATATAAGTGCTTAGCATCCTAAGTGTGTGTGGCGTGTAAGCTACGCGCATCAAATTACAAACCACTCTGTGGTGTGGGAGTGGCAACAGCTTGTGTAGAAGGCGTTGTGGTTTGTTGCAAGGAAGAAGTTGCCTCAACAACAGGAGAGATCGTTTTTGAACCATCGTCTTTAAATAGATCATGAGAGGTTACCATCAAGTCACTTAACCCCTCAAAAATGTCGTCGCCGTTATGCCCATCAGAGTTTTTTCCTTCAGCCTCTACATTGGCCGCCTCTCCGGAACGACGGGGAGATTCTTTTCCTTCTTCTTCTTCTTCAACAACCGGGGAAAGTGCAAGCTTGCTAGATGACCCCGCAACATCAGTAGAAGTAGAGCACTTCACAGTGACGTCTCAGCGGTGGTTTCTTTCAGTGAAAGTTCTTTTGCAGGAACTGGGGCATCTGACGTTGTTGTTGGAAGATCAGGAATCTCATGAGGCTGGGTGGAACGAGAAGAGTGTAAAAGCCCATACTGGTGCAAAAATTCATCTTTCAGCAAAAATTTGGCACTTCTTTCTTCTGCCACCACAACATTTAAAGTTTCAAGGATCGATTTGAGGCTGGGATTTCTGAGCGGAGGAGGAAGTGCTGGAAAAAGGAAAAGAATGAAGATAAGTATTTGATAATTCGGGTTTCGGAAAACTTATAAGATGAACAGAGAAAGGCAATCTTACTCCCGATTCTCCAAACTGCGTAGAATCCAGGAGGACATCGAACAAAGAAGAATTGGTTTAGAAAACCGTGAGCACTTTCAGGCAAATCCAAAATCAATTTCCGATTTTTGGCACCCCTTACAAGTACGATCGAAGGATGATCTTTATTCTTAGAGAAGGTGCATAGATAGCAAATTTCGTCAAAGCTCGGAAGACGGTCAAGCGTCCTCCTAAACAGAACACACAACCCCATCAGAACGGCGTAACCGTTGGGGTGTAGCTGGAAAGGCGAGATAGCTAATCGAAGGAAAAGTTCTCGGAGAAATTCATTGAAAGGCGGAATAGCTCCATTTAAACACATGTGGCGATTCACTGCGACAAAACTAAGAGGTGGCCTGTCAGCTGTATCACTTGCTCCAGGGAATATAGCGTCTGAATCGGCAATACCGAGTTGGGTACACAGCTGTCTAAAAATTTTGTGGCTCAGAGTAGTCGGAGTTCTCTCCGGAGGATCAATCAGTGGATTGGCAATCGGGAAAGCTTCTTCAATTGGTCCTGAATCTTCTTGTTGGGACGTCATTCTACACAATCAACTGGATATTTAAATATAAAGGTGCACGTTTCCTAAAAAAGTGTGAAGTGTTGTGCAAAACTAAAACAATAACAAGCAAGTATAACTGAAATTGAGACAATTGACGTTTGTCGATTATAAAGTTTCGAGGCTTGTTATTTCAGGTTCAAGTACAATGTTGTGTTGATGCAAACAAGTCAGCTTAGGTTGATTATTCCAGCTTTGTTTCAACACTTCATTTGAATTAGTCATTTCACAGCATTTCATTCACAGAATTCATTTAAGTTAATTATTCGTTATCAACTAATCTGTTATGCGATGTGGGCAGTCAATGGTAGTATATTTGTCCCGTTTTTATGCAAATGTTGTATTTAAGCAGGTTATTAGCATTAAAGTCAAGGTAGTTTGAAAGGAAATGCAACACAGTTCAAATTCAAAAATTCAGACAGCTTCTGTGCAAATTTCCCTAAGTCCTAAGTCGTTTAACGACCTATCATAGGTCGGGGCTTTTTAGGTCGTACTGAGCGAATCAAGACGTTCAAGGCAATGCAAAGGTGGTTCAAGTCTGTTTGTACCAAAAATGGGCACAACACTCTTTGGAAGATTTTGAAGAGATAAAAGTGAAGAATGAAAATTAATACTGAGGATTATCTAACAAAAACTCCAAATAACAGAAAGTAAATTGCAAAGACAAGCGATTTAGAGTGGTTCGGCGTTTTGCCTACGTCCACTATGAAGTTTGATGATTTTATTGCTCGATACTTGAAGATTACAATTCTTTATACTGTAGTACAACTGAATTTAAATGCTAAGTGTCAATCTAAAGCAGCGGTGGTGTTCTGGAGTAAATCTGGCAGAATCTGGGCGCTCTTTAGTACTTAGAATTCTTCGACCCCTTTTCTAAATGACCAGGGGCTCTATTTATAGGTGTAGGAGGCTGATATTTCGCCTAAAATTCGGGGAGACCGCTTCTGGCACGTGAGGGGGTCCACATGGCCGAAATCTGGAGATCCGGGCCCACTTTGGGATCGATTCGACCCTTGGTTCGAATCGATTAAGAAAGTGTCCAATCGAGCTGAAATTTGGCGTGAACACTCTTCATCATGTGTCTAAGCTTCTGTGAAAATTTCATTGCATTTGGACTTGTAGAACTCGAGTTATGATCGATTCAAGTTGAAGATTTTCGTGCTCTTCGTCCTATGGATTCGTTCGAATCGATATGGTTCGAATCCATAGGTTCGAATCGATGCTTCGTCATGTGAAGATGGTGGCGTGGTAGTGGATTTGAAGACGTCCCTCTTCGAATCGAATGAATGAAGGTCTGTTCGAATCGATCTAGGTGCGTTAAAGTTGATCGATTCGAAGTTGCCTCAAACAGTGTGGATTCGAAGCATCTGCAGCTCTGTGGATTCGAAGGAAGGGATGGCCTAATGGATTCGAACTAGGCCTCGCTTGATGGAGTCGAAGCAAATGCTCGCTTCATGGATTCGATGCAATGCTCCTTTGATCGATTCGAACCAGCTTTTTCTCATGGACTCGAGGCAATACACGTCTGATGGATTCGAACATAGGCTTCGCCTATGGATTCGAACTAAGGATGGTCTACTCCATCTTTTGTCGACGATATCTTGAGCATACGAACTCGGATTGACTTGAAACTTGGATCCTTGGTTCCCACGGCTCTGCTTGATGTGCCTTATCAATTATAGCCCGATCCGGACTCGGACAAATTTCATTGATATTCATAGCGATCCTTGCGTGTAGTTGGTCTTCGAGACGATCTGTCACCGGTTTCTAGTTAAGTCCTTGGTGTCACGGCCTTGCCAAAAGGCGGGATAACATTTGCCCCCCAAAGTATGTCTTGTGTAAACATGACGTGCTTTGATAAGCTGCAGTCTCTCATTGTGTTATGACGAGATGAACATTTGATCCCTGTAAATGACAAAGATTAAACACTAGTCAGACATATGTGTGTATATGTACCACTTTGACTTTGGTGAGCGTTGCATGTTTGCAAGTCGTTGCCAGTTTGGTTTGCTATCGAATTCTGCATCGATCCTCTCCTGAATCGATTTGAGATTCGAGTTTAATCAGTGCATTAATGATTATCTATGACTGTTCCTTGGTATCGATCCTTTCCTGAACCGTTGTACAAGGTAGTCAAGTAATAATTTTATATTCAAAGTTGATGCGTTTATCCCCATTCGATTGTTTTCGATAGATTCGAGAGGATTATTCGAATCTATGTTTCTCAATCCGCTTCGAGTCGATGGTCTCGAAGTAGGCACTTCGAATCGATGGGGTACAATGATCTAGATTCCTCCTCTATTAATTGCCTCGAATCGATGGTTTGAGGGACCTCGTGCTTCGTATCGATACTGTGTGTCGATGGATATGAGGTCGGTACTTCGAATCGATAGGTACACGGCGTTTTCAATTCTGTTTTTTGCCAACTCCTTTGTATCGATGGAGGTTCGAATTGGTGTAGCTTCGTATCAAGGAAGCCCCGTGTTAACGCCGCCTTAGTGGATTCGGAGAGTCGAGGGATTCGAACTAAGGTGGATTCGAAGGTGATGTGTAGTCGAGTGATCGTTTGAATCGATGGGGTAGTGACCTACTACGATCGGTCAACACGACCGGGAGACGAGGAGACTCGAGTCGTCCCTGGAACCCATATAAATACGCGTGGTTAACTTCACTTTTTCTTTTTACTTTTTACTGTTACTCTGCTTCTTTTTCGTATCGATCTTCCAGACCTTGAGAGATAAGCCTTCACGAATCGATCAAACCCTTTACACTTTCACTCGCAATCCATACTTAACCAGGTAACTACTGGACTGAGTCGAATTTGAGAACGATGGAACGGGGAATTGTTGTGAGATCTGAGTCCAATGGGTCGATTCGATGGATGGAGCGTGACAAAGTGCTGAGGCTTTCTTGGAGAAGGAGAGATTTCGAAGGGTTTCCTTTCTCTTCGTATCGTATCGATCCGGGATGGATTAGTTCGTATCGATCCTGATTATGGGGCTTCGAATCGATGCTTGTGAGATGACGTGGTTCGTATCGATCGATTCGAACTAATAACTTCATGATCGATTCGAAGGTATCGAACTTGATCGATACGAAGTTGCTTTCCTGGGTTGGTACGAACACTCTCCTGATGGACTCGAAGCGCTCCTTCACCTGATGCTATGGATATCATTCCAACGACCTACATCGATACGAAATGCATCGAGTCAACTCTTTATCGATTCGAAGCACATCGATTCGACTCGTATCGATCCGAGGTGATCGATTCGAACGTCTTCAGTTCAGGGAGTGCAACTCTTCTGACTCGCTCAATGGATTCGAACGTGACCAATTTTCAGTTGAAACTTGACGAACTTAATGAAATTTAGCATACTTCACTCCGACGAGCTTCGGCCTTGCCTAATTGGACTTGACTGTAGGACTATACTTGACTTCCTTTTGAAGCTTGTCGATGGAACCATGACTTAACCAATAATACGACTGATTTATACTTGAAGTGGTCAGTAGCGTCTGGATGGCATGGAAGTGACGGTCAGCGATGACGGTCATTTTCATTCTCAAACTCCCAAGTTTTGTTGTACGGACATCTTGTTTCAATCTGTTAAATCTGCTTAAGTAATGCACGGCACTTGTACTGCACGACACATTCATACACACTACACTGGGGCATGCACGGGCTGTTTATGAACTTAACGTTGCTTTCCGATGAGTTAGTTAATTATGGAATCTTCGAGCTCCCAACAACAAGAGGTACAGAGCTTGACTCCTCCAGTGCTTGAGATTCCCGATATTCCTGCCGACGTAATCGACCCGGCTCCGGACGAGTTACCGGAGGCGATATTTATCGAGGACCCCGTCGACTCTATCCAATCTAACATTTCCGAATCTTTGTTGGGCCGAATATGCTTGAAGCATAACATATCTCAGGACGATGTGTTATTACCTAGTGCTGATGATAGACCGCACAATCCGCCCGATGGATATACAGCTTTCTATCGCCATGCTTGCACGGCCGGAACTCTCCCTCCTTTCAATCAATATATCAGAGGGATGCTATCATATTTAGGAATCGCTCCTTCGCAACTTCATCCCAACGGGCACGCGTTGCTGAACAGTGCCTTTGTCATATTTATGGATTGTCTCTTTCGCCCGCCAAGACCAACCGAGATTAGACATATACTTAATTTCAAGAGTAGGGGCGATAGCCCATCTTTTACATTTCTGGAGGCAGTTAGAAATTGCCAAGTTGTTGTTGGAGCCTGGACCCGACTGAGTTATTTTAAGAACGAATGGTTCTATGTTCGGTGCCCTCCGGGTTTCGCTAGGCGTTGGTTGTCTAGACGTAAGCGCCTTAACCTGTTTTCTTGACCAATAGCCTTTTAGCGTTAGTATTGATATCTATCGCATTTCTTTTTACAGCCATTATTTCCAGACCCGATGGCGGGTACTTTAGGGGTATTGTACGAAGTCTTCAAGAAGTTCCAAGCGAGTTGAGACATATCGACTCGGTGTTGAACGATTATAACTTAAGAACTCTTGGTTTGATCGAAATCAATCAAAGTATAGTCATTGAAGGCTTGGCAAAACCCGCCTCAAAGAAGAAAAGCAAGAAGAGAAAGAAGAGAAAAATGGCGAAGGAAATGCCCGGAATCAGAATAACCGAAGTGAGTGACGAGGAAAGAACCCATACAGATTCAGAGCCGATGGCTGATTTTTTGGGAAATTTTGAAGAGTTGGGAGAAAGACGGAAAGGCAAGGCCGCCGTTTCCAAAAAACTTAAGTCTAAGGGGTGGAAATCTGTGGATGTGTCTCCTCCCATTTCCGGAGTTATGATTTCTGAGGCCGCCCCTTCTCTTTCGAGAGACATTTTCAAAGGGCTTGACGATATTCCCATCCCAGATTATATATCGATTTCTCATAATCCTGGGTTGGAGGAATTTCAAGATGTCCTAAACATGAGCGAGCCCTTTCCTTTTAGTGCGGTCAACATTTCCGGTCGGTTTGGGGGTTTACACATTTACACTCACTTCCACAACACTTCATGACTTTTGCATAGTAAACATTGCTTTATTGGATCTTAATCCGTAATTCTTTCTTATCGCAGGTGAGATGTCAAGACGTGGCTCTACTCTGGATAGGCTTCGGAATGTGCGCCAATCTTCTCTATATTATGATTCCCGCAGGAGAGAGTCATATAGGGATCGCGGGCGAGGCTATTCAAGTCAAGACCGCTATGATAGAGATAGAGATTATTCGCGTGGCCGCTCTGGCCACGATTATTCTGACAGAGATCGGGGATACCAGCACCGATCTCGATCTCGCTCTCCTCCGCCTCCTAGGGCCCCAGCTGATCTTCCCGGGCCTTCTCAGCAGCAGCAGCCGCCTTCTCAATCTTCACGGCCCGATACTCAGCGGACGAGAGTGGAACCAACCACAGCCGCTATAGTAGAACAGGCTCCGGCTGAATTAACTAGTGAGGGAGCCGCTAAACTCGCCCAAATGAAAAATGACTTCCTTGAAATTTGCAAGGATGGCTATGTCTTCCCTCCTAATCTTAAAAGAATTCCTTCGGACGCTGAGAACATCGCCCATAGTTATATCCGCGACTTCTACGCTCAGTATAAGGAGTGGTACAAGGTGGCCGTGAAGGCTTCTAGAGTAGCTTTTGACTGGGCGAAGATTATCGCTGAACGTGATGCTGACATTGTTAAGCAGAAACGCATTATTCAGGTTCTTCAATCCAAAATGGAGACGTCCCGGAAGTCAGAGCTCGAAGCACTTCAGAAAAACGAAGAGGCCGTGGCCAAAATGGCGAGGATGCAACAGGAACACTGCGCCACGGTAGAAGAGATGGGCCACCGCAACACTACCATTGCAGCTGAGCGAGACATAGCCGTAAAAGAGCTGAACGAGCTCAAGGCTAAATTTGCTGAAATGGTGAAGGAGAAGGACGATGCAAACGCCACTGCACAAGAGGCTTGCGACCAAGCAGTATCTCTTAGGGCCGAACTCGCTGCGGTGGCGGTCAAGACCAAGTCTGCGGAAGCAGAAATTCAAGAAAAGATTCTAGAGGAGAGGTCCAGGCTGGATGCTGAGTTTGACGATCTCTTGGTCACGTACAACGCAAATGTGCTGGAACACAGAAACTTAGCGTGGCTGGGAGATGACTCCATGATTCTATACAACGCCTGGACCCGGCTAGTGGACGAGAAGAGGGCAGCGCATCCAGACGAATCGCTTGATGACTTCGAGCTGGAGATGCGTTTGCTCACCGAGGATGAGAGGAAGGTCCTTCATGAAGCGGTGATTTCTTTGGCAAAAGAAAGGCTTGGTGTTCAACCTTTAGAGACAGGTGAAGGCTCGGGGATCGCGCATCACGAGGCAAGTGTTGAAGCTGTAATTCCAACACTGCCCGAAACCACTGGTGCGGTAGATCCCCAGTCCGTTCCTGCATATAACCCCGACCAGCCGCTATTATCTTCCGCCGATGCTTCTGTCCATGTTCCGGTCCAGATTAAGGAAGGTATTTGAATGCTTCCCGTATTCTAGTTGTGAAGAACCTTAAGTAACGCACTTGGCTAACAATCTTCGTTTTGTCGCATTTCAGTGACTGAAGTCGTCGTTTCTGCGCCTCTTGCACTATCAGTTCCATATCAAACGCAAGGGGCTATTGTTACTGAAGCCATCACGACTTCTACCTTGCTTGGCGAAGAGGGAGATGCAAACATGTTTTCTTTCAGCGCTCAAATGATCGAGGAGCTTCTTAATGAACCCATCGATCCCTCAGTCGATCCGTCCGCTGCTATGAGTGGGGTTGCTCCGGCCGTTAGCTCATCTATGCCAGCTACTGGCGCATCCGATGCGGCCCAAGCACCCCGTGAGGACGAAATTATTGCCGAGATTGATGCCGAGATGGCAGCAGGGAATGCTGGTATGAATCCGCCTGGGCCTGCCCCATTAATGGTGATTTCACCGGGCGGTACTGTAGTGATCGAAGCTGCTCCTGTCCCACTTCCTGCTACTACTCCTATGCCTCCAGCTCGACCTCCCAGAAGAATTTCCGTCGCCTCAAGCTCTGAGGAAGACGTTGATATCATGTCGCTGCCGGAGGACAAGCCTGAAAAGAGTAAGCGATTTAGGGGAAAATCGGGCAGCGGATCTGGTGGAGCTACTCCGAAGAAGAAAATACGGAAGAAGAAAGATTGAACTCTTTCTTTAACTTTCTGTTGTGCAGAGTAGTATTTTGTTGATTTTTCTATAGCCGTGTATAGATGTGGATTCGGCTCCCACTAGCAGAAATTTTTTGAAACACTTTGTAATCAGATTCTTTTTGTTGATAGTGGAAATGAAAACTTATTCCCTTTTGTCTTCAACTTGTTATGTGTTATGGTTCTGCCCCCAGTATCAGGGATAAGCGTGGAGTTGACGTATGTTTATACTCCGTCTCGCGCTTTGGGAGTACGGAGTTGAGTAAATGTTTATACTCCGCCTCGCACTCTGGGAGTACGGAGTTAGGTAAATGTTTATACTCCGCCTCGCACTCTGGGAGTACGGAGTTAGGGAAATGTTTATACTCCGCCTCGCACTCTGGGAGTACGGAGTTAGGAAAATGTTTATACTCCGCCTCGCACTCGGGGAGTACGGAGTTAGGAAAATGTTTATACTCCACCTCGCACTCTGGGAGTACGGAGTTAGGAAAATGTTTATACTCCGCCTCGCACTCTGGGAGTACGGAGTTAGGAAAATGTTTATACTCCGCCTCGCACTCTGGGAGTACGGAGTTAGGAAAATATGTTTATACTCCGCCTCGCACTCTGGGAGTACGGAGTTAAGTGAAGGGTTGTCGTGTATCAACCCGTTTCTGGCCTGATGTGATGGCTTGCCCTCGAGCTCGGGTTTCATTTAGTGAGTGGTTGATTGCTTCATAGCCACTCCCTACTTGAATAAATTCCACTGTGTGATGGAATTTAGCTCTTCGTGCATCGTGATGTTGTACATTGTATTTAATGAATCACTGCTCTGGCTCGAAGAGATGGCATTTTATTGCTGAAATAAGAAAATATGGCAAAGTCAGTTGTCTTATTACAAATTCTAATTTCGAAATGCAAAAGTAAATTGCTGAATAAAAAACATAATGAAATAAATAAAGCCTGTCATATGTAGTAGCGACGGAGACTCTCGCTGTTCCAGGCCCTTGGTAAAACTAGACCGTCCACGGTTGATAGTTTGAATGTGCCATCTCCAAGTCTTTGTGCAATCACGTACGGTCCTTCCCAGTTTGGTTTCATGTGTGAAGGAACCAGATAGATTCTTTTGAGGACAAGATCGCCGAGTTCAAAGGTGCGGGGTCGAACTTTGGTATTGTATAACCGGGCGACTCGACTTCGGTATGCGGCCGTTCTCAAATTAGCTTCTTCCCGTTTCTCATCCAATAGATCCAAAGATTCGGCGAGTAGTATTGCATTTGTTTTTGGATCATAATAAGTCACGCGGTGGGAAAATACTTCCGTCTCGACCGGAATAACGGCTTCCGAGCCGTAAGATAAAGAAAATGGGGTGTGTCCGGTTACGGTTTTGTGAGTTGTTCGATAAGACCATAATGCCATAGGAAGTTCATCAACCCATTTGCCCCCAGCCTTTTCCAGTCGTTTCTTTAAGATGGATTTTATAACTTTGTTAACAGCTTCGACCTGACCGTTTGCTTGTGGATGCGCGACCGCTGAGAACTTCTTATGAATATGAAACCATTGACAGAAATTCTTGAACTCCGAACTTTCGAATTGGGTCCCATTATCAGTGATGATGGTATGCGGGAGTCCAAATCGACAGATGATATTGCGGACCACAAAGTTTATTACTTTCTTCGTTGTAATTGTTGCGAGAGCTTCGGCCTCGGCCCATTTTGTAAAGTAGTCAACAGCGACGATGGCGTACTTCGCACCACCTTTTGCCAGATGTAAAGCGCCGATGATATCGATACCCCACATAGCGAACGGCCAGGGACTGACCATTTGAGTTATCTCAGTTGGTGGGGCTCTTGGAATTCGAGCATGTTTCTGGCACTTGTCGCACTTTCGGGCATAATTGGCTGCATCTCGGTTCACTGTCGGCCAGTAATATCCATATCCGAGTATTTTCTTAGCAAGCGCTTGTCCACCGGTGTGATCGCCACATTCTCCTTCGTGCACGTCATGTAACACTCGTTTGACTTCGTCGTGAGCGATACACCGGAGGAGTGGAACAGAATAACCTTTTCTATACATGATCCCGTCCTGAATGATGAACCGCGAAGCCTTTCATAGAATTTGCCTTTTCTCATTTCGGTGTTCAAGCAATATCCCATTCTCAATATAATTTCGATACGGAGTCATCCATGATTCTCTGCTGGGCGAGGTTTCCAACACATCATTCGTTTTTATTTGATCGATGCTTGGGGAGGACAAAATTTCGACGGGGACAAGTCCCATTTGTTGTGCTTCACCTGTACTGGCCAACTTTGCCAAGGAATCGGGCTTTTGATTGTGATCTCGGGGTATATAGTAAATGGCGTAATAATCAAATTGATCCAGTATTTCTAGAACTCGAACCAAGTAAGCAGCTAATCTCCGGTCTCTTGCTTGATACTCTCCCCGTACCTGACACACAACCAACTGTGAATCGCAATAAATTTCCATAGCGATAATTCTCAAATCTCTGGCAAGTTTTAATCCAGTCAATAGGGCTTCATATTCCGCTTCATTGTTGGTTGCGGGAAAATCAAACTTCAAAGCATAACATATGGATCGGCCTTCGGGGGTTTCAAGTACAACACCAGCACCCGAACACCGATCATTTGATGCACCATCTGTATAATGTTTCCAGACATATTCAGGAGATTCGCTGGTTTCGGGTAAGTCGTTTGGAACAGTAAATTCAGCTACGAAGTCAGCTAAGACTTGCCCTTGAATGGCTCTTCACGGGGCATAAGTAATGTTAAATTGACTCAGTTCGATATTCCACTTGAGCAACCTACCAGACGTCTCAGGCCGCGTGAGGACCTGTCGTAACGACTGATCGGTATACACAGTAAGTGGATGAGCTTGGAAATAAGGACGAAGCTTTCTTGAGGCAATGACTAGGCAATAAGCCAATTTTTCCAACCTTGGGTAATTTCTTTCAGCTCCGGTCAATCGTTTACTAACATAATAGACCGGTTTCTGCACTCGATCTTCTTCTCGGACTAGAGCTGCACTGATCGCATGCTCTGATACTGCCAGATAAAGGTATAATTGTTCGTGATCAATCGGTTTCGACAAGATCGGTGGTGTAGAGAGATGTTGAACCAGCGATCGGAATGCGCCTTCACACTCCATGGTCCATTCAAAGTTTCGTTTCCCCTTCCGGATCAAATCAAAGAAAGGAATGCATTTATCAGTGGATTTTGAAATGAACCTGCTTAATGCTGCTACCTTCCCGTTGAGACTCTGGACTTGCTTTATGGTTCTTGGGGTTTGCAAATTCCTTATTGCCCAGATCTTTTCGGGATTCGCCTCTATCCTACGAGCGTTGACGATGAAACCAAGGAACTTTCCGGACGCAACGCCGAAATGGCACTTCAATGGGTTGAGCTTCATTCCGTATTCTCGTAGGATGCGGAACATTGAATCTAGATCTATGACGTGATCTGTGGAAAATCGGGACTTCACTAACATATCATCCACATAAACTTCCATTGTCTTCCCGATCTGGTCGGCGAACATCCGATTGACCAAACATTGATATGTCGCTTCGGCATTCTTTAAACCAAAAGGCATGACTCTGTAACAGTAGAGTCCCAAATCGGTCACGAAACTGGTGTGCTCTTGATCGGGTAAATGCATAGGTATTTGATTATAACCAGAATAAGCATCCATAAAAGATAACAATTCATGGCCTGCCGTTGAGTCTACGAGTTGGTCAATTCGAGGAAGTGGAAAACTATCTTTCGGACAAGCTTTGTTTAAGTCGGAGTAGTCGACACAAGTCCTCCATTTCCCATTCGGTTTTCGAACCAGCACTGGATTTGACACCCACTCCGGATATAGAGCATCTCGGATGAACCCATTTGATTGCAATTTGTCAATCTCTTCTTTAAGGGCGGCAGATCTCTCTGGATCCATACCGCGCCGTTTTTGCTTGACCGGAACATGTCGCGGATCAATATTCAAGGAGTGACTCGCAATGTTCGGTGAGATTCCGCACATATCAAAATGCGTCCAGGCGAAAACATCGAGATTCGCCTGGAGAAATTCAACCAATTCCTGTTGTATCTGTTTTCCCAGTTGAGATCCAACTTTTAGTACTTTGGAGTCGTCATCCTCACTGACTGGGATGTCCACAGTCAATTCGGCTGGAGACGCTTGATTCTCTTTGACTTCATCTTTATCTTCGTTATCTCTAGGGTCAAGATCTTTAAGGAATTGGTAGTGGTGCTCGGGCCGGGGCCCAGGCGCTAGTTGTCAATTATCAGTAAAACAGACGCAGAGAGATTCCTCTACGCCCTTTCCTTTCTCCTTTCTCTGCACCTCACGCAGTTCAGCAACATAACAGGCTCTTCCTGCTGCCTGATCTCCTTGAATGATTCCAATCCCATGATCAGTTGGGAATTTTAAAGTCAAACACCACGGGGCAATGGCTACCCTGAATTGAGCAAGGGCTGGTCGGCCCAAGAACGCATTATACGGTGAAGCAATGTCTAGAACAACAAATTGCAGCAGTCGGACTCTCCTACGTTCTCCAATCCCCAGTTCCACTGGTAGTTCCACTATCCCAGTGGGTATTGTTGCACTCCCATTGAAGCAGTGAACTCGAGATTTGCAGGGTTTCAAGTCTTTTGCTTCCATCTTCATTAAATCATAAGCTCGTTTGAATAGAATGTTTACAGAACTCCCACTGTCAACCAGGATCCTCTTCATCCAAGCAGGACCAACCTGGGCAGATATGACTAGTGGGTCGATTGTTGGAGCTTCGATTTTGTCAGCATCTCTGATTCTAAATATGATGTCATCAGACATTGTCTTTTGTTGTTTAGCCGGAGTTCCATCCTCACAATTACTGCAGCATTCGAAACTCGCATGCCTGATAGAGCTAGCATACGACTCCATTTCCCTCCAGCTTCTGTTTGCTGGATGAGGACCACCACTTATGGTATTGATAACTAGCCTCCCGCCTGTACGAGCGGGTTCCTCTTGTCTTTCTTGATCCTATGTACGGTTTGGATTTGACGGGCCCACACCACCAGACTGTGGTGCCCGCACGAATTGATCTAACTTCCTCTCCCTGATCAGCTTTTCTATGAGGTCCTGCAAATGTCGACAGTCATTTGTATTGTGGCCATAACTCTCGTGAAATCTACAAAACTTTCCTGTCTGAATCTGCCTCTCTGATGACCGCTTCGGAGCGGGTTTCTTATACTGTTCAGTGTTGCAAGTTTGTAGGTACACATTTTCCAGCGATGTATTTAATGGTGTATAATTTTCGAACATCAGAGCCCTACGCCGTGGGCCTGGATTGGGATCTCTTTTCTTATTCTGACCATTGTTACCTCTTGGCTGAGTTTGCTTGTTCTGTATGTTCAACTGAACTTTTCCGGAATTGTCACTGGACTGTTTAACTGCTATATTGCTTTGTATTCCCTCACTTCCGGGCTTCGCATCGTCCTGCTTCCTAGACTGTTTCGCGTCCTCTTGCCGTAAGAATTGAGCGGCTTTGGAGTAGAAACGGTCCAACGATGCGGGTGGTTTTCCAGCTAACCAGTTTCCAAACTCAGAATCGGGATCGATTCCCTTTGTCAATGCCATTAAAATTGAGTTATTGTTAGGATTACTAATTTCCACACATGCCGCATGGAATCTCTCCAAGTAACGCCTTAGTGTTTCCCCATGAGCTTGGGTAACACTGGACAGGGTGTTAACATCTTTGGGTCTAGCGACATGCATGCGAAATTGTTCAACAAATTTCTTAGCCAGTTGATCAAATGAAGAGATAGATCTGGGAGGTAATCTTGTAAACCACATTGTTGCAATTCCTCCCAGTGAGATGGGGAAACTCCGACATTTCACTGCATCATCGGCCCTTGCGGCGCTCATTGACCATTCATATTTCAATATGTGCTGATTGGGATCAGAATTTCCTTCGTACATAGGGAGAGTTGGCATTCTGAATCGCCGAGGAGGTTCAGCGTACAGTATCTCGTCCGTGAAAGGAGTATGACTTCGAGAAATCCCCCAATCGTCATTGGTAAGACCTTGGCTTTCACGGATCATTTGTCGTATCATAGTCGAAATGTCAGGCATTGCTACATTTTGGGCCAGCTGAGCTATGGTGTGGTCGGGTTCCACAGCGCGAGTTTGGACCGGGCGATGTCAACGGTCCAAATTTCGCCTCCTTGGCTCAGCGTCTTCTGGGACGTATGTTTCAGGAGTACGCCCACGTTGTCGATTATTTGGCTCTGAAAGATTTCGGGTATCAACCTTGCTTCCATTGTGGCAGCTGCGGCATGATTGTCCGTGGTATGCTGTGTAGTAGGGCCTCCTTGTGTTGAAGGCCCGACCTGAAAGCTGGTCGACGGTCCTGCCCTCAATTGTCCAACAGTCAAGGCGGGTTGATATCCGGTCGTTTGTGCATGACTCCCGTCTAATCGAGGATGGGTAGATATGTGATAATGGTCTGATGAGGTGGAACTTTCAGTAGATGATCGGGAGATATCATCCCGTCTGGACCTTCTGCGGCCTTGGTGGTTCAATTGGTTTGTTAATTCAATATTAGCATGCAACTGTTCGACCAATTGTTGCCGACTTTGAGTCAGTTCTTGAAGCAACACATGGAACTCCTGTCTAGTGACTGGTCCAGACGGATCTGAATGAGCAACGTTGTCTTGGTTGGATGGCTGCTGTTGAGCAGGATTCTGTCCATTCCTACCTTCTTGTCCAGCAGCTGTAGAAGTGGTTCTTGTGCTAACCATTTTGAATGATGAATCCTTTTCCTAGACTTTATGCAAATCTAAATAGAATGGAAGGATTATGAATTAGAGATCTGGATCTTCCTCTTGGATTTATGCAATCCGGTATCGATGGTAGATCCAAGGAGCAGGAGAAAAAAGCAGGTTTTTTCTCAGTGAAAGCACCAAAGTGTTTGTACCAAAAATGGGCACAACACTCTTCAGAAGTTCTTGAAGAGATAAAAGTGAAGAATGAAAATTAAAACTGAGGATTATCTAACAAAAACTCCAAATAACAGAAAGTAAATTGAAAAGACAAGCGATTTAGAGTGGTTTGGCGTTTTGCCTACGTCCACTATGAAGTTTGATGATTTTATTGCTCGATACTTGAAGATTACAATTCTTTATACTGTAGTACAACTGAATTTAAATGCTAAGTGTCAATCTAAAGCAGTGGTGGTGTTCTGGAGTAAATTTGGCAGAATCTGGGCGCTCTTTAGTACTTAGAATTCTTCGACCCCTTTTCTGAATGACCAGGGGCTCTATTTATAGGTGTAGGAGGCTGATATTTTGCCTAAAATTCGGGGAGACCGCTTCTGGCACGTGAGGGGGTCCACATGGCCGAAATCTGGAGATCCGGGCCCACTTTGGGATCGATTCGACCCTTGGTTCGAATTGATTAAGAAAGTGTCCAATCGAGCTGAAATTTGGCGTGAACACTCTTCATCATGTGTCTAAGCTTCTGTGAAAATTTCATTGCATTTGGACTTGTAGAACTCGAGTTATGATTGATTCAAGTTGAAGATTTTCGTGCTCTTCGTCCTATGGATTCGTTCGAATCGATATGGTTCGAATCCATAGGTTCGAATCGATGCTTCGTCATGTGAAGATGGTGGCGTGGTAGTGGATTCGAAGACGTCCCTCTTCGAATCGAATGAATGAAGGTCTGTTCGAATCGATCTAGGTGCGTTAAAGTTGATCGATTCGAAGTTGCCTCAAACAGTGTGGATTCGAAGCATCTGCAGCTCTATGGATTCGAAGGAAGGGATGGCCTAATGGATTCGAACTAGGCCTCGCTTGATGGAGTCGAAGCAAATGCTCGCTTCATGGATTCGACGCAATGCTCCTTTGATCGATTCGAACCAGCTTTTTCTCATGGACTCGAGGCAATACACGTCTGATGGATTCGAACATAGGCTTCGCCTATGGATTCGAACTAAGGATGGTCTACTCCATCTTTTGTCGACGATATCTTGAGCATACGAACTCGGATTGACTTGAAACTTGGATCGTTGGTTCCCACGGCTCTGCTTGACGTGCCTTATCAATTGTAGCCCGATCCGAACTCGGACAAATTTCATTGATATTCATAGCGAGACTTGCGTGTAGCTAGTCTTCGAGACGATCTGTCACCGGTTTCTAGTTAAGTCCTTGGTGTCACGGCCTTGACAAAAGGCGGGATAACAAAGTCCTAGGTCGTTCTGCGACCTATCATAAGTCGTAGCATCTTTAGGTCGCACAGTGCAACTGAATGAATCAAAGCAGTGCAATTTTCTCTAAGTCCTAGGTCGCACATGACTTGGCATAGGTCGGAGACTCTTTAGGTCACAGAAAAGGTTGTTCGGTTTCGTTTGAGTCGCAAATATTATTAGATCGCAAGGCTTAGGTCGCCGAGCATCCCAGTACGACCTAACTTTTAAGTCGTCCAGATCTGGTAGGTCGCTGACTTCCTCTCCAAGCAACACCTTACTGGATCCGATAACCCAATACCACCATTACAAGAGAATTCGATATCTTCTTTGTTTCATCTCCATATACCTCCGAGTCATCCAGCAAATCGACTAGAAATCCCACCGATCCATTATGAAAATTTCCATGCGATCATGAATCAACGCAACATATCAGACAACAATCAAAAATCGATCGAAACAATCATTCAAAAAATGAAGCATGACACATGAAATTAAACTTGAGTCGGAAAACGTGGATTTACGATCAAGCAGCGATTGTGGAGGAGTAGAGATTGATCCACTTACGTAATATACTGATAGGAGTGGATCGATGTTTTGCTGGGATGAATTCGTCTTCGAAGAATTAAGAATTCGTCAAGGGCAATGGAATTTCAGAACAGTAAGGTGGGGAGGAAGGCACGACCTAACTTATTTATACAAGGCTAAAGGAGGAAGGCGAGCAGGCGTACGATTTATCACGAGTTTTAGGTCGTTCACGACCTAGCAAGGATAAGTCGAAGCACACGACCTATGGCATAGGCATATACTTCGAGGGGCAAATGTTAACTCCTTTATTTCAGCGACCTAAAACTCACGACCTAAGAGATCTAACGACATATAGAAGCAAGCAACCTAAGGGACTTAACGACCTATAGAAGCAAGCAACCTAAGGGACTTAACGACCTAAGGTAGTTAGCGACCTAAGGAACTTAACGACCTAAGGTAGTTAACGACCTAAGGAACTTAACGACTTAAGGTAGCTAACGACCTAAGAGAGTCCCCGACCTAATGATCTAACAGGATGCACGACCTAACTATTGAAAGGACCATTCGACCTAACTCCTGAAGCGGCTCAGCGACCTACGACTTAAGAGGCTAACGAGCTAAGGAGTTCACAACCTAAAGCTACCGACCTAAGAGCTTCACGACTTAGCAGACTACGAGCTACCGACCTAAAGACTTCACGAGCTAAAAGAGAAGAAAGGCACGACCTATCTTAAGTCGTTTACGACTTTGCACTTCGGAAGACATCGAATGAAACTCCATCAATCCAGATTCTTAAGTCGAAGGAAGATTACGACCCATTTTAGGTCGCTCGCGACCAACGACCTAACTTAGGTCGAACGCGACCTAAGACTTGGGTAAATCTTCCGTCCAGAACTCAACTCCTATAAATAGACCACCACCTCCAACAAGTGAGGGACTTTTGGACAAGCCATTCTTTGAAGCGTTCTTACTCTGCCGAACTCTCAACTCAATCAACTCACAAAGATCTTCAAATACTCGAGACACTACAACAGGCTTTGAGAGGAATTTCATACATCCGACACGGATTCATCGAGTTTCATCATCGAAGTTTGAGCTAGTAGTCAAGGGTGTTTTTGTGATCAAATTGTATTGTATTTCAAAGAATATTGTATCAAGTTGTAACTGAATCAGCAATAAAAGACTATAAAGTGGACGTAGGCTCAATTACGGGCCGAACCACTATAAATCTGTTGTCTTTTTACCGTTTACTGCTATTTTCAGCTCGTGTTCTATTCCCGTACCAACGGGTGGTGCTTTCACGTCTCTATTACACACACCGGGTGTTAGCGTTCACTTTTTAGCGTTAACAGCAATAACTAGGTTTACAACCTTCAAACGCTTCCCGCTGTCGCCACCATGGCCCCCTTCTGACAATTTTGCCGACCTCTCTGAACGTTCCTCTTCCTCCAGTGAAAACTACGTCCACCCCGATCACTTAGATCACCATAAACCATTCAAAGTACAAAATCTGGTCAACCCCAAACTGCTCCCTCATCCCACTATTAAAAATTTTGATTTCATTTTTAAAATTCATGTTTCTGGATATGGTTTCAATTTAAATGCCTGAAACATTCAATTTGTATGTTCGAAATTTCACCTATCCTAAGTTAGTACTGTTGTTTTTGATTTCAGAGACTTTCCAAGTTTTATTTTAACTTGATTAAAAATTTAAACATTGATCTATGATTAAAAATTTAAACATTGATCTATGATTAAAAATTTAAACATTGATCTATGATTTATCAGATGCTTTGACCACTTTGATTATGAACCTGAAGGCAGCGGAAGTTGATATTACCGATGAGGCTCAAGCTGTGATTCTCTTATGTTCCTTGCCTAAGGAGTATACTGCTTTTGTTAATTCCATAATTTATGGCCGCAGTAAAATTAGCCTGTCTGACGTAAAGGCTGGTCTTCATAATGAAGTATTAAGAGGTAGATTGGCGAGCACTAGCTTGGATAGTGATACCGAAGGCTTATCAGTTCAGAGAGGTAGAGGCCAAAGCAAGTCGAAGAAAGGTGGATGACAGAATTCTTCACGGTCTCAGTCTAGGGGGCCTAAGAAGTTGACTTGTCATTATTGTAAGAAATCAGGGCACTTCATAGCACAATGTCCCAAGCTTGAAGGTAGAAGAAAAGATCCAAAGCAAGCCTCAGCTTCTACAACAGAGAAATCAAATATAGAAAGTGACACCGATGTATTTACAGCTTCTGGCTCTTCTGGGAAGAGCAACTTATGGCTGATTGATTCTGGCGCATCCTATCGTATGATACCTGATAGGAACTGCTTTTCCACTTACCGTGAAATTGATGGAGGAGAAGTTCTGATGGGTAATGATGCTTCTTGCCATATGGTTGGTGTTGGTAGCATGATGATTAGGATGTTTGATGGTGTTATTCGTACGATCACCGATGTTAGACATGTACCTGATTTAAGGAGGAGCTTGATTTTTGTTTGGGCATTGAGTAGTCTTGGCTTGAAGATTGTAGTGGAAGGAGAAAAAATGAAGATATCGAAGGGTTCCATGATTGTTATGAGAGGTGTGAGGGCAGAAAATTTTTATCTATTAAAGGGCACTACTGTAATTGGTGAATCAACTTCTGTTACATCTATTGATTCGGATTCTTCCAGATTATGGCACTTACAGATGGGTCACATCGGTGAACGCAGCATGGATGAGTTAAGAAAACGAGGATTGATTGATGAAGTTCATCATTCAAAACTTGGTTTTTGTGAAGAGTGTTCTTGGAAAGCAGACAAAGATTTCTTTTGGTATATGAGAGCATAAAGCAAAAGCTGTCCTGGAGTATGTTCATACAGATGTCTTGGGTCCCTCCCCTTGCCAGTCTTTAGGTGGAGCCAGGTATTTCGTTTCATTTATAGATGTTTTCTATTGTAAAGTATGGGTATACTTTCTTCATTCAAAGAGCAAAACCTTTGCCAGGTTTCGAAAGTGAAAATCTATGGTTGAGAAGCAGTCAGAGAAGAAATTAAAAGTTCTCCATTCAGATAATGGCGGTGAATTTGTATCACAGGAATTCATCGATTATTGTGAGTCTGAAGGCATTAAGAGGCATTACACTACACCAGGCGACATCCGGTCTAATGGAGTTGCAGAAAGGATGAATCATACATTATTGGAGAGAACAAGATGCCTCAGACTGACTGCTAAATTGAGGAAGGCATTTTGGGCTGAAGCTTTATCTATGGCAGCTTTTCTCATCAACCGCACACCTTCTACTGCCATAGATATGAAGATCCCTGAAGAAGTATGGAAAGGAGAGCCTGTTAGCTATTCATTTCTCAGAGTGTTTCGTTGCCCAGCTTATGTGCATGAGAGTAAAGGGAAGCTGGAACCTAGAGCTCGCAAGTATATCTTTCTAGGTTATAGGAGAGGAGTGAAGGGATATAGGTTGGGCGTCCTATTAGCAAGAAGATCGTTATGAGCAGGCATGCGACTTTTGGTGAGAAAGCTATGTTGAAGGTAGGGCCTTCCTCATCGGATGACAATGAGAGGACATGTGAAGAATACCAGACACAAAGCAAGTCATCCGTTGATTCTTTCCATAGACATTCAGATGGTGTTTTCGATGACACCGTGGTTGATGAGGGTAATATCGATGTTGGTACAGAGGATCAAACTCAAGGTGGAGCTCATTCAGAACCTAGGCCTTTCAGACAAAAAAGAAAGCCTAAGTGGCTTGATGAGTTTGTTGGATTGAGCATCGAAGACATTAACTTCGATGATATGGCAACATATGCTTTGAATGTTGTCCATGATGAGCCCTTTGATTATAGAGAAGCTATCGCGTCAGTTAACAGTTCCAGTTGGTTAGTTGCTATAGAGGAGGAGATTGAATCATTGTAGAGAAATCATATTTGGGATTTGGTGCCTCTTCCCACCGACAAGAGAGCTATTGGATACAAGTGGATCTATAGAGTGAAAGACGGTGAAAATGGTAATCTCAGATACAAGGCAAGATTAGTCGCAAAGGGGTATGTTTAGAAGAAGGGGGTAGAGTGTCATGATATCTTTGCTTCAGTGGTTAGGCATACTTCTATTCGTATTCTTTTGGCATTAGTTGCCCAATATGATATGGAATTAGAACAACTAGATGTCAAAACTGCATTCTTGCATGGTGATCTGGATGAGGAGATTTATTTAAAGCACCCGGAAGGGTTCATTGATAGTAGCAGACCAGACTATGTTTGCAAACTCAACAAATCTCTATATGGACTGAAGCAATCTCCTAGACTATGGTATAAGAGGTTTGATAAGTTTATGATTTCAAAGGGAAACTCCAGAAGTTTCAAAGACCAGTGTGTTTATTTCAGGAGATGTGATGGTGATATGATTTGTTTGTTGTTATATGTTGATGATATGCTGATTGCATCTCGGAGTATGGTCAGAATTAAGGAGTTGAAAGCGGAGCTCAGTAGAGAGTTTGACATGAAGGATTTGGGAAAGGCACAAAGAATATTTGGTATGGAGATAAGCAGGGATAGGAAGCAGAGAGAGTTAAGGCTCACTCAAGCGCAGTACATCGAGAAGGTCCTCGCTTGATTTGGAATGGAGAAAGCCAAACCGGTTGGCACTCCATTAGGCTCTTATTTTAAGTTGTCAAAAGACTTATCTCCCTCATCGGAAGAAGACAAAAGGTATATGGCTGATATACTTATTCTAGTGTTGTTGGTAGTCTTATGTATGCAATGGTGTGCACAAGACCAGATTTGGCCCATGTTGTGAGTGTTGTGAGTCGATATATGTCTAACCCAAACAAAGAGCATTGGCAAACTGTGAAGTGGATTCTTAGATATCTTCGAGGCACTTCTTCGGTGAGCTTGTTATATGGTGGAGTGGATGGTGACATCTTTCTTAGAGGATACTGTTATTCTGATTATGCTGGGGATAGAGATGCTAGGAAGTCTGTGTCAGGCTATGTTTTTACACTTGGCATAGGCTCGATTTCATGGAGATCAAAGCTGCAATCTATCGTAGCTTTATCGACTACCGAAGCAGAGTTGATATCGATTGTGGAAGCAACAAAGGAAGGATTATACTTGCTTCAGTTGTTGGATGATCTTTCAATGGTGCAACGGACAATAGAGCTATTTTCAGACAGTCAGAGTGCGATTCATCTTGTAGAGAATCAAGCTTATAGTTCACGGACGAAGCACATTGATGCTAGAGGTTTCTTTCTTATGCTTAAGGAAGAACGAAGCAAGACCAAATTGTTGAAGGAGAGTACTTTGGATAATCCTTCAGATATGATGACAAAGTCACTTCCAAAGGACAAGTTTGAGCATTGCTCAAATTTGATCAGTTTGATTCATGTTACTTGAGTGCCATGGGGCGCTAGACCCAACAACTTCTATGTTGATTGCTTGATGATAAGGTGATGAAGAGAGATTGTTATATTTGAATCAAGGTGGAGTGTTAAATTTGGATGATTTAAATATTTGTTGAGGGGGAAAGAAATTGATTAATTGGTTCAATCAATCAATTAATTTGGCTTGTATATGGAAGGATATTTTGGAAGGAAACTAATTAATTAGACAATCAATTAATTAGTCAATGCATTTGTTATATGAAGAAATAAATGATTAGGCATGGAGAATCAACCAATCAAAGGAAAGATATGGAAATCAAGATTACACCATTTATTTGTACTAAAATAAAATCATGCAATTTGGAAAGATATTTGGGTAATCAGGAAATTGATTTTCTTAATCTCCAAGCAACCCTTCATTATCAAGTCTATTTAAATGAAGTAATTTCATCTTCATATGCAAATGAGTGTGTGAGAGTATCCACCATTATTCTTCTCTCTCTTTTGTACTCTTTTCTTCAGTGGAATAAAAGAAGTTGTTGGGTCTCCGTGGACGTAGGATATTCATATCCGAACCACGCTAAATCTTCTGTGTCTCTTATTTCTGCTATTGTTTCTGTGAGACTGCATAATTGATTTTTTTTAAGTTCCATTGATATCTAAATAGACAATACTAGATCTTGATCAAATAATTCGCTTCCGCTCAAATTAAAACAAATTTCACTACAATGAATATGTCCAATTACATTCAAAATCACATTTCGTTTTCATTTAATTTACTATTTTAGAAGTAGCCAAATTTTCCTTTCCTTGTATCTCCGTCTATTCATAATTTTCAAAGGATAATCTGTAAATAACAAATGTTATGTTAAACTTATTTTTAGTGCATCTTCAATGCAAATTGGATGTAATATCCATTTAATCTTATGTGTCAAGGAAAGTTCACAATGTGAACTCATTGTGCTACAATGTACTTGAACATTACAATAAAAGTGAAAAAATATCTCCAATGCTAGTGTATGCAAAAAAAATTAGTTTGTGTCCCAATTAAATTATAAATAAATAAATGTAGTATGTTAAAATAATTAATAACATGTGTATTTATTTACTTCACATTGTGAAGTACAATATGTCTAAACTAGATATTGCATTTGACAACGTCTAGTTGATTATATGACAAATCACCATTACAATTGAATTAACATTTCATTGGAGATTAACTTTTGAATGTAATACAAGATTGATGATGTGTAATATTCTTCACATTAAGATTTTAGTAGGGATGGAGATGCTCTTAGGAGATAAAGAAAAAGTAGGGACGAAGACATCATTCTAAACGACCATAACAACTATATAGCGGATTTTTAAATAAATGAGAACGAATTAAAATAGTAAGATTTTACCGTTTTAAAACATATGTAAATAAAATATCTTAAGTCTGTCCTTTTAATCTAAACATGCATTAAAATGTCAAAGATTTTGCTTTTTAATGCATGTTTTAATGCAAACATGCGTCAAAAAAATAAATTCTTTAGTCTTTTAATGCATGTTTTACAAATGTGTGTTAAAAAAATAACAAAGCCTAAGCCATTTTAAAATCGAAAAGTCTTTGTGGGTTAAATACACATTTCATTAAATGGAAATTCCATTTTGCCTGTTTAATAACTAGTCTTTCAGACTAGATTAGTAGCCAGAGTTTGCTCATATGGTTAGTTTTACACATTGAACAAGACACGCTTAGGTGTACACTTGGTGCAATTTTTGGACTAAACAAACCATTGTTGTATTTGTTTTTTTATTAGGATTTTATGAATTTTCCATCGATTTATACATTTAGTATAGGTAATACATGATTGCTTTGATAGATCACACTTTTTTAGATTTTGACTATAACTTGAAATTAATCATTCTTTCCAAGTTAAACTTTCATTAAATTCAACATATCGCTCTATATCATAATAGCCATTTTACGATACTTATCTTTTTCTAATTATTAACACGCACTTGCTTTGCAGGTTGGTCAGAATACTACAGTGTCAATACAACGAGAACTACACATTTACAATATTTACCATTATAATACTTTTTTTATCATTGGTCGTTGAGGTTGAATTGAAATTGATTTCAAATGTAACCGCTTAAAATAGTAAATGAGTATATTATAACTCGTCGTTAGCCCTATTTCAACGCTTTCTCATTCAACCGTTGTTAAAACAAATCATCCATCCTACTATCATTAAATTTCACATATTAGTATTATTTTTCTTTAAGTTATATTCATCGGATCTTATTCGATTTAAGTATACAAAATCCTATTTCAACTATTTTTTTGATACTCATTTGATGAGCTTTTTTTTAATAAAATGTTTGCTGAGAACAACATTTATACTCTTGTTATACTATTTCAACCACTTTTTTATAACTATTAATGTTCACCTATTTCAACTATTTTTTATGTATTAAGCTATTTCAACAATTAAGTTAATATGAATTTGGAACTGCTTAGATGGTGATTAATTGAGGTCGGGTGTTTCTAATAAATTAACGTGGGTGGAATAAATTTTTATTGGATTTAGTATTAAATAATCCAAATTAAAATTTGGATGTAGCCATAAAGGCAATATTTCCTACATCAAGCACAAAATTGCTTACATAAGGCATTAAGATTTAAATGATGCTTAATTAGTGTTTGGATACCTATTTAGATGCCTGGACGATGCGGTTATCCTTTCTTAAGTAGATCTAGGTAGATGGCTAAACAAAACGCCTTGCTTACACCTTAATGGGACCTAAGCGAATGATTATAGTGATTTTTCAATAGAGCTTTTGGATCTTTCAAAAATAGTAGCACATTTTTCGCTTAGATAATTAGAAGCTTAAACAAGTCACTTGACATTATCATAATTCTATCCATTTTTGTATTTTGTCATAACAATGTAATGTTGTGTTAATGTAGTTTCATTTTATCTATTAAATTCCATTACTTCAACTTAATATTGTAGTTATTTATGTTGTGTTCATTTTAATATTGTTTTTCTATTTATTAGTCATGTGTATATTTATTTAATGTAGTATGTCATGTGGTTATCCTTGCTTAATATAGCATGTCTATCATGTAGTTTCATTTTAGCTAGTAAACACACACATGCCAAATGAATGGAAATAGTATATTGAAATGAACACAACATAAATAACTACAATTATTAGGTTGAACACAATACACACACATGTGTGTGTGTATCAAAATTATATTAAAGCTGAAACTAATAAATATATTGAAGATAATACATAGGCATATCAAATATATACATATTAACGGTTATAGTTAATATATTAAACATAATACATAGGCATAACAAATATATACATATTAAGCATATCAAATACATGCCATATTAACATATAAACTTATAATTATAACCGTTAATATGTATATTTTTGATATGCTTAATATGTATATATTTGATATGCCTATGTATTATGTTTAATTTATTTATTAGTTTCGGCTTTAATTTAATTTTTATTTATATGTATGTATGTATGTATGTATATGATTTCGAAATATATAATATTCTATTGTAAATTAAATGAAAAACAATTAGCTTTTTTTATTTAGGCCATAAAAATTGGCGTGCGTGAATGTATATCAGTATATGTATCTATATTTTTAAAGACAACATTATAAGTAGTATTAAAAAAATACACACACATATATTAGTGTAAATCGCACGTACGTGCATCTAATAGGTAGAAATATTTACTTTTTATTTAATAATTTTTTTATAGATGGATGTATGCTATAAGTGTAAAAACTTTGGTGGTCACATTATTTTTATTTCAAACAAATTGATAGTGAATTCCGTTGATAGGTGGTTGAAAAATGGATGGTGGTGGAGGTTGCAAACTGATGGTGAAATTCCGTTGATGAATGTAGGGTATTTTCGAAATTTCAAAAAGTCACGTGGAAATCTATTCCTTGAATTCTTTTTATTAATAGTAGAGATATAGTTATGAAATCAATATTTAAATATATATGTATTTGGAAAATCTCTCACACTTGTACATTTTATGTTTGACATAATGTCTTGGTGCGCAAGTTTCCTCATACATATACACTTACTACACATTTTATACTCACATTTAGAAGTACACATCTATACCTATTACCTATATATATGTGTGAGCGTGTGTATTTATGAATATTTGATATACATATATTAACATCATTCAAATTTAGAACTATTTTAACAGTGAAACCCAATGCACGAGGCTCCCATACGATAGCAGACTCTGGAAAAGTCGATAATGTACACAGCCTTTACCTCGCATTGCGAAGAGGCTGTTTCCAGACTTGAACCAGAGCGTCCAATAATTAAAATTTTATAATTACACAACCTTAACTATAACTTTCTAAACATCTTTCAATGCATTAAATATGATATAATAAACCAATTTATTTTCATTAACACATCCGTAGATCTAGTTGATAACCGAGGGGATTGTCAGGATGTAACTTTCAAGTTTTTCAATACATTTCCTAAAAATAATAATAATAACCTTTCATTTGATATTTTTGAAGTATTGTTTAAATGTTATAATTAAGGAATCACTGTAATACATACATATACATACATACTATATATGTATCTATCTTTTTAAAAATTACTTTATAAGTAGCATTAAAAAATATGTGTGTGTAGTGTTATGAAATTATTATGTAAATACTTATAAATATATACTTTTTAAAGACTACTTATAAATTTACATTATTTCTCGACATGTGTTTTTTATGATATTTTGTACATGTGTGGTGTCATTAGGATATTAATCAATAGCCATTTGTTGTTGTAATTTGTTAATGATTATGGTGAATTTTTATGAATTTTGAGGTGGTTTGAAAACTAATATGAATTTTGAGGTGAATTTTTACTATGCTATTGTATCGTCTTTTGTTTTTTAGTTTTCTTAATGTCTTAATAATGGCTTTGGATGTGGATTGTTTAGTACCTGTAAGCATTGGTGAAGAATAAGGCTTCTGCAAACCATACCTTATGTAAATTAAATTTTGTTTTTGCAAGGAGCCGTACTGCAAATCATGATAAAGCTGGTTATTCGTGATTTGATAACACTAGATTGTTTAATATCAAAGTTGGTTTTTAGATATTGAGTAAGATATAAGCTCTTTGTACATCTAGTAGAAATTCTCTATTTGGTTTTGAGGTTTTGATGTTTAAACCTCAGTTTATAACATGTTTGCGGATAAATATTAGGGTCAGTTTGGCGCACATTTCTGATAAGTTTCAAAATAGAGAAAATATCTTCCCCAAACTAAACCTACATTTTCGGTCTCTGTTTTCAAATTCGCATGCGCAAAAAGATCCAAATACCCTTTATGTTTTTAACATTTCAAACGCGTATAATTTTCTGTAGAAACATCGGATCAACATACCGTTTTCACAAAAAAAAATCATATTTGCAGCAAGGGTACAATTATTCCATATATTTGCAGAGAATTCTGCAAATTTTGAACATCATCGATTTTTCTTCAAATGTCAGCAATTATTCCATATAATTGCAGACTTTAATGCAATTATATGAAATAATTGCAAACTTTTATGCAATTATTCCATACAAGTGCATACTTTTATGCAATTATATCGAATAATTGCAGAAAACTCTACAATTATTTCAAGTTATCATAGAATAGCTTATATTGCCGTCGTTTTTACATATGCACAATGCCACTAATTAGAAAGATAATAAAATTTGAGATTTAATGGTGAAAACGGTTTGTTAATCCGTCGTTTCTACAAAAAGTTATTGCGTTTTAAAGATTGATAATTAATGGGGTGCAAATTTTAATTATGGATGTGAGAATAACATCCACTTATGAAGAATCAACCTTGCTGCAATGGAAGATGGGGTATTGTAGGGAAGAAAATTGTAGTATCTGACAATTTGAATGTTATTTATATTTTTTTGTGAGGATGATGTTTTGTGTATTAAGTTTGATTCTAGGGCCCTTATTTTCACTAAATATTATGCTATGTATGACTGTGCTTACAAGGATATTTTTCGAAGTTATGAATGTGGCAAACTACGTTCAAAAGCAACATTCCTTTCGTTTTCATTTAATTTGTTATTTTAGAAGTAAGCCATATCCTCCTTGCCTTGTATATTCGTCTATTCATAATTTTTCAAAGGATAATCTGTAAACAACAAATGTTATGTCAAACTTATTTCTAGTAGATGAAGAAAAAGTAGGGACGAAGGCATCGGTCTTAACAGCCATGACAGCTATAGAGCAGATTTTTAAATAAATAAAATAATAAGATTTTCCTGTTTTAAAGCATATGTAAATAAAATGTCTGAAGTCTCCGTCTTTTTAATTTAAACATGCATTAAAATGTCAAAGGTCTTGTTTTTTTATTGCTTGTTCTAATGCAAACATGCATTAAAAAGGTAAAATCTTTGGTCTTTTAATGCTTGTTTTACAAATGTGTATTAAAAATGCAAAGCCTTTGGTCGTTTTATTTATATAAATGCTTTAATATCGGAAAATGTTGCGAGTTAAATACATATTTAATTAAATGGTGATGTAGCGCAAGGCATAAGTCGTACACGACTTACGGAAGGGTATATAAGTCGTACACGAGATAAGGAGGTAGACTTGAGTCGTCCACGACTCAAAGGAGCGCCACGAGATAACAAAGGAAATGTGTTGAGTCGACCACGACCTAACTGGAAACCAGAGGGGGAAGAGGCTTTGAGTTCGCGACCTAACGAAGCGGCTATAAGTCGTCCACGACTCAACAAGAATGAAACAGGAGAAGCAAGTTATACTAAAGAAGAAAATCAACGACTTAAGATAAGTCATCTACGACCTACGACTTAGTTAAGTCGTCTGGTCTCCTTGAGTCGTGAACTGGGTTAAGTCGTCTATTGTTGAGTCGTGAGTCGCGACACCGGTTAACTCGTGAACATTTATTAATCGTCAGGTTTTGAGTCGTATGTCGTGACATTGTAATATATGTATTTTCTTAAGTCATATGTCGAGGATGTCTGAGTTTCTTTAAGTCGTTCTTTATAAGTCGTGAGTTGTGTGAATCGTGTACTTTGTAAATAAGGTGTGTTGATTTGTTAAGTCGTTAACGACCTTGTTTGAGTTGGAGCTGTTGTTGAGTTGGAGCTGTTGAGTCGTAAGTCGTAGGCTATGAGTCGGTGCCGACTTAAGTGTTGTACATTTTTCTTTTGCGTGAGTTGTAACTTCTATAAATAGGCCGGTGGTGCCATTTGTAATAGTTTAGTGGATTTGAAATAAAACTCTTATTTTGTTAGCTTTGTGCTTTCACCAAATTGGTAGTTGAGTGTAATCTCCTATCTCCTCTTTCGGTTAATCGAGTGCGCTCGATTCAACGACTGCAGAAGCCAATTCACGGAATCTAGTGCGCTAGATCAACGTGCGAAGAGTCGCAGATCTTTAAACACGGTATAGTGCGCTATCAACGTGTTTGGGATAGCTAGAATTCGGTATCTTCGGATCAACGAATTTGGGCAATTCAGTATTATTCATTCCATCGATCGCTACTTTCACAGAATCATCATTTTGTTATTTCCGCTGCTGCACCATTTTGGTATCAGAGCCAGGTTTTAGCCAATCATAGCTAAATCGAGCCTTGGAGCCAATTCATTTGAAGAAGTTTGAAGATTGAATTTTGCATTTTTTGAGAAGTGGTTGTTCATCGTGTTCATCATAATTTGCAACAAGGTTGGAGATTTTGATCCATATCATTTTGGATCGAAAGTCAGAGAAGTGTTTGAATTTGGCCGTGGTTGTTTACACGCCAAAGAGGAGTTGAAATTTTGAAATGCTTGAAGCAAGCCGACCTAAGCCTTAAGTCGTTCGAACCGAGCTAGTTAAGAGCACCGAGACGAGTTAAGTCGTTCAAGACCGAATCAAGCTAAATTTTGAAGTTTTTCGAAGTTTGAATTTGAAGTATTTGTACAATTTCCAACCATGCCACCAAGGAGAGCTAATCGACATCAAAACATTGAAGCATTATATCGAAGAGAAGAGGCCGATGAGATGGAGCAAAGAATTAATGAAAACTTTAGTGAGAAGCTTAATGAAGGGATTGGATGATTAGAGAAGATGATGTTAGAGATGAATCAAAATAAGAGAAGGGTTTCACCTGAATCTAACCATGGGGGAAGTAGAGTTTCGCCACATTCCAACCGGGAGAGAAGTGTTGATAATGATCATAGAAGTATGAGTCGAGATTCTTATAGAAATGCTGATGATCAGAATGTGAATGGTCGAGATCGGAGGAATGGAGGTCGAAGGGATGTTGGTGGTAGACGTGATGGTAGTAGAGATGTTGGTGGTCAGGATCGACATCGATATACATCTGACTTTAAAGAGGAATATGACGGTGGTAGTGTTCGAGGACAAGGACGAGGTCAAGGAAGAAATTACTCTGAGTATGATCACAAGTGGGAATCGGGAATGAAAACTGAAATTCCTGAATTCAAGGGTGGTATGCAAGCTGAGGAGTTTTGGATTGGGTGGCTAATGCTGAAAATTTTTTTGACTTCAAGGAAGTTCCAGAACATCGTAGAGTGAAGTTGGTTGCTACAAGGTTGAGGGGTAGAGCTTTGGCATGGTGGTAATAAACCAAACTTACACATGAACGGATGGGGAAGTCAAAGGTTGAATCTTGGGAGAAGATGAATAAATTGATGAAAGCAACGTTCTTACCTTATAATTATCAATCGCTTATGTACCAGAGGTTGCAGAATCTAAGGCAGGGAACGAAGTCAGTTAATGATTACGCAGATGAATTTTACCAACTCATTGCTAGAAATGATATTATGGAGACAGAGGAACAACTAACTGCTAGATTCATTGGGGGATTGAGAATGCAGATTCAGGATATGGTGAATATGTTCGATCCTAGATCTGTGGCGGAAGCACATCAAAAGGCGTTGGCTTGGGAGAAGCATGGTAGACGAGGTGGTGTGTTTACTAGTTCCAACAATCAAGTGAAGGGTGTTAGTGGAAGTTCTAATGTTTCTAAACCTATCAGTAAACCAGTGGTGAAGGAGGCTGAGAAGGCAAAGGTTAACAATGGTTTCAAATGTTACAGTTGTCAGGAGTTGGGTCATAAAAGCAATGAGTGTCCAAAGCCAAAGAAGAGAACCATGATTGCAGAAGTTGAGGATGAGGATGTTGATGGAGGTTATTCAAGTCCAGTTGAGGAGGATGAATAGGATATTGCGTCAGGAGATGAAGGTTGTAATCTAATGCCGAGGAGATCGTGTTTGACACCGAAGCAAGAAGAAGTTAGTTGGTTGAGGAGTAATATCTTTCAGTCGGCATGTACTATACTGGGGAAGGTGTGTAAATTTGTGATTGACGCGGGAAGCTGTGACAATATCATTTCAACCGAGGCTGTAACAAAATTGAAGTTGAAGACAGAGAAGCATCCGAATCCATACAAGTTAGCATGGTTGAGAAAAGGAGGAGAGGTGAAAGTGGATAGACGAGTTCATGTTCCATTCTCTATTGGGAAGAAATACAAAGACGAGATCTGGTGTAATGTGGTAGAGATGGATGTTTGTCACTTACTTTTGGGAAGACCATGGCAGTATGATCGAGCAGTCCAGCATGATGGTCGGACCAATAGTTACAGTTTTATGTTTGAAGGTACGAAGATTATCTTAGTTCCAAAGAAGAGACATCAAGGAGAGAGTAAGTTAGAAGAGATTGAAGAACTGAAAACTTTGTTATCTTTGAAAGAGTTTGTTAAAGAAGTTGAAGAGGAGCCTGAAGTGTTCTTGTTGATTGGGCGAGAGAGTCAAGAAGTGGTTGAAGTTCCAGAGGAAATAGAGCCAGTATTGAAAGAGTTTGAAGATGTATTCCCAAATGAATTACCAAAGGAGTTACCGCCACTGAGAGACATTCAACATCAAATTGATCTTGTTCCGGGAGCAATGTTGCCACATAGACCACATTATCGAATGAGTCCAAAGGAACATGAAGAGTTGCGAAGGCAGGTGGAAGAATTTCTTGAACAGGGGCGTGTGCAGGAGAGTTTAAGTCCTTGTGCTGTACCAGCTTTATTGGTACCCAAAAAGGATGGAACGTGGAGGATGTGCACTAACAGTCGAGCATTGAATAAGATTACTGTGAGATATAGATTTCCAATGCCGAGATTGGATGACTTGCTAGATCAATTGAGCGGAGATACTATCTTTTCGAAGATTGATTTGAAGAGCGGATATCATCAAATTCGTATAAGACCAGGAGATGAATGGAAGACAACATTCAAGACGAGAGAAGGATTATATGAATGGCTTGTTATGCCGTTTGGTCTTTCGAATGCACCGAGTACATTCATGCGGGTGATGAATCAGATTTTTAGACCATTCATTGGGAAGTTTGTAGTGGTGTATTTTGATGATATTCTGATATATGGTGGAAGCGCAGAGGAACACTTGCAACATCTGAAGGAAGTATTGACGGTATTACGACAAGAACAATTTTATGCTGCGATGAAGAAATGCGTGTTCATGACGCATAGTGTTTTATTCTTGGGATATGTTATTTCGGGAGGAGGAATACAGGTTGACCAAAGTAAAGTCGAAGCGATTAGAGATTGGCCACAGCCCAAGACGATAATAGAAGTTCGAAGTTTCCACGGGTTGGTTTCATTCTATCAAAGATTTATTCCACACTTTAGTAGTGTGATGGCGCCTGTTACTGATTGTATGAAGGGCAAACAGTTTTCATGGACGGAGGAAGCAGGAGTTGCTTTTGAACGAATCAAGGAGTTGTTGACGATAGCACCAATTCTAGCATTACCTGATTTTCAGTTGTTGTTCGAATTACATACTGACGCGTCGAAGGTTGGAATTGGAGGGGTGTTGAGTCAGAGGGGTCGTCCTATTGCATATTTTAGTGAGAAGCTATCGGGAGCGAAGATGAGATATAGTACATATGATGTGGAATTTTATGCTGTTGTGCAAGCCATTAAACATTGGAGACATTACTTATTTCAGAAAGAGTTTGTTCTTTACACTGATCATGAGGCATTGAAGCATTTACAAGGGCAAGACAAGATTTCAGCGAGACATGCATCGTGGATTGCGTACCTGCAACAGTTTACGTTTGTTGTCAAACACAAGTCAGGAGTGACGAATCGTGTGGCTGATGCTTTGAGTAGGAGGAGTCATTTATTGACAACAATGAAAGTTGAGGTGACAGGGTTTGATGTGTTACCAGAGTTATTTGTTGATGATCCTTACTTTGCAAAGTTTGTTAATAAAGTCAAGGAGGGAGAGACTGATGAATTTATGATGATAGATGGTTTTCTGTTTAAAGGAAATCGATTGTGCATACCTGATTGTAGTTTGAGAATGAAGATTGTGAAGGAGCTACATGAAGAAGGCCACGTGGGTAGAGACCGTACATTACAGCTGATTTCTCAATCTTATTTTTGGCCATCAATGAGGAAAGAAGTGGAAAGGTTTGTGGAGCGATGTCATATCTGTCAGGTTTCGAAAGGACTGCGACCAATGCTGGATTATATATGCCATTACCTGTACCAACTAAACCTTGGGTTGATGTGAGTATGGACTTTGTATTGGGATTGCCAAGAACGCAGCGGGGTAATGATTCCATTTATGTGGTGGTTGATCGATTTTCGAAAATGACGCATTTTATTGCCTGCAAGAAGACGGCAGATGCTATTCATGTTGCTCAGTTATTTTTCGAAGAAATATATCGACTTCATGGATTGCCTGAATCTATTGTGTCGGATAGGGATACTCGTTTTCTGAGTCATTTTTGGCTAAGTTTGTGGAAGATGGTCGGAACAAAGCTGAATTTTAGTAGCGCATACCATCCACAAACTGATGGACAAACGGAGGTGGTTAACAGATCGCTAGGGAATTTATTGCGATGTCTGGTGAAAGATAATCTGAAAAGTTGGGATATGAAGTTATGTCAAGCAGAATTTGCTCATAATCATGCAGTGAATCATAGTACGGGTTTCAGTCCATTTCAGATTGTATATTCGAGTTTGCCAAGGGAACCGTTGGATTTAACGGTAGTACCACAACCAAACGGGACAGTTAAACGAGCTGTTGATTTTGTTGATGGATTGATTGAATGTCATAAAATCGTTTAGAAACGATTGGAGAAGGCAAATGAGAAGTATAAACGCTCTGCAGATCTGAAGCGAAGAAGCGTTAAGTTTAATGAAGGAGATTTGGTATATGCTGTGTTAACGAAGGATCGTTTTCCAGTGGGCGCTTATAACAAGTTGAAAGCCAGAAAAATTGGTCCTGTAGAAGTCGTGAAATGGATTAATGAAAATGCTTACAAGTTGAAGATGCCGGAGGATGTGTACACTTCTGACGTGTTCAATGTCAAACATCTCGTACCATATTATGGGGATGAACAATCTGATGTGGAAGAATTTACAAATTCGAGGACGAATTTTTCTCAACCTGGGGAGGATGATACAGCGCAAGGCATAAGTCGTACACGACTTAAGAAAGGGTATATAAGTCGTACACGAGATAAGGAGGTAGACTTGAGTCGTCCACGACTCAAAGGAGCGCCACGAGATAACAAAGGAAATGTGTTGAGTCGACCATGACCTAACTGGAAACCAGAGGGGGAAGAGGCTTTGAGTTCGTGACCTAACGAAGCGGCTATAAGTCGTCCACGACTCAACAAGAATGAAACAGGAGAAGCAAGTTATACTAAAGAAGAAAATCAACGACTTAAGATAAGTCGTCTACGACCTACGACTTAGTTAAGTCGTCTGGTCTCCTTGAGTCGTGAACTGGGTTAAGTCGTCTATTGTTGAGTCGTGAGTCGCGACACCGGTTAACTCGTGAACATTTATTAATCGTCAGGTTTTGAGTCGTATGTCGTGACATTGTAATATATGTATTTTCTTAAGTCATATGTCGAGGATGTCTGAGTTTCTTTAAGTAGTTCTTTATAAGTCGTGAGTTGTGTGAATCGTGTACTTTGTAAATAAGGTGTGTTGATTTGTTAAGTCGTTAACGACCTTGTTTGAGTTGGAGCTGTTGTTGAGTCGGAGCTGTTGAGTCGTAAGTCGTAGGCTATGAGTCGGTGCCGACTTAAGTGTTGTACATTTTTGTTTTGCGTGAGTTGTAACTTCTATAAATAGGCCGGTGGTGCCATTTGTAATAGTTTAGTGGATTTGAAATAAAACTCTTGTTTTGTTAGCTTTGTGCTTTCACCAAATTGGTAGTTGAGTGTAATCTCCTATCTCCTCTTTCGGTTAATCGAGTGCGCTCGATTCAAAGACTACAGAAGCCGATTCACGGAATCTAGTGCGCTAGATCAACGTGCGAAGAGTCGTAGATCTTTAAACACGGTATAATGCGCTATCAACGTGTTTGGAATAGCTAGAATTCGGTATCTTCGGATCAACGAATTTGGGCAATTCAGTATTATTCATTCCATCGATCGCTACTTTCACAGAATCATCATTTTGTTATTTCCGCTGCTGCACCAAATGGAAATTCCATCATACTGGTTTAATACCTAGTCTTTCAGACCGGATCAGGTGCGCTGGGTGGTTAGTAACATTTGCCTTCTAGTATGAAAAATCATTGACTTTTCAAGTTAACAATCTTGACATCCCTTATTGCCGCTTATCGGTCTTCTAAAGCATAATCTGTTTGTCCATTCAAATTTGATTGGATGGCTGCTATGCATTCGATTTTTCCTATAAATATGCAAACCTTCATTCTTTTTCTTTCCACCAACAAGCAAATAATCGAAACGAGAAATCAGAAATTCCAAAGGAAACTTTTAGCATTTCAAATTCTTGATCAATCACTTCTTTCTCAAGTATGGTTCCTATCGACTGAACTCAATTGCTCAATTCGACTAAATTTCTAGAATTTTACAAGGGTTTGGTTTCTAGGGTTCTAGATTTCTTTTGATTATTGGCATGTTTCAGATTAAACTTGTGAGTTTGTTGAGTCGATTTGAGATTATTACTAGGGTTTTGATGACTAAAACTTGTTGAATCAATCAATTTCATATTAATGTTAATTTTTGATTTGGTGATTGTTAATAAGAAATCTTGTCAACACCCAAAAGTTAAATTAGAATTGTGAATGAATCCTTCGAAACCACCTTCCGAATTGGTTGAAGAATCTAAGGTCCCTTCGAAACCACCTTTCAAATAGGTTGTAACCTAGTGGGTTCCAAAGGTTTTAATTGAATCGATAGGATCCTACTCCTTCGAAAGGTTCCCCTTCGATATACATTGATACATGTACTCCATTGCCGAAATCATACATAAGCCGTGAATCAGAATCTATGTATTCGAAAGTACCATGTATTTTCTTTATTGATAATTTTCATGAATACAAGGGTTTAAGTATTACAAGAAAGTGAAATCCCCAATTTGATTTAGGGTTTACAAACTCAAGAAAAGAATAAGTACAGAATCAATGAATTAGAATCCTCTAAACAGTCCTTGGGTCTTATTTATAGGCGCAAGTTGGACCCTTTCGCATCAGTACTTTCGACTTAGTCGAAAGGATCCGTTGATGACCTTTCGCCGCTGTTGAATTCAGAGCGCCTCTTTAACATTGCTATCGAATGGGACCTGGGTGCTTTCAACTCCATCAGAAGGTATTGGACCAACCCTTATCTCGTTGTTGAAGTGTTGGATAAGCAGGAAATGATGTTCAAACATGTTTGAAAGGTACACATCCAATGCTTGCATAAAGTTATAATGCTGTCTTTGTTTAAGCTTTCGAAACATTTAAATCTTCCTTCCATCATTGGGTATCGAATCGGTTTGCACTCCACTTATATACATTTTTGGTGACTTCCGACATTGTCGAAAGGGTATTTCCTTTGTTTCAAAAGGGTTGTAGCATTGTAGAAGGCTTCCTGGACATCTTCATTGTTTTTATCTGGTGCCAACATGATACATTGCTACTTGAATGAGAGAGGAAGGGCATTTGGATGGTTTCAAAAGGATTCAATGGTGGTGGATGGATCTTTGTGAAAGGTCAATTGTAATGGAGAAGCCAGTGTGTTTTTGCCAGCTAATCACTGCACTGTTCAAAACAGGACTATAAATGATATTAGTTTGTAAACAAGGCTATTTGTGTAATTAGTTTGCAAAAGGAAGCCAAATCGAAAAAAAGTCCTTTTATCATTGGTGGTTGAGATTGAATTGAAATTGATTTGAAATGTAACATCATAAAACAATAAATGAGTATATTATAACTCGTCTGTATCCCTATTTCAATGCTTTCTCATTCAGCCATTGTTAAAAAAAATCATCCATCATACAATCTCTCCTCCAAATTTTCGATCAATCTTTCCTATGATCAAACAATCTCTCCTCCAAATTTCGATCAAACTCTCCTCCGATTTTTTGAACATTGTCTCTTTCTTGTTATTTTTGTTTCAAGCTGGTTATGTGCTTACAGGTTTTGTTCTTTTAATTTTAACTTTGCAACAGTTTAGCCTCATGTTTTTATCACTTTTTTGTTGGGTTTCGATTAATTGCTGAAATGGGTTATTATTAGCTGGATAAGCGTGATGATCTTATATTCATCCCGAGAATTAGGGCTTCATCATTTTGTCGTAGAAGAAGTTATTTTATCTTAGATTTAAATTTTATTTCATTTAGTGGATTCGTGTTTGTAGTTATGTTAGTTAGATCATTTTTAGAAATGTATGCTTGCACTATGAATTGACTCCTTTTGGTGGATGGTTAAGTTGAATATTTTGAAACTTGCTCTATTTCTAGCCTAGAAATTGCTTTATCCACCCGGTTATTTCGTAGAAATCTATTGTCCACCATCTTTCTAACTTCCCACCCCGCAAGTTTCAATTATGCCCTTCTTCTTCATTAACTTAACCCAATTATTTTACTTAATTTGTATTTCTTACACATTGTCTGAAGTGGGAATTCACTTCAATTCAATTTTACACATAAAGGGAAGTAAATCCAAGCAATTTAACTTTAAAATTTCTAAATAATATAAAATAAATCAAGTTTGCTTTTGTTATTAGTAAGATTCTTGCACCATGATAGGTCTGATGTGAGCTTGCTTGTAAAATGTATTTGTTCAGTAATTACAGATGAAGAAGGACAAACAAATCTTCTTTCATCCATTTAGCAAATTGCATTTGTTCTTAGCTATAAATTGAAATAAGGCTAATTATGTCTTAGTTTTCAATTCTATCTAATGGATGTGGAAAGAAATATTGGGGTACTAATAAAATTGACCTATTTATTATTATTATGCTGTGTATGTGAAGGTTTTCTTTCTTTGTACATGTGCGTAAACATAATAGTTTTATAACAAATATACCGAAATGTGCAAACCTTTTTTTTATTTTTACATTTTCCTTTTTCCACTTTCAGTGGTCTCTTTTCCAACCCAATGGTGTTAATTTTTACATATGTCACGGTTTCTGTCCAATGGCTTCAACACCGTAGCACCCCTACCATTAAGCTCAATCAGAGCTTATGTTGCCTATAACGAATCGATGAAACCCTGTTTTAAAAGAATGACGTGCTTCTATATATCCGCATATAGAGTTCACTTTTGGATGTAAGATGACAACTTGTGTAACAACCCGAGATTTCGTATTGATTTATAATCGTCATTAATCGATTAATGTGCTAGCATTGCAATTTTATTTGACGATTGAATTGGCTGTAAATTGCTATTGGGATTTTATCGGGTTTATTTTGTGTTAAATGTTGTTTGGGCTTTAAAGAAAACCTTGGCCTATGTTCTTTTTGTTGCCGTGATAACCATGTAAACCAGTTCCTCCACTCGATAATTCCATTGGAAAACCCTAATCAGAAAAAAAAGATAAAGTATGGCGGCTCGTTTTCGTTCGATCCTCCATCAAAATTTGGGCTTAATCGATTGGTGGCCACCCCGGCGTCGAATCACCTTTCTAGAAAAGATGATCGTCTCTTGGGAGGCGCGTGGCTGCTCCTTCCACATTCGTCCCTCTTTCAACAATTAGGGTTTCAATTCGTCGTTTGCTCTTCGGTGGCTAAGGTGAGTAATTGTTATTACTCACATCTAATTCAAGAACTTATACCTGTGATTTGTGATTCCCACTGCTTTGGATTCGTGGGTTTTTCGTTTGTATACGAATGTTTAAGTCGTTTTGATTTACCTTGGCCATTCTAATTTGTTTGAATTTCTGGCTTTAATGACTTTTGATTTGAGTTTGACGATGTTGTTTTTTTGTTTGCCCTAGACTATCTCGTGACCACCACGGCTTTGAAATATGGTTCGAAATCGCCTCTATTTAGATTTCGCAATTCACTGTTTATTTTTGTTGTGAGACTTCATATGTGTTCATACATACTGTTATATGTGTGTATACATGTAAAGTCGAATTTGCACTACAATCATCTTTGTTCAAAACTAATATTGTTGCTAGTATCTATTATGTTGTTTGTTGAACCAGTGAGTGATTTATTTTGCTCACGTCTAATTCAATTACTCTGTTTCGTGACTTGGGTTTTAGATAGTTTTAGTCGATGATGATTCGCTTATTTAGGGTTTGAACCCCTTGTTTTTGTTCGTATATAATTGTTCGAAGTGTGAGTTGAATTGAGTTGGCCATTTCTTTTCGTTCGATGTTGGAAATTGTTGTTGCTATGAGAATCTCCTATGTGACTTTGGCTCGTTCGTATTTTTGCTGTTGATATGATTTTATTCAACTATTTCTTGAATTCTGGGATTTGTTCGAACTTGCAGATTATCATTAGTTTGAAACAGTTACCTGACTTTGGTTAGTTGATAATTTGTGATGATATTTTTGACTTGCTTTAAACTGCCACTTTGATTAGTAAGCAGTCCACTGGTTAAGCAGTATGCCTCTGGTGAATTTGCTCGTTTACATCCGTAGCTTCGACTTATTTCATCTTGAGTCTTTGTGGTATTTATACATCATGTTGTGTTTGATGTATTCGTGTGTACTGCTGTTGCATATAGCTATGGCCATGTCACACCTATGCTTTTTAAAATCCCTAATGTTTTGACTGTTTGAAATTGGTTTGGATTTGAGGCCGTGTGCTATTATTTAGTTGTTATTGTTTAGATCTGGGTAGCCATTTTCAGACAATTTTTGTCTGTCTGCACTTGTCATTCTATAAGTATCACTTGAGCCTCACTTGACTTGTGCATATGCGTCAGTCTTTTGTTTCAGATCGGATGCATTGTGATTTTTGAGTCAGTTAGCATTTTTTTTATAATTACGTGCTGCCTGGCCTTTATTTCTGTGTTGCCATAACCTGGTACACTCACTCATTTGAGTTTGTATTTTGTTCATTTGAGGACTTTAGGCCTGAACTACTTTGTTCTTGGTTTGGTATGTCACTGCTTTATGTGCCTTGTCCAGGTTGGGCTGTCCAGTTGAGTTCAGCACTTGAGTTGTCATTGATTGACAGTTTAGTTTTCTGGTTTTTGGCTTCTTTGTTGGTTGATTTTTGAAATTGTAAAATGTATGTCTTCATATACAAACTAATGTGTTTCAATTGTTCACTGAACTGTGTATCACTTGGGGTTGTAGTTTCATCGTTGCATTCATGTGTACATCACTCGTTGCTGTGGCATATGTTTTCTTCTCCGACCTGTTGCAATGTAACTTTCATGAGTTTATTTTGAAGCTTGCACTGCCAAGTTTAACTGTCTGGTTGATGATGCCATTGTGGTATTGCCGTATCTATGGACTTTTGTGAGATCTCTGCCCTTGTTGGTTTGCATTGCATTAATGCATTTGGATTTGTTTTCGAATTCACTTGAGTTGAATCCGTTATTTGGGTTTGACCTCGTGTTCGTTGTGAATTTTAAATGTGTACATACATGCACATTGTCCATGTCTGTCTGCTTTGACCATTGAGGCCGTGGCATTGAGTTTTGAATCTTCATTTGATTTTGGTTTTCGGTTCGTTGACCTTTTGTGTATTTCAAGTAGTAGTGGCGAGGCAGTATACGCATGCGTATACTGCAGCCCTACCGTAGTTGATGTTTTAAATTGAGTATATTGTTGTTGTCTAATTATCTTCTAGATAATTAGATTATGAGTTTCTAATTATTTATTTAATAATTAGATTTTGTTGTTAATTGCCGTTTAGGAAATTCTGATGTTTGTAAGATTATCTTCATCGATATTCTTTTCACTTATCTTTGTTGATGATTTAAATCTGCTGATTTGTTGTTTAACACTGTTTAGTGTTATATCTGCCGTTATCCGATTCTCTTATCGAGAAGCGGGATATACGTAATTTCTGTGACTGTCGTCTATTTGATATTGATTATTATTGCTTCTGTGCATTAATAACTGAGTTTGAATTAGACTGCCCCGTGTATTATTTTCTTTTGAATGTAATACTCGGGTTAGACCCGAGTTATTTCAGGTTGTAGATTTCTTGCTTTGAGTTGCTGTTTGAGCTATGAAGACTTTTCACATCTTTTGGAGTAGTCGTGTCATAGTATAGGTTGATATGTATTCATGTATATTAGTTGATAATGTACGTGTGTATATAACTTCCAGAGTCGACAGTTGTAGTTGTATCATATGTATTGTGTCAACTGTATTGTAACTGACATCAGTTATATATATATATATATATGAGACTTTTGTTATCTGTGTTCCACATTCTTTTTGTATCTGTGTTGTTTTTGTATATATTGTCCTAAACTATTATGAACCATCGTAGCTTATTTTATACTGGAATTGGGTATGTCGATGGGAGTAAATAAATAAGAGACGTATTTTAAAAATATATATCACTCCTATCGAAATAACCAATACTAGTGTAAGGCCAACTACGGATGGCCGCTCCTATCCAGCCTTATTCTTCGTAATAACAGACAGTATTTCTTTTAATACTCTTTGTTATTGTGAGCATAGAGGTGGGGCGTCACAGTTGGTATCAGAGCTTGGGGTTTATGGACATAATATAAAACATAACTTAGATGGAACATATGTTGCAACTATTGGTCGATATTTTATTTATGCTTTGAGTCAAAACTAAAGTTTTGAATTTTGATGAAATTTTTAAGTATCTTTATTTAAAAATAAAAGTGAAACTGTGTTTTGTTGATTTGATTGATTTGGGTACTATTTATCAGAGTGCGCAGCGGAAACAGTAAAACTGTCTTCGTTGAGTACAACTGATAATCTTTTTGATTTAAAAAAAAATTTGAAATATGAAATTGAAATAAATTTCATTGGTTGTTTACATAGCTGTAATTATTTTGTTTCTTTGAAAATTTCTAATCTGAATTGAGGATTCGAAACGATTGCAGTTATGTAATTTTTGTTGATATTTTTGCTGGTTTCTTTTATGCTAATCATTATTGATTAGATTTAGATGTTTTGAATTATCTTCATTAAAGATACATTCGAATGATTTCTTTGTTCATTGTGGTATACGTGAAAATTTGAGTTGCACGTTATTGCATTTATTTTACGTTAAACCGATGCTTGGTTATGAAACGTATTTTGTTGCCGTTATTTTTATAACGGGATTTTTACACCAATGCTAAATTTTTGAAGCACGGTGTTTTGTTGACATTTTGATGAATGAAAATTCACTGGTATTACATTTTGATGTAAATTATTTTGATGAGATTTTGACGTTTGAAAATTACTGTCGCTTTGACTTCAGTAACAATCAAATTTTTTAAAAGTGGATTTTCAAGCGGTTATACCGCAATGTTGATTTGTGACCCGTTTTAACGGTATTTTGAGAAGTATAATTTCCTTATCGAAATTGTTACTGATTTGCTGTTTTAATCACGTGTACTGAAAATCATTTTAAAATGAAAATCGTTTTATAAAATTTTTAACAGTTTGTGCTTTCAAAAGAATGAGGAAGCGACTTAAACGATTCAGCAAAATCGAGGACTATGACCCCTTTCTTTTACTGATTCGCTTAACTCTGGACTTATTCAGTTGAGAATGTGAATTGTTATTTTTATAAAATAAATTAAATTGTTTTCAAGAATTTTATAGTTTGCGCTTTCAAAAGAATGAGGAAGCGATTTAAACGTTTCAGCAAAATCGAGGACTATGACCCCTTTCTTTTACTGATCCGCTTAATTCCGGACTTGTCCGTTTGAGAATGTAAAATGTATTTTTACAAATTACACAATTTTGCACTTTCAAGGAAACGATGAAGAGAATCAAACGATTTAGTAAAACATGTGGTATGGGACATGTGCGTTTGCTATTTCGGTTAATTCCGGACTCGTTAATTGAAATATTTGATGTTTTGATGATTTTGATGCTTTCGTGTGCTTTCGAGCCACTATGATGGACCTTCGGGTCATATGTTGGACCTTCGGGTCATATGATGGACCTTCGGGTCAAATACCAGTACTAGACCCTCGGATCACTCTGCGGACCTTCGGGTCATTTGTTGGGCGCCAAAATTATGTTGAGTACTTGGTAGGTTTCGGCCATTTGTTGATGCACGTGCGGCGAATTAAAAACTCGCCATCTGATCGGATCGATCCAAGCTTTTATGTTGATTTTCTAGTCTTCTTAATTGATTTCTAGATATTTGTTGTTTCTAATTATCTGCAGGTAATTAGATATATGATGTTATGAGATTTAATTATCGTATCGATAATTAGATATTTGTTGTTTCTGATTATCGCTTGTGATAATTAGATATTTGAGATTTGATTATCGATTGTGATAATTAAATATTTGTTGTTTCTGATTATCGTTTTTGATAATCGGATATTTGTTGTTTCTAATTACCGCTTGTGATAATTAGATATTTGTTGATTTGATTATCGTTTTTGATAATTAAATGTTTGTTGATTTGAAATTTAATTATCGCTTGTGATAATTAGATATTTGGGATTTGATTATCGATTGTGATAATTAAATATTTGTTGTTTCTGATTATCATTTTTGATAATCGGATATTTGTTGTTTCTAATTATCGCTTGTGATAATTAGATATTTGTTGATTTGATTATCGTTTTTGATAATTAAATGTTTGTTGATTTGAAATTTAATTATCGCTTGTGATAATTAGATATTTGTTGATTTGATTATCGTTTTTGATAATTAAATGTTTGTTGATTTGAAATTTAATTATCACTTGTGATAATTAGATATTTGAGATTTGATTATCGATTGTGATAACTAAATATTTGTTGTTTCTGATTATCGTTTTTGATAATCGGATATTTGTTGTTTCTAATTATCGCTTGTGATAATTAGATATTTGTTGATTTGATTATCGTTTTTGATAATTAAATGTTTGTTGATTTGAAATTTAATTATCGCTTGTGATAATTAGATATTTGTTGATTTGATTATCGTTTTTGATAATTAAATGTTTGTTGATTTGAAATTTAATTATCGCTTGTGATAATTAGATATTTGAGATTTGATTATCGGTTGTGATAATTAAATATTTGTTGTTTCTGATTATCGTTTTTGATAATCGGATATTTGTTGTTTCTAATTATCGCTTATGATAATTAGATATTTGTTGAGTTGATTATCATTTTAATAATTAAATATTTGCTGATTTGAGATTTAATTATCGCTTTTGATAATTAAATATTTGCTGATTGGGGATTTAATTGTCGCTTTTGCTAATTGAATATTAGTTGATTTGAAATTTGATTATCGTTTTTGATAATCGAGTATTTATTGATTTGAAATTTGATTATCGTTTTTGATAATCGAATATTTATTGATTTGAAATTTGATTATCGTTTTTGATAATCGAATATTTGTTGATTTGAAATCTGATTGTTGTTTTTAATAAGTAGATATTTGATGGTTTGATGTTTTCTGATTATCGTTTTGGATAATTAGATATTTGTCGATTTGTTTTCTGACTATCGTTTGGATAATTGGATGTTTGCTGATTTTATTGATATGAGATTTTCTAGTCTCTAGTTGATTCTAGAGTATGCTGATTTTATTGAATCACTGTTTTCTATCTATTTCTGTTAATAGTTAGAGTTTGTTGATTATGGAATTTGTGTTTTCTAGTTAATTGTTGGATAACTAGATATTTGCAGTTTGCGATTTGTGATTTGTGTTTCATAATTATCTTTGTTGATAATTAGATTTTGTTGTTTTTTAATTATCGTATTGATAATTAGATATTGCTGTTTTGTGATTTCTGTATTCTGATTATCTAATTGATAATTGAATGTGGCTGATAATTGTATTTATTCAGTTCTGCTGTTTTCTGATTATCTATTTGATAATCAGACTTTGTTGAGAATTTGTGAATTTCTTTTATGAAGTTAAAAGATTTCTTTGGTGTTTGAATTCTCGACCTTTATTTTTCTAACTTAACCAGTTTATGTTAGAAAAATAATTGTTGGTGACGACCTTAATTATGAAAATTGCAGGGACGCAATTTTTATAAGGAGGGGAGTCTGTAACAACCCGGGATTTCGTATTGATTTATAATCGTCATTAATCGATTAATGTGCTAGCATTGCACTTTTATTTGACGATTGAATTGGCTGTAAATTGCTATTGGGATTTTATCGGGTTTATTTTGTGTTAAATGTTGTTTGGGCTTTAAAGAAAATCTAGGCATATGTTCTTTTTGTAGCCGTGATAACCATGTAAACCCATTCCTCCACTCGATAATTCAATTGGAAAACCCTAATCAGAAAAAAAAGGATAAAGTATGGCGGCTCGTTTTCGTTCGATCCTCCATCAAAATAGGGCTTAATCGATTGGTGGCCACCCCGGCGTCGAATCCCCTTGCTAGAAAAGATGATCGTCTCTTGGGAGGCGCGCAGCTGCTCCTTCCACGTTCGTCCCTCTTTCAACAATTAGGGTTTCAATTCGTCGTTTGCTCTTCGGTGGCTAAGGTGAGTAATTGTTATTACTCACATCTAATTCAAGAACTTATACCTGTGATTTGTGATTCCCACTGCTTTGGATTCGTGGGTATTTCGTTTGTATACGAATGTTTGAGTCGTTTTGATTTACCTTGGCCATTCTAATTTGTTTGAATTTCTGGCTTTAATGACTTTTGATTTGAGTTTGACGATGTTGTTTTTTTGTTTGCCCTAGACTATCTCACGACCACCATGGCTTTGAACTATGGTTCGAAATCGCCTCTATTTAGATTTCGCAATTCACTGTTTATTTATGTTGTGAGACTTCATATGTGTTCATACATACTGTTATATGTGTGTATACATGTAAAGTCGAATTTGCACTACAATCATATTTGTTCAAAACTGATATTGTTGCTAGTATCTATTATGTTGTTTGTTGAACCAGTGAGTGATTTATTTTGCTCACGTCTAATTCAATTACTCTGTTTTGTGACTTGGGTTTTAGATTGTTTTAGTCGATGATAATTGCTTATTTAGGGTTTGAACCCCTTGTTTTTGTTCGTATATAATTGTTCGAAGTGTGAGATGAATTGAGTTGGCCATTTCTTTTCGTTCGATGTTGGAAATTGTTGTTGCTATGAGAATCTCCTATGTGACTTTGGCTCATTAGTATTTTTGCTGTTGATATGATTTTATTCAACTGTTTCTTGAATTCTGGGATTTGTTCGAACTTGCAGATTATCATTAGTTTGAAACAGTTACTTGACTTTGGCTAGTTAATAATTTGTGATGATATTTTTGACTTGCTTTAAACTGCCACTTTGATCAGTAAGCAGTCCTCTGGTTAAGCAGTATGCCTCTGGTGAATTTGCTCGTTTACATCGGTAGCTTCGACTTGTTTCATCTTGAGTCTTTGTGGTATTTATACATCATGTTGTGTTTGATGTATTCGTGTGTACTGCTGTTGCATATAGCTATGGCCATGTCACACCTATGCTTTTTAAAATCCCTAATGTTTTGACTGTTTGAAATTGGTTTGGATTTGAGGACGTGTGCTATTGTTTAGTTGTTATTGTTTAGATCTGGGTAGCCATTGTCAGACAATTTTTGTCTGTCTGCACTTGTCATTCTACAAGTATCACTTGAGCCTCACTTGACTTGTGCATATGCGTCAGTCTTTTGTTTTAGATCGGATGCATTGTGATTTTTGAGTCAGTTAGCACTTTTGTTTTATAATTACGTGCTGCCTGGCCTTTATTTCTGTGTTTCCATAACCTAGTACACTCACTCATTTGAGTTTGTATTTTGTTCATTTGAGGACTTCAGGCCTGAACTACTTTGTTCTTGGTTTGGTATGTCACTGCTTTATGTGCCTTGTCCAGGTTGGGCTGTCCAGTTGAGTTCGGCACTTGAGTTGTCGTTGCTTGACAGTTTAGTTTTCTGGTTTTTGGCTTCTTTGTTGGTTGATTTTTGAAATTGTAAAATGTATGTCTTCATATACAAACTAATGTGTTTCAATTGTTCACTGAACTGTGTATCACTTGGGGTTGTAGTTTCATCGTTGCATTCATGTGTACATCACTCGTTGCTGTTGCATATGTTTGCTTCTCCGACCTGTTGCAATGTAACTTTCATGAGTTTATTTTGAAGCTTGCACTGCCAAGTTTCACTGTCTGGTTGATGATGCCATTGTGGTATTGCCGTATCTATGGACTTTTGTGAGATCTCTGCCCTTGTTGGTTTGCATTGCATTAATGCATTTGGATTTGTTTTCGAATTCACTTGAGTTGAATCCGTTATTTGGGTTTGACCTCATGTTCGTTGTGAATTTTCAATGTGTACATACGTGCACATTGTCCATGTCTGTCTGCTTTGACCATTGAGGCCGTGGCATTGAGTTTTGAATCTTCATTTGGTTTTGGTTTTCGGTTCGTTGACCTTTTGTGTATTTCAGGAAGTAGTGGTGAGGCAGTATACGCGTGCGTATACTGCAGCCCTACCGAAGTTGATGTTTTAAATTGAGTATTTTATTTTTGTCTAATTATCTTTTAGATAATTAGATTATGAGTTTCTAATTATTTATTTAATAATCAGATTTTGTTGTTAATTGCCGTTTAGGCAATTCTGGTGTTTGTAAGATTATCTTCATCGATATTCTTTTCACTTATCTTTTTTGATGATTTAAATCTGCTGATTTGTTGTTTAACACTGTTTAGTGTTATACTGCCGTTATCCGATTCTCTTATCGAGAAGCGGGATATACGAAATTTCTATGATTGTCGTCTATTTGATATTGATTATTATTGCTTCTGTGCATTAATAACTGAGTTTGAATTAGACTGACCCGTGTATTATTTTCTTTTGAATGTAATACTCGGGTCAGACCCGAGTTATTTCAGGTTGTAGATTTCCTGCTTTGAGTTGCTGTTTGAGCTATGAAGACTTTTCACATCTTTTGGAGTAGTCGTGTCATAGTATAGGTTGATATGTATTCATGTATATTAGTTTATAATGTACGTGTATATATAACTTCCAGAGTCGACAGTTGTAGTTGTATCATATGTATTATGTCAACTGTATTGTAACTGACATCAGTTATATATATATATATATATATATGAGACTTTTGTTATCTGTGTTCCGCATTCTTTTTGTATCTGTGTTGTTTTTGTATATATTGTCCTAAACTATTATGAACCATCGTAGCTTGTTTTATACTGGAATTGGGTATGTCGATGGGAGTAAATAAATAAGAGACGTATTTTAAAAATATATATCACTCCTATCGAAATAACCAATACTAGTGTAAGGCCAACTACGGATGGCCGCTCCTATCCAGCCTTATTCTTCGTAATAACAGACAGTATTTCTTTTAATACTCTTTGTTATTGCGAGCATAGAGGTGGGGCGTCACAACTTGCCTTCAAACCAAACACATGTTTCGCACAAACACAAAGATTGAAAATACGTGTATTTTATCGTTAGTTAAAATTTTATGTATATTTTATTGTCATATAAGTACAACTATAATTTTTTTTGTTTTGAAATGGTGGTTTATGTACAACATGTCACTGGAACAACATATCACATGTTAATAAACGTTTGAATCATGCTACGCTAGTTTCGAACTTGTGACTTCTCGCACCAAATCCGAATCACTTAACCACTTGGACAATGGTGCTTGTCTATAATTTTATTATTAGTTCATAGTTACATGATGTGCCATTGATTTTTTGGTTATAGTTATTTGTAAATACGAAAATAGTTACCGACTATTTAGAATACAACTGGTTTCTACTATTCTTTGAAATTAGCAGATCGGTGAAGGACAACAATTACATTTAGGCTTTAGCTGGGAGTTGATGGAAAACAACAGTTTATATATATTTAATAAGGTAAATTCTTATAATGAAGTGAAATTTCAAAATACAACGGTTTACTTGACAATTTTTATTTTTATATATATTTTCGAGTCATTTTCGACTATAGCAGCACTGTCACATTCTATAAGTGGTAACTTACACTACAGGAAAAAAGTGATCTAACAACGTTTGAAAAGAGTTGTCTACACCCATAAAGAACGTTTTTCTTAATGTTGTCTATTCACGAGTTGTGAACAACAAAGAACATTTACCACATACATGAATTGTTGTAAAAAGTGTTGTTAATGGTATTTTTACAACGGCTTTTCACCAATGTACTTCTAAACCTGAACACTTTTTTTATTATTGCCAGATGCCTAAAAGACATTGTAAATAAAGTTTACAACTTTCTCACTATGTTGTTAAAACCATGTTAAATTTAGTTCTTTTTTGGTAATATTTGAAATAATAATTACAATAAGATTATTATCAACAATACAATGTAAATAAAAAATCCATTATTAATTTCTCATAACATTTATGGAACGAATAATAAAGTACAAATTAGAAGTCTAATAAATAAAGAAAAGAACATTTCTATACATTCAGCTCAAGAAAATATATGATACAACATTGCGAATCAACATCTTCTTATCAAGCTTCTTTTCTGCATAACTAGACTAGACAAATTCTTCCATGGTCTTGATCTTCTTTCAATTCTTCTTGATTTCTTTGAAAACTACGAATCATCAAATATTTCAAATTGACCCCCAAAAAATATTCTATGCTAAGATTCTGATGGCATAATACACAACATAGGAAGCTCCTTAAACCTGAATGGGTCTACGCATGTTGATGCTTTGATGTCAAACACAATCTTCACATAACCAATCAAATATAGAGCTATTTTATGTTTAGAAAAGAATAAAATGTTGAAAAATGGCATAAATGTTTTGACCTCAACCTCTATGAGGTCTAGTTGGTATTGAAATAATTACACAAAAAGATGTATTTTGAGCATTAAGCCTAAAGATAACATCTCAGGTGTAATTAAACATATGGTCGGGCATTGCGAGACAATCCAACAATGCATTGATAAGAGAATATTTACGGACTAGTGTAAAAGTATTTGGTTTGAACCAAAAATAAAAGACTTTTTATACTTCAATTGACAAATTATTATATATCGATTTAGTTAATATGAGGAATTAGAGCGTTAAAGCTTCCAAGATTGCAGAAGATGACCATTTTGGAGCAAATGAACTAAGGTTCATAATAGTTTGATTATACCATTGCGTCTATTAAACTAAGCACAAGATTATTGGACATGGTATTCACAACCATTATATAGGTAAATTAACTGAAATTGGATGGGTGTATTTTGATTGACATGTAAAAGTGTTTATTTTTGCGCTCATATCTTACCTTTGTTGTATATAAATAAATGTTACACCGGGTATTTTTGAGTGTTTCTACAGATATACAGATTTGAGGAGCCTTCATGTTAAATGGAGCAAAAGAGAAAAAATTGGAGATTTGCATTGGATTATACCAGCTACTCTGAGAAGATTGAATAAAAGAAGTTGTAGTTGAGATGTTAAGGCATCTCCTAAATGGCGGAAGGAGTTGAGTTTGAATCTTGGAAAGAACATTATTTTTGCATATGAAAATGGAGGATTTTTGAGAAGATATACATATATGTATGAATATACTTATGATTGATTATATACATACAAATCAACAATCTCCCAATCAATTATGGTAACATATTTTGAAATTTTTTGATGGGAAACAACGTACTCTATAAATACCCAGGTGTATTCATTGTAAAAGATATCTTATATCTCATAATTTCTAGTGTAGAATAAAGCTTTTCTTCTTTTTCTGTTTTTTTATTTACACTTAGATAATTGTGGCTTATATCAATTAGTTTTGTTAGACATAATTATCTAAGTTGTTCTTTCTATTTCATTAGTGATAGACTTTAACGGCTATCCTAATTTTATTTTATTTTTTATTTGAATTTCTGTTTGTTTTTCTATTTTTCTTCTTCTGTTTTTCCACTGTTTAGAAATCTTGAAGGAGTTCTGATTTAACTCTCAACAACTCTTCCGTGACAAATAGTTGGATCCTTCTGTGAGAAAATGATTGGACTTTAAATCAATATTTCTTCACTTGTCTATTTTTCAGCATTTTTTATAGTTTAGGAATCACCTCCAAATTTGTCTAACTCGCCCACGAAATTACATAAACAATAGAATTTAATTTTCCTTCCTGTGTTTGACCTGCATACTACACATCTATGCTCTTGCAGTATTATTTTTAATTTGTGCTTTTCTAATCCCATAGAAAAGTGTCAAACAAGTTTTTGGTGCCGTTGCCGGGAGGCAACAATTGAATTTTATTTTTTATTTAATTTCTGATTCATGTTACTTTTTCTTGTATTTTATTTCCCTTTCTAATCTAAATTTTTGTATTTGTGTATCTAATCAAAGAAAGGAAGAAAAAAGAAACAAATAAATATTAATTTGTTTACAGATTTCATAATTATTTCTTTTTTTAGCTTACACAATCTCTTCTTTTTTTTCCTTCTTTTTAGATTACAAAGTCTCGTCTAATTCTTTTTATCTTTCCCTTTTTTCCTTTTTGCCTATTTTAGGCCACATATATCGCAGTATCTTTGCTGCAACAAAAAAAATCTTTTTTTATTTCTCTTTTGCAACTTTTTCTCTTTTTAGATTTTTTTTGTATTCTTCTTTTCAGATTTTTCTCATTTCATTTTTTATTTTTTCTTGTTTTTCTTTTCAAAAAAAAGTGAGAGATTTTGCCATTTGTTTTCTATTTCTTTTCCCTTTTTAGAATTTGCTTTCATTTTTTATCCGATTTCATTCGCAATTTTCGAATCTGTTTCCCTTTTATTTTGCATTTCCTTGTTTTGTAATAAAAAAAATACCAAAAAAATAAAAAAGAAGAATTAGGTTTCGTGTTGTGTTCTTTGATTTTTTTTAGTGGTTTTGCGTTCATTGCTAATTCACTATATTCTTTAGTTCTTTTTAGTTTGTCTTTTGTTTTTTTAGTTGCACTTTAATTTGCATCTTAGTTTTTGTCAAATAAAAAAACAGCTCTTGAAATTCAAATTGAACTCATGCGTGACGATAGAGAGTCCAGGGGTCGAACGATTGCAAACAATGGAGTTTGAATCGCTAGCGCTACTCAACTACTCTGGACGGACTGCCATACCCCACTGTAAGTTGTTCTTTCACTATAGGTGCCCACTCCGACGTATAAAACTTGCTTGTAAAAATTTTCTACAGCTGCCATGGTTTGCTTGTACAATTTTAATTTCTGCAATTATTATTGTCTGATCGTGTTTGGCTGCAAATTTCTGAATCAATCTAGTTAGGAGTAAGTTCCCATAACAAACATAAGGTGGAGGAAGTAATTACCCTTTCCTTGGCTCCAAAATAACTAACATCATCATCTCTCATCCTTTTCAACTTTCAAAGACATTAGACGTTGACCCTAGGACAAAAACGAGCTCATAGGAGAAAATAGTATAATTGAAAAGGAGTGTTTTTGTGAAATTGACCATCTCATACAATTAGATCGCGGATATATAGTAGCTCAATTTTTTTGAACTATTAGCAAAAGTGGTTGCATACTACCCGTAAAACATTGGTCGTATCTCTTAGTATTTATACTATACGTGAACGGCCATAAGACCCTCTTCCCTTTTCTAATTGAGACTGTCAACTAATAAAGCACAACTTAGTATTTTATACTATTTTGAAGTAGGAGCCACTTCTAAAAGTTTTCAAAATGAGTGAAAGCAACCACAATTCACCAAGGGAGTCTCGAATAAATCAAAACTTTTCACACGAGCTTGATCTACAGAATTTGATGAATCAAAACTTTCCATATCTCAACGTCAGAGTAGATAGACCCTTATATCTTAGGGAGCTATGCTATCCAACAAGAACTGTCCAACCTTCGGCCATTCTCTTTCCACCGGCCGAAGGAAATAATTTCGAATTGAAAAGTTCTTTTATCCAAGGAGTTCAAAAATTCACAGGTTCGGAAAACGCGTACGAATTTCTTCAGGATTTCCAATGCTACACTAAGACATACTAAGGGATACGACCAATGTTTATCTGAATTTCTGTTTGTTTTTCTGTTTTCCATTGTTTAGAACTTGTGAAGGAGTTCTGATTTAACTCTCAACAACTCTTCCGTGACAAATAGTTAGATCCTTATATAAGAAAAGAATTGGAGTTTAAATCAATCTTTCTTTACTTATCTATTTTTCAGCATTTTTTGTAGTTTAGAAATCACCTCCAAATTCATCTAACTCGCCCACGAAATTACATAAACAATAGAATTTAATTTTCCTCCATGTGTTCGACCTGCATACTACACACCTGTGCGCTTGTAATATTATTTTTAATTTGTGCTTTTCTAATCCCATAGAAAAGTGCCAAACAAGTTTTATACTAAGGGATACCTAATTTATCATGGATCATAGAAAAACTTGATGGTGAAATTAAAATACTGCAAGTATACAGGTGTGTAGTATGCAGGTCGACCATAGGGAGGAAAATTAAATTCTATTGTTTATGTAATTTCATGGGCGAGTTAGACGAATTTGGAGGTGGATTCTAAACTAGAAAAAATGCTGAAAAATAAACAAGTGAAGAAATATTGATTTAAACTCCAATCCTTTTCTCATAGAAGGATCCAACTATTTTTCATGGAAGAGTTGTTGAGAGTTAAATCAGAACTCCTTCACAAGTTCTAAACAATGGAAAAAAAGAAAAAAAAAACAAAAAACAAACAGAAATTCCGATAAACAAAAAAATAAAATTAAGATAGCCCCTAAAACTAATTAACGGTCTATCACTAACGAAAAAGGAAGAACAACTTAGATAATTATGTCTAACAAAACTAATTGATAGAAGCCATAATTATCTAAGTGTTAATAAAAAAAACAGAAAATAGAAGAAGAAGAAGAGCTTTATTCTACACTAGAAATTATGAGATATGAGATATGGGATATCTTTTACAATGAATACACCTGGATATTTATAGAGTACAAGTTGTTTCTCAACAAAAATTTACAAAATATGTTGCCATAAAAATGAATATCTTCTCTTTTATCATGTGAATATAAATATTCATGAGAGATAGCTTGTCTTCAGATCTGTGACATGTGGCATGATGGGTGATTGAGATTTGAGGATGATCTGTTGATGTGAATCAAATCCATGATAAATTGGAGATTAAATCAATATTTCTTACCTAATTTAATTTGTTGATGGGTGATAGTCGTACTACACTAAGGGATACTGTAGGATACGACCAAGAGGTTGCATACTACCCGTAAAACATTGGTCGTATCTCTTAGTATTTTATACCATATGTGAACGACCATAAGACCCTCTTCCCCCTTCTAATTGAGTCAGTCAACTAATAAAGTACAATTTAGTATTTTTTTACTATTTTGAAGTAAAAACCATTTTTGCTTAAACTTTTCAAACTTAGAAGAAATCAACATTGTTTAAACGTGTAGCGACCCGACCTTCTATCACCAGAAAGTCGCGTCATCTATAAGAAAGAAAGGGATAGAAAAGAGAAAAGGTAGAGAAGAAAGAACTAAACAACATCAGAATCTCACAGCGGAAACGAAACAAAATATAATACATCACATAACTATTACATAGTATCATATACATCAGAGATACACAGCTTATACATCACAAATTAGAAAGTTATAAACACCTGTCTTTCATACAACTCACACACCACAGAGATACAACACAGTGGAAATACAGATAAACACTAACTCCACGGAACCAATATATATCTATACGCTGAAGCCTCCTGCTCCATTGCTCCTCCAGAATTTCTCAAAGCAAACCTGAATCCCTTGGCTACTCGTAAAAATTTGAGTACCCGAGAGTTTAAGAAAAACAGAAATAAACTCCGGGTCAAACATGGGTCTGGTATGAGTAAACGGTTTAAGTTGCTTAATTTTAAAAACCTTTCGAAACAAAGGGTATCACATAAGACTTCCCACACATAAACATGGGTAAGTTTTTACCTTACGCTAACCAAACCATTGATAGGAAATTCTATGATATTATAATAGGTCTAGGGTTTTCAAGTAAATAAGAAATAGCTGAAATTGTTACATGATTAAATTCCAGCATACTAGCCAACAATTGGGTAATACAATCAAATCCGATGGCACTTATTGGAGATTGGATTCCATACAATGGCAGAGCTACCGGGGTACCGCCCGTCACAGTACGTGGCCTAGATCACCGTACCGAGGACCCACCCTAAGTCCCCTGCAACACAAGGCCGGAACCATCCCTTACTGGACAGTCCCAAATAAGAAAACCCCGGCGGTTGTAGATATTCAACCGCCCACACAGCCGAATAAAAAAGGACTCTAGACAGGGGTATCTCTCGCTCTCAAGTGGGTGATACCCACGAAGCCTTGCTGCACCTCCTCTGTTTTAGCCATTCCCGGTTGATGAGGCTTGAGGCTACGATTACCTCATAAGAACACATCACTTAGAATGCTCATCATCCACCTGACGATATTCTGAAAGCATTCAATCCATACAAGTTCGTTCCAGGTTCGAACGAAACTAAAGGCATTATCTCATTACACTCATTTTGGAATCACCCTCAGAGTTAACGACAATAACCCTTGCACTCTGAATCTTCATCTTCACTTGAGATTCACGACCTATCGTTAATTTGGATCGATGTGGTTTTCGGATATCCAAATCTGGAAACCCAATCCCGGTCTCATCGAAATCCAAACCGTATCTTTTAAGGCCAAGTTATTTTAAAGTTAAAACAATTCATTTCATTATCCATATACACACAGATAGGTAATTCATAATATCACAGATAGATAATTCACATATCATCATAAATAGATAATCTACATTATCATCACACTTCAACCAAACATCCATATCTCACAGCATTACTTATCTCATATTTGTGATTTCAAACCACTTAAGGAAATCAATATCATCCATCATACATAAGCAAGGATTAATAATCACACCATTTATAATTAATTTAAAATGAATTAAATTAATTACCTTATTTTTAATTAATTTAAAGTAAATTAAATTAATTACTTCATCATTATAAATCTTGCTTACAAAACCATTAATTAATTACAAATTAATTAATTAATCATTCTCTAAGCTTCCATCTTAATTAATCATCCTGGATTAATTATCCTTAATTACCTTAAGTAGTTAGCCTTTAATTAATTATATAAATTAATTATCCTTAACCATTCACAATAATTAACCATTCTTACTTTATTAATTACATTAATTAATGATCCTTAATTAATTACTTCCATTAATCAACCTTAATCATAAACAGTAATTATCATCCTATAATTAACTACCTTAATTAATTAACTTCTTAATTAATTATATAAATCCTTTGATTTATTTACACCAAGTAATAAATCCTTAATTACTTCTTCCAAGTAAATACCCTTTAATTACTTCCCATTAAGTAATTCCCTTTAATTAATTACATCTTGTAATTATACATTCATTATTTTACTAAGTAATTACACTTATCAATCTTATTAAGTTTTCATACTTAATCCTTTATTAAGTGATTATCTTTAATTAATTTACAAATTAATTAACTTAAATTAATCACATTCATTTTATTAATTACACTTGAGTAATTCATCCCTTAATTACCCTTAAACAAATTAATTAATCTTAACTGTAGATTAATTATCCTTTAATTATCAATTAATAAATCTTAATTATCAATTAATAAAACTTAATAACAAATTAATTACTTCTTAATTACTAGTTAATCAACCTCTACTTAACATTTAATTAACCCTTAATTAATCTTTAATTATAGATTAATTACCTCTTAATTATTAGTTAATAAAACTTAATTATTTATTTAATCAATCATAATCATTAGTTAATTAAATTAATTAATTATTCTTAAATTAATTACTTAATTAATCCTTTATCCTTAATTAATTAAATTAATTAATTATACTTAATTCCCTAATTAACTTAAATTAATTCCAAGATAATAAAACTTCTTTAACTTAAGATAAACATTATCTTATAAATACCTTATTTACCATTTACATTTTAAAACCCTTTATCTTTATAATTAACTTTACTTAACAAAATTTAGATTAAATAAAATTTAAAACTCCTTAACAAATGTTAAGAAACAATTTAATATTTATAAAGTAATGTTATAAAGAAAGTTTTAACCAATTTGTTTTTAAATTTCAAAAATCTTATTTTAAAAACTTTTATAAAAACTGGATTTTGGGCTTACTTCGGGTCATACCCGAATGCCACTCGGGTTTAAACCCGAGTTCTCCCCTATTTCCCATTTTTTTTCAAAACTTAAGTTTAACTTTTACAGTTTTAAAACCTACAGGCCTAACTCCCATAAATTTACTCGAGTACAACCCCGAGTCTGTTGCCCAAACACTCGACCATCCCTTCGAGTCCCAAACCTCTCCATCCAACCAAACGAAATCCAGACCCCTAGAAATAACTGCACCGTGCACATGCACGGTGCCTAGATCGTCCCTGGCCAACTTCGCCGATCTTCCCACATCGGCAAACTACCTCACGTTCCACCACGATCATTAGATCGTCCTCCCTAAGCTCAAAACCGAAAAGAGCCTTCAACTCAAAACCTGGAACAGGTAACAGAAACCACCACCAAAACCTGTCAACCCCTCGTCCTTGAAGCTCCGATCACCTGAAACTCTACAACTTCGGCCATGCCCTCGACAACCCACCAATTTTCATCACCCAAAGCCTCGTTGCACTCGATCCACTGAGGAAGTCGAACCGAAACAAAACTCAAACAAAACAAAAACTAGGGTTCTAAACTTAATCAAACAATTTCCGTCGCCACAGCGATCGAGAACCACCTCCACCATTTTTCCTTGCTTCGACGTTCGCCAATCTAGCTCCAACCAAAGCCCCGACCTCCAAAGCTTCACCAGTCGCCGGAATTTACTCGAAACCCAAAAACTGATCAACCCCAAATTGCAAACCCAAAACTAAACTAAAATTCGTGATATTAGCTTTAAAAATCGAGTTTCCCAGAGTGGATTCAAACTACATGCCTGAATCCACAAAACAAAGTAGTTGATTTTATCACTTCCTTTAAAATCTTACTATATTTACTTAGTTTACAGTACTTTGCAATCTAGAAATATTTAAACATGTTTGTAAAACTTGAATGATGATTATACAAGCTTATTTTGTTTGCAATCCAAAGTTTAACAACAACAGGTGAAAGAATTGGGATTTTGATCTAGGATATAAACTCTGTACTATGAAACAGAGAAGATAAATAAAATCAGACATGCACACATGACACATTCATATATACAGAATTCTACACTAATAAATACACATGCAAAGCACAATTAAAATCCAAGAATCATATTCAACAGATTATCACTTATTATATTTTAAAAAAATGTTTACTCGATTATCACTTATTATATTTAAAAAAAATGTTTACTCACCTGTTTTGATGATGTGTAGAGACTTAAAAACTGAGACGTTAGATTTTGAAAACTGGAAAGAAATACTTGAAACTTGAAACTTTGAATTACTGTGATCTTCTAAAATGCTTTGTTGATGAGATGATTTAAGCTTTGAAACTGAACTGAAGTTGCTTGATTATCTTGCTTAAACTTTGATAATTTGTTACAGGCTTGAGAAAAGATGACAGGGTTTTTGATTTGTTTTGAGGGAAGATGATTACAGGTTTGCATTTGTCTTATGAACGAAAATGAAAAAAAGAAGCTTGATAAATAGAAAACAGGTACATAGGGCTGATACATGCATTTGTACAAAAATAATATTTGTTTCTAGCTTGGTACAAGATTTGATCAGAGATCTTCTTTAGGTATGGAGGCTGATATGAAACATTTTGTACAAGCATTAATTAAACATTGTCCTACTTATTCCCTTATTTCAATTTGTATGTACTTGTGTGTTTCTTGTTTTAGTTTACATGAAAAATGTCTAAGTTGTAAAATAATGATGCTTAGTTTTTCTTATTTCCTGGTTGCTATGTTGTGATGATTGGATTAGAAATAAAAAGGTATGTATATATTGAAAGATAAGTTTGTATAAAGGGTAGGTGTATTTGGGTTTGTATTTTTCCTGGTACACTTTCTTCTTTTATACTTAATTAATTTACAATTTTATCTTTCCTTTCATTTCGGCTAAGAGGATATGGCATTGATTGCCTTGTACAAATCTACATACACTTATCTAATTTGTTTGTACATTTCTTTGCACTGATATGATTTTCTTTACTTGCCTGTGTAACAGCCCGATATTTTAAACAAATTTTATTAAAAACAAAAACATTTCGAAATATTGATTTAAATATAAAGTGTAGTAATTTGTATAAAACGAAAATTTAAAGCGTTACATTTCGTTACGTATATTTATGTCCGTTCTTAACTTTATATTAGAAATTTTTTTTTATGATGATAATAGCTATTTTAATTTGTTTTAAAAAGATACGTTATATTTTAAGAAACCGTTAACATTTTAAATTTATTAAATAAAAGAAACAGGTAACAAATTTTACGTTACTTCGGGCGTTACGCTGTACGTGCATTGTTCCATTGTCCATTTATTTCTGCTGTATATTTCAGTTTGAAATTGTCAAATCTTGCATTGAATTGCACGTGAGAAATAGTCCACTTACCCCTTTATCTCCCTTACGTTTCGTTCAACATTTATTTTGCCTAAATTCCTCTAACTGATCAAAACCTTTCGTTGCCTTCTTTTCTACAAAAGATATTGGCAGCTGTTCATTTTTGTTTCGTTCAAAAAGCTCCATTCACAAAAGTTTCTCTGCATTTTTCGTTTTAAAATCTCGTGAGCATCTCTCTCTGGAAGGTACAGGCAACATCTTTCTTCCACTTTTTGTTCACTTTATATTTTTATTTTGCTGTCCCTGTTTGTTGTTTTATCCATTTCCAGCTTTATGCTTTGTTTCATTCTGTCACCACCTCCTAACTTACATTCCCCACCACGTCTGAAGCCTACCAACCACCCAGGTTCCAACCCGAACCCCACCCTATCCACCACGAGACCAACCACCACGTCTCCACCACATCAACTACCTCCCCAAGCCTGCCTGCCCTCCTCCACGAACTCATGTCAGCCAACCCCTTCGCCAGATCCAACCCTCTCCATACCGAGATCTAGACCCCTACCCAGCCTAGACCGTCAGTCCACCATCACGCCCAGACCGAGCCCACTGCAGCCACCTTCGCCACCGAACCCAGACAAAGTCCTCCGCTCCTACGAGCGAACCTACCCCATACGCCACCACCACGTCACGTCCCAGGCCTCCCTGCCGAGCCACACCATGAGACCAGCCATTCAACCCTTGCCTCGTTTTGTTTTTTTGAGTGGTATTGGGTTTAGCCGAGACAAATAATATAGTTTATTGAATAAATATTGATGAAGTGCAAAAAGATTCGTTTTGTTAGTCACCTGGTATTGAGTAGCATGGTTTCCAGAGCTTTTGTTTTGAAGTTTAAATTATACTGCCTCTAACTTTTGTTTTGAAAACGAATATGTCCTTTTGCTTTAGTTTTAGTTGGTAACCGAGCCTATTTTTCTACTAGCATTTGTTTAACTTTAAATGTATTAGTGTATGTTGTCACCTCTGTTTTGTTTGTTTTGAATCTTAGTTACAGTGCCTTTGACCTTTGGAAAAAAAAATTTGTTTTGTCACTTTGCAAATTTAAAGGTTTTAATCGATATTTCAAAAGTGGGCGTGCTATTGTTTTTGATTTTTAACCTGTTACTTTTTTCGTTGTTTGCTTCATTGAAAATTCGTTATTCGTGCAATCTTAGATTTGATTATTTATTGTGCTTTTGGTTTGAATCTAGTTGGCGCATCCGCTAACGACTGATCGTGCTATCCGCGTGCTTTCGATTGACTTCGTACTTCTTTCTTTCCGAATCTCCAGCTCCGTAGAGGTGAGTAAATCTCACACGAATATCCATACTTATATGATTGTGAAACGATCGCAACTGAATGTGTAGAAATAAATAAACAAATAAATGATGTTATGACTACTTGTGATTTATTTATAGTTGATGTTAATTGTTAAAACTGCATATCGTATTATCTGTTATGTTCTGTTCTTATTTTACTGTTATTCTATTCTGTTAAATCACACTGCAAGTTCCCTGTAGAATAGAATCACTATGGGTTGAAATGATACATACCCGAACGGACTTTAGAATAAGGGAAGGTCGTTATGGGCTGAAATGATAGGCCTGAGCGATTTTCAATTAAATTTTATTTACTTGGGATTGCGGGTTTGAAATGATAAAACCCGGATTTTTCTTTGTAAATTACGGATTGAAATGATATAGTATCCGTATCACTTGAATTAGGCTAGAAAATATTATACAGACCCGTGGTTATTTTTCTGTATTTTCTGAATATTTTTAAATAATTTAAAAATTGTAATAATATTAAATTGATTTAAACCGAATTTTTAAGTGATTTATTTAAAATAGAAATGATTTTTCTATGTGATAAATATAAGTAAATGGAGGAATATTGATTTTAAAAAAACGAAACTTAAATTTGAAATTTTGATAAAAAGAAAGATGGAAAGTTAAGTTAATTTAATTGAAATGAAATTTAGTTTTAAATTGGTGAAAAATGGAGTTTAAGTTTAAATGTTGAAAATGAATGTAATAAGCAAATTTGTAAGTTTTTGTTTTACTTGTAAAATTTCTCTTGAAATAAAATTAGTTAAAGGATTGAAATGAACATTTTTAATGTATGATTTTATAAGTTTTAACTAGGTAGAATCTGTAGCACTTATTAAGTGTTGTGGATTGTATAAGTGAACCAAAAGACTAAAATGAACTAAGGCTATGATAGTACTTGGTAAGTGCTGTTGTAGCAGAAACTAAAATTGAACCTGAACTAATAAAGGGCTACTGTAGCACTTGTTAAGGACTGCAGTAGGCTGAAATATGATTTTTGTTTAAAACTGAATTGTTATAGCAGTTTATAAATGTTGGTTTGTTGAATAAAATTGTTTTCAAATATAACTTACCGTCGCATTTTCTTAAATGCCGTGAAAGCTGAAAATTTTAACGTTATTGTTTTTAAGTGAATCAGTGAACTCCGAAAAGGTTAGATTTTGGAAATTTAAGATTTGATTTTTAAGGAATAATGTCTTTGTTTTTAAATGGTTTAATTCGAAGTATATTTGGTAAATTGTTTTAAATCTATAACCACGGGTTATAATAACGTTGGGTTGTTAAAGAGACCGGGATCGGATATGGACATACTCTCTGTCGATACCGAAAACCACTTTGACAACCGTGTACGCGGTGGAGATTCCAGAATGAAGTAGGATGGTGGCGACGTTCTTAAGGTATGTTACGTGGACCCAACTCCCGTGAGTTGGCATAAGGTGGCTAAAACAGGAGCGATCTCGGACCAGTGAGGTAGCACCTCTTCTCGGACACATTTCTTCGACATTATACTCTTACTTGTGATTTGACTAGATGGCCATCCTCCGATTTGGGAATGTTGTTCGAGGTGGAACGGTAGTGGCTGCTATGCGTATCCATCAGTCCGTGTGCGTAATTGGTATATCTACCCTGGCATTGCCTAGTTGTGCCGTGTCACCTACCATATCGAGCTTTACTACGATTATGATTTTAAGATCTGACCGCGTTAAGGTTCTCCATCCCCTTAACGCTATTTTCCGATATGATTATACTTTACTTATGTAGACACTATTATAATAGCGAATATTACTACATAGTAGATAGTTTAACGGATCCTTAGAGGATGGGCGGTCCCAAGCATCTTCTAAGTTACTTGTACCTTTACTACAGTTCATTTGAGTTGGTTTACATTGTATAAGTATGTATATCCTGACTCGAGTGTTATGTTTTATTTTACGCTCGGGTCAGCCTGAGTATTCACAGCTTTGGATTCACCTTTCTGGAGCTCGGAATCACTGGAGATTCTGCTTATCTAGTTATCTTCCTATTTCAGTTTCAGTTGTCTTATTTCAGCTTTTGTTTTAGAGACTTGTGTATTTGGGATTTCTATTGTACTTGTTTCAGAACTGTATTGGGTTTCAGACTATGTATTTTGTATTTGATTTGAGACTATGTATTTTAGTGGCTTCATGAACCACTATGGTTATTTTTAAATTCCGCTGCGAGTTATTCTGATATTTCTGTGTCTGTGATTCTGTGAATGATTTTATTTGCTCCAAATTTTATTACAATCTGTTATTTTGCATTATTCAAGTCTGACATGTGTGGATTATTGTCGATTTGAATGGTCCAAAATAGTGGGTCGTTACATTTGGTATCAGAGCCAGGTTTAGGCAAACCTTAGCCTATGGAGCAAAAACTCATTAGAGATAGGGTAGAAATACCCTAGAATGAGTGAAATCAAACTCAGAATCATTTCCTTGTGAGTGAACGTATTTTCAAAGTATAAAATGATTTTTAAATGATTTTTTCAAATGATTTTTCAAAGATTATTTTGATATAAAGCTTTCTTGTTTTAAGAAGAAATTTTTTTCTAAACTTCCTTCTTTCCGTATCTACCTTGTTAGGAATTTTGTTATTAGGATATTTACCCAAGTGACCTTATCGTATTTTATCTTAATTTATCTTTGTCTTCTCTGTACCTTGTCCTAAATTTATTCTTGATATTTCCAGGATGAATCGTGGAAATGCTAGAGGTAGGGGTCGTGGTATTGCCCCAGTTCCTCCACCTGTTGCACCCGTTAAGTTCACAGTTCTTTGCAAAGAATTCTCTCAGCTCGGTGGCACTAAGTTCACCGGTTCAGAGAGTATCATCGAAGCCCAGCAATGGCTAAGAAGTTTGGAAAGAATCTTTACTGGTTTAGAGATCACTGATGCCCAGAAGCGTCAGTTAGCAGCATGGCAGCTGCAAGAGTCAGCCCTAGATTGGTGGGAGTCTGTTACGACTCGCACTAACGAAGGTGATCTTTCATGGGAGCAGTTCAGGTATCCTTTGTGTTAACTTGAATTTTTCCCCATTTCCTTTCTTTTCGAATCTATCTTAAGTTTGGTTTCTGTATTTTTCCTTTCAGGGAGGCTTTTGTGGCAAAATGGATGCCCGAAGCCGGGAAATCTCAGCTTTACCGTGAATTCATGGACCTCAAGCAGGGTACCATGTCTTTTTCAGAGTATGAACGGAAGTTCAATGAACTTTCAAAATTCGGTCCTGGTTTTATCGACACTCAGCTAAAAAAGAATGAGAAGTTCATTTCTGGAGCTCGCCCAGAGTTCTACGATCGCCTTATTTCCCATGTTCATGGCACATTTACTGAGCTCATGGATATGGCTATTCGCTATGAGAACCCTACCTCCAAGGGTCCTGCTGCTTCTGGTACTCATGTCTCACAATCTTCCTCTGCAAATTCCAAGAAGAGAAAGCCCAACTTCCACCAGCAGAAGAAAAATTGGATCAAACATGCGGGCTTGGGATCTTCATCATCTGCTCCTTCTCAGAGACACCCTATTGATCTTTCCTCCATTACTTGCTTCAAATGTGACCAAAAGGGACACTATGCCAATAGTTGACCTAATCCGTCTGTTGCTGCTGTTCCTCCACCCCAGGTTACTAGGAATGATCTTTGTCATGTTTGTCTTCAGCCGGGTCATTTTAAGAAGGACTGTCCTTTATATCAGAAGGGAAGGCCATCTGGCGTATTTGCTGTCACATCTGCTTCATCACCTGCTCCTGCACCTTCTCCTGCTCCTAGCGATGGTCAAGGTACTCTTCAAGGCACCTTTACTTTATTTCATCATCCAGTTCGTGTTTTATTTGATACTGGGGCTTCGCATAGTTTTATTTCTGATGACCTGTGTAATAAGTTTGAACATCTCCTTTCACCTGAGTATGCTTCTATTCCTCTTTGTGTTTCTAATCCTATTGGTGGTCCCGCAAATCTTAATAAGATTTGTAAACATGTGAAACTCCTCCATTCCGATCATATTTTTAGTGGCGATTTCTATATCCTTGGTTTCGATGCTTTTGATTTGTTGCTTGGAAGTGATTGGCTTGATGGACACGATGCCCGTATCTCGTGTAAATCCCGAATTGTTTCTCTTAAGGATGATCGAGGAAATTCTTTGCTTATTCAGGGCCGTATGCCTCATGATTATGCTGGTAGCTTTATCTTTTCTCTAGATGCTTCTATTGATAATCTTCAGTCGACCCGTGTAGTTAATCACTACCCGGATGTATTTAGTGAAGTTACTGCTTTACCTCCCAAGCGGGAAATTGATTTCCGCATTGACCTCATTCCTGGAGCTCGACCTATAGTTCTTCCTCCTAGAAGAATGGCACCTCGCGAGAAGGTTGAGTTAAGGAAACAAATTGAAGACCTATCTTCCAAGGGTCTGATCAGACCTAGTTTTTCTGAATGGGGAGCTACGGTGGTTTTCGTCACCAAGTCCGATGGTTCTCTTCGGATGTGTGTTGATTATAGGGAGTTGAACAAACTCACTATGAAAAATAGATATCCAATGCCTCGCATCAATGACATGTTTGATCAGCTTTATGGTGCTACTGTTTTCTCTCAGCTTGATCTTGCCACAGGTTTTCACCAGCTCAGAGTTGCCGAGGAAAGTATTCCTAAGACTGCTTTCCGTACTGAGAATGGATTCTTCGAATGGTTAGTCATGCCTTTTGGTTTGACTAATGCTCCCGCTTTCTTTGTTGACTTGATGAATCGTGTTTTCCGTGATGTGCTTAATAAATTTGTTCTAGTCTTTGTGGATGATATCCTCATTTTCTCCAAGTCTGAAGAAGAACATGAGTCACATTTGAAATCTGTTCTTGAGACTCTTCGAAAGCATCAGTTAAAAGCTAAATTTTCCAAATGCCATTTCTGGAAGGATGAAGTTCGATTTCTCGGGCATATTGTTTCTAGTAATGGAGTTTCAGTTGATCCAGTCAAGATCGCTGCGATCAATGTAAGTTCCTCTCTCTTTCTCTTTCCTTGTTTCGTTCAATTTACTCTATCTTTTCTATTATCCTTCTTTTCCCTATTCTGTGCAGGATTGGGAAACTCCTAAGACTCCTACTGATATCCGTAGTTTTCTGGGCCTCGCCGGTTATTACCGGAGATTCATTGAGAATTTCGCTCGGATTGCTGCACCTCTCACTGCTTTAACTCGGAAGAATGCTAAGTTTATTTGGAATAGTAAGTGTGAAGCCGCATTCAATGAGTTAAAAGACAAGCTTACTTCCGCACCTGTTCTTACCGTTCCAAATGGAGATGAGGGATTAACGGTATACACTGATGCTTGTCGAGAAGGTTTGGGAGCTGTTCTGATGCAGGATGGTAGAGTGATTGCTTATGCTAGTAGACAGTTGAAGACTCATGAAGTAAATTATGCTGCCCATGATCTAGAGTTGCTTGCAGTTGTTTTCGCTTTGAAGCTTTGGAGACATCATCTGTTGGGTACCAACTTCGAGCTTTTCACAGATCATCAGTCTTTGAGGTATATTTTCTCCCAGAAGGATTTGAATCAGAGACAAGTTAGGTGGTTAGAGTTCCTTGCTTCTTATGACCTCGACATCAACTATACACCGGGAAAGGCTAATGTAGTGGCGGATGCTTTGAGTAGGAAGAAAGCTTTGTTGTGTCAGATTGTTGTTTCTTCACCTCTTGTGGATCGTATTATGGCTAGACAGGATGAGGATCAGATGCTTAGATTGATTAAGGAAAGTGTTCGAAGCAGAGTTGGAGGTAGTAGTCTTGATGGTAATGGAGCTCAGATTGACGATAAGGGTGTATTGAGGATTAATAATAGGATTTGTGTCCCGAATGTTGATGGATTGAGACAGGAGTTACTTTGGGAGAATCATCAGTCCAGACTTTCTATTCATCTAGGCGTAACCAAGATGTATCAGGACATGAAGAAGTTATATTGGTGGAAAGGTATGAAGCGAGATATTTCCATTTTCGTCAATAGGTGTGCGACTTGTCAGTAAGTCAAGGTAGATCATCAGAGGACTCCTGGTTTATTGCAGCCTCTTGAGATTCCCAATTGGAAGTGGGAACAAGTTTCTATGGATTTCATTGATGGTTTACCGAGGACTAGGAAGGGTAACGAGAGTATCTGGGTTATTGTGGATAGATTGACCAAATCAGCTCATTTCATTCCGGTCAAGTCTACCCGTTCAGCTTCTAGTTTATCTGAGATTTACATGAGGGAGATTGTTCGTCTCCATGGTGTTCCTCTCAGTATCGTTTGTGATCGTGATCCTATCTTTACTAGTAGGTTTTGGAAAGCCTTTCAGGATTCTTTGGGTACTCATCTTAATCTGAGCACTGCTTACCATCCACAGACCGACGGTCAAACGGAAAGGGTGAATCAGATTTTAGAAGATCTTCTTCGTGCTTGTGTGCTTGATTATGGAGGATCTTGGGAAGATCATCTCCATCTTGTCGAATTCACTTATAACAATAGTTATCAGGCCAGTATTGGGGCATCTCCATGTTTTGCTCTTTACGGACGACCTTGTAGATCTCCTTCTTGTTGGATTGAATCCGGTAATCGTTTGGTTCTTGGTCCTGAGATGGTTTTGGAAGCTTCAGAGAGAGTTGAAGAGATTAAAAGGAAAATGAGGATTGCTCAAGATAGACAGAAGAAGTATGCCGATCGTCGAAGACGGAGTTTAGAGTTTGCTGTTGGTGATTTGGTTTTCCTTAAGGTCTCTCCCTTAAGGAATGTTATTCGTTTCGGTCGTAGAGGAAAGCTATCTCCTAGATTTGTTGGTCCTTTCCGCATTTTGGAAAGAATTGGCTCTCTTGCTTATCGTCTGGATTTACCCGAGAAATTTTCTGGAATACACAACGTCTTTCATGTATCTCATCTTCGTCGCTATCTGCATGATCCATCTCTTATTATTCAGCCTTCTGCTCTTGATAGTTTGGATATTGAGCCAAATCTGACTGTTGAGAGGAAGCCACTTCGTATCGTCGATCGAGGTACGAAGCAGCTAAGAAGAAAATCTGTCAACCTGGTCAAAGTGCAGTGGAGCACTGATGAACGGGATTGCACCTGGGAGACGGAGGAGAGCATTCGTGCTTCGAATCCGGAATTGTTTATTTCAGGTACTTTTGCTATTCTATCTTATCTTTCTTTGTTTTCCTTCTTCGTTCCTTTTCGGGGACGAAAAGCTTTGAGTGGGGGAGAGTGTAACAGCCCGATATTTTAAACAAATTTTATTAAAAACAAAAAACATTTCGAAATATTGATTTAAATATAAAGTGTAGTAATTTGTATAAAACGAAAATTTAAAGCGTTACATTTCGTTACGTATATTTATGTCCGTTCTTAACTTTATATTAGAATTTTTTTTATGATGATAATAGCTATTTTAATTTGGTTTAAAACGATACGTTATATTTTAAGAAACCGTTAACATTTTTAAATTTATTAAATAAAAGAAACAGGTAACAAATTTTACGTTACTTCGGGCGTTACGCTGTACGTGCATTGTTCCATTGTCCATTTATTTCTGCTGTATATTTCAGTTTGAAATTGTCAAATCTTGCATTGAATTGCACGTGAGAAATAGTCCACTTACCCCTTTATCTCCCTTAC